>JASTWF010000129.1:716018-791018 GCA_030390025.1 Squalus acanthias | reverse complement strand
GCACATCTTCACCGTGCCCAGCAAAAGCACCGAGCAACTCTACCCTTGCTTCGTGCCCCCTGTGTCGGGCAAAGCCATGTCCCTCGCTCGCTCGGAGCGCTGTCAGCCGCACTGAGCTCGCCCGCCCAGGGTGGTGGTGGGCGGGTGGGGGTGAGGGGGAGGGGTGGTGGTTTGCCAGCCAGACGGGCCGCGGCTCGAATTGAGGGCAGCGCTGGCCTCGACACGCGGCGGCTCCTGTTCCCCTGTGGCGGGAGCTGGGCCGTCCCTGCACACGGTGTCTCTGTGGTGAATATCCCCGAGGTCATTTACAGGTTCATTACTGTCGATGGCTTCGAGCTTGCCGAGTGGGAAGTGCTGGTACATTTCTGGCACCGGTGTGGAGTGACGGTTTCCTTTTCCTGAAGTGTAATGGACACTCTCAAAACTCTGAACTCTCTGTATCTCTCTATCCATCTCTCTCTCTTTCTGTATCTGTATCTCTATCTATCCATCTCGCTCTCTCTCTCAATTTCTATCTCTCTCTCTCTCTCTTTGTATCTCTCTCTCTGTATCTCTTTCTCTCTGTATCTCTCTCTATCTCTCTCTGTATCTCTCTCTCTGTCTCTCTCTGTATCTCTCTCTCTCTGTCTCTCTCTCTCATATCTCTTTCTCTATCTCTTTCTCTCTATCTCTTTCTCTCTATCTCTCTCTCTCTCTATCTATTTATTTATCCGTGACGATATGTTTATTTATATATTTATCCATCTATATTGATCATCTGTATTTATCTCTGGCTAGCAATCTATTTCGATCTAACTATTTGTATCTGTCTCTCAATCTCTTTCTATCAGTGTCTTTTCATTTAATCTGTATCTGTCTATCCATCTATTTATCTATCTGTGTCTCTCCATCTCTCTCTCTAGCCATCTGTACCTCTCTCTATCTTTCTATTTATATCTATCGCTGTCTCTATCTTCCTATCTGTTGGACCTATTTCCCTTAGCAGAGGGGTCAAAAACCAGGGGGCACAGATTTAAAGTAATGGGGGGAAGGTTTAGAGGGGATTTGAGGGGAAGTTTCTTCACCCAGAGGGTGGTGGGGGTCTGGAACTCACTGCCTGAAAGGGTGGTAGAGGCAGGAACCCTAACCACATTTAAAAAGTACTTGGATGTGCACTTGGGATGCTCTAACCTGCAGGGCTACGGACCAAGAGCTGGGAAGTGGGATTAGGCTGGATAGCTCTCTGTTGGCCGGCGCGGACACGATGGGCCGAAATGCTGTAACTCCTTCCGTGCTGTAACTTTGTATGATTCTGTGCTGTGCCTTTCGACTGTATTCATTCTCTGTTTCTGTCTGTATCTGGAACTGTATCTTTCGAGTGTATTTATCTACCTGTATCTCTCTCTCACTCTCTCACTCTCTCTCTCTCTCTATATCCGTCTCTTGTCTTTCTATCTGTGCCTATCCATCTCTGAGTCTGTCTTTTTCTCTCTATAATAAATATGTTACAAGTCTTGCACACAACACGCACCATTACTCACTTCCTGTGAAACATTTCTTTTTCGAGCTTCCTCTTTGATTCTTTTTGTGATTAACTCAAACTTGTGCCCTCTTGTAACTGTCACGGTTTCTGCTGACCGCCAGCTAAACCACTCCAACTGGCAGGAAGCAGCGCAATCAATTTGTGAGTTCCCCCCCCCCCCCTCCCCCCATCTCACTCTTTCCCCACCCCCACCTTCCCTGTCCCTACTGGGAAAAGATTGCATACAGTTTACCTTGTGAATGAAATGTGTAATGGTACTTTTAGATCTAAACGTCTTTAATCACTTTAACTCTCGCCCCATATATTAACACTCCGTACTCTACGGAAATTATTGGGGGAAAAGTTTTCAAATGGTTTACCTCATGAATGAGAATTGTACAACTGTTACCTGTTGATTATTAAATAAAGATGGTAGAGATTAAAGTTTGGCTCCGGGGGCTTTTATTTAAATGGCTTTTATTTAAGGTGTCTGCCGTGGCTCAGTGGGCAGCACTGTTGCCTCCGATTCAGAAGGTCGTAGCTTCGAGCCCCACTCCAGAGACTTGAGCACATAATCTAGGCTGACACTCCCAGTGCAGTGCTGAGGGAGTGCTGCACTGTCGGAGGTGCCGTCTTTCGGATGAGACTTTAAACTGA
This sequence comes from Squalus acanthias, assembly GCA_030390025.1. Lineage (NCBI taxonomy): Eukaryota > Metazoa > Chordata > Chondrichthyes > Squaliformes > Squalidae > Squalus > Squalus acanthias. The sequence continues at coordinate 788,860 of JASTWF010000129.1, read as the reverse complement.
GGCCCTGTTTGCTCTCTTAGGTGGACGTGAAAGATCCCATGGCACTATTTCGAAGAAGAGCAGGGCGAGTTCTCCCCAGTGTCCTGGGCCAATATTTATCCTGTCTGTGTGGAGTTTGCACATTCTCCCCGTGTCTGCGTGGGTTTCCTCCGGGTGCTCCGGTTTCCTCCCACAGTCCAAAAATGTGCGGGTTAGGTTGATTTGGCTATGATAAATTGACCCTTAGTGTTAGGGGGGGATTAAATATGTGGGGTTATGGGGATAGGATGGGATATGTTAGGGGGAATTAAATACGTGGGGTTACGGGGCTAGGGTGGGATATGTGTACTGTGGGGATTAAAGCAGGGACAGGGTACTGGATTTGAATGATCAGCCATGATCGTATTGAATGGTGGAGCAGGCTCGACGGGCCGAATGGCCTACTCCTGCTCCTAGATTCTATGTTTCTATGTTTCTAACCATCCCATCACCTGAAAAAAAAATGATCCGGTTATTATCCCATTGGTACTTGTGGGCGCTTGCTGTGTATAATTTGGTTTCCCACATTACAACAGTGACTACACTCTCTAAATGAACTTCATTGACTGTAAAACGCTTTGGGGCACCCCGCGGTCGCGAGAGGCGCTATAGAAATGCAAGTCTTCTTTCTCTTAAATGTCAGTGTGATTCAGTTAGTAACATATTCACCTCCGGGTCACAAAGCTGTTCTTCAAACTGTACGCCAGGACTTGAACACGTAAATCTCGGCTGACACCCCAATGCAGCACGGAGGGAGTGCTGCATCGTCAGAGGTGCTGCATTTCAGGTGAGGCATTAAACCGAGGCCCCGACTGCCTGTTTGTGTGGATGTTAACGAATCCCATAACACTACTGGTAGAAGAGCAGAGCGTTCTGCTGGTGTCCTGGACAACAGCTATCCCTCAACCGTCACCATCAAAGAACAGATTGTGGGATCTTGCACTGAAGTACTTCACTGTCTTTGAAATGCCTAGGGAAGTTTCTGAGACCAAGATGGGGGTTACCTAATTGCAAGTTTTCCTATCTATAATTGAGAAGCTGGAACGCTTGCAGCAGATTTCTGCTAATGTGAGTGTCCTGTGCTGGTCCGCCGTGCTCCGACCGCTCTCTGGAACAGAGCCGGAGAGGGAGGGACCCGGGTAAGGCCAGGTGGAGATCTCCCAACCAGAGGGAGGGTCCGCGAAGAGCAGCAGAGAGGCCCAGAGACAATGCAAGAGAGAGACCCTGAGAGAGAGTGAAAACCAGAGAGAGAGAGAGAGAGAGAGAACCAGAGACAGAGTGAGAGAGAAAACCTGAGAGAGAGAGAGAGGGAGAACCAGTGAGAGAGAGATTCTGAGAGTCATAACGGCACAGAAGGAGGCCATTCGGCCCATCCAGTCCGTGCCGGCTCTCTGTAGAGCAATCCAGTCAGTCCCATTCCCCTGCTCTATCCCCCGTAGCCCTGCAAGTTTCTTTCCCTCAAGTGCCTATCCAGTCTCCCCTTGAAAACATTGAGTATCTCCGCTTCCACCACTTCCATCGGCAGCGAGTTCCAGGTCATCACCACTCGCTGTGTAAAAAAGTTTTTCCTCACATACCCCCCTGTATCTTTTGCCCAAAACCTTAAATCTGTGTCCCCTGGTCCTTGTACCATCAACTAGTGGGAACAGCCTTTCCCTGTCTAGCCTATCCAAACCCATCATAATCTTGTACACTTCTATCAAATCACCCCTCAACCTCCTTTGCTCTAATGAAAACAAATCCAGCTTCTCCAACCTGTCCTTGTAGCTAAGATCCCCCATCCCCGGAACCATTCTGGTAAATCTCCTCTGCACCCTCTCAAGGGCCTTCATATCCTTCCTAAAGTGTGGTGACCAGAACTGGACGCAATACTCCAGTTGTGGCCTAACCAGCGCTTTATAAAGGTTCAGCATAACTTCTCTACTTTTGTACTCAATACCTCTATTTATGAAGCCCAAGATCCCATATGCTTTGTTAACCACTCTCTCAGTATGTCCTGCCACCTTCAGGGACCTATGCACATTAACTCCCAGGTCCCTCTGTCCCTGCAGACTCTTTAAAACTGTGGCATTAAGTGTATATTGTCTCTCCCTGTTCCTTCTGTCAATACACTTCTCTGTATTAAATTCCATCTGCCACTTGTCTGCCCATTCTGCTAGCCTTTCTATGTCCTGTTGCAGTCGATTGATATCATCATCACTGTTTGCCACATCCCCAGGTTTGGTGTCATTGGCAAATTTAGAAATTCTACTCTGTATTCCAATATACAGGTCATTTATATATAGCAAAAAAAGCAGTGGCCCCAGCACTGACACTTGGGGAACACCACTGTCTACCATCCTCCAGTCTGAAAAACAGCCATTTACCACAACTCGCTGTTTTCTGTCCTTAAGCCAAATCCTTATCCAAGCTGCCGCTGACCCACCTATTCCGTGAGCCTCAATTTTGTTAACCAGCCTTCTAAGTGGTACTTTGTCAAACGCCTTCCAAAAATCCATGTAGACAACATCCATTGCATTCCATTCATCAATCCTCTCTGTTACTTCATCAAAAAATTCAATTAGATTAGTCAAACACAATCTTCCTTTTACAAACCTGTGTTGGCGCTCCATAATTAGCTTAAACCTCTCCAAATGCCCATTAATTTTTTCCTTGATTATTGTTTCTAAAGCTTTACCCACCACTGATGTTAAACTGACCGGCCTGTCGTTACTAGGATTGTCCTTACACCCTTTCTTGAACAATGGTGTCACATTTGCCCCTTTCCAATCCTCAGGCACCTCCCCCGCATCTAGGGAAGATTGGAACATTTTGACAAGCCCTTCCGCTATCTCCTCCCCCAATTCCCTTAGCAACCTCGGATGCAAGCCATCTGGACCAGGTGATTTGTCCACTCTAAGCATACCCAGCCTTTCTAATACATCCTGCCTATCAATTTTCACCCCTTCCATTGCTTCTACCTTTTCTACTTCTACCGATATTTTGTCAGCATCCACCTCCTTAGTAAACACTGATACAAAGTACTCATTGAGTATTCTAGCCTTGCCCTGCGCCTCTAAGCATATATCACCTTCTTTGTCTCTAATAGGCCCCACCCCACCTCTTACTACCCGCTTACTGTTTACATGCCGGTAGAAGATTTTTGGGTTCCCTTTTTTGTTAACTGCCATTCTACTCTCATATTCTCTCTTTGTCAATCTTATTTTCATCTTCACATCCCCTCTCAACTTATTGTATTTGGTCTGGTTCTCCCTTGAAGAATTCACCTGACATGCATCATACACCCTCTTTTTTTTGTTTCATCATCTTCTCTATCTCCCTCATCATCCAAGGAGCCCTTGCTTTGGTTCCCTTACCCTTCCCTCTTGTTGGAATGTACCTAGCCTGTACTTGGAACATCGCCTCCTTAAAGATCACCCATTGTTCCGTTACAGTTTTTCCTGTCAGTCTTTGGTTCCATTTTACCCTGGCTAGATCCTTTCGCATCCCATTGAAGTTAGCCCTATTCCAGTTTAGAAGTTCCACTCTAGATTGTTCCTTGCTCCTCTCCATTGCTAATCTAAATCTTATGATACGATGATCACTCGTACCCAAGTGTTCTCCCACAGACACGTGGTCGACCTGGCCCACCTCATTCCCCAGCACCAGATCCAGCAATGCCTCCTTCCGAGTTGGGCCAAGAACATATTGGTCAAGGAATTTCTCCTGAACACTTTTCAGAAATTCCTCCCCCTCCTTTCCCTTTACCCTAGCATTATCTCAATCGATATTTGGGTAATTAAAGTCCCCCAATATCACCACTCTATAGCTCTTGCATATCTCTGCGATTTGCCTGAGAGAGAGAGAGATAACTGTCTCTCTATTAATATAATAGCAAAATACTGCGGATGCTGGAAATCTGAAATAACAACAGAAAATGCTGGAAACACTCAGCAGGCGAGGCAGCATCCGTGGAGAGAGAAACAGAGTTAACGTTTCAGGTCGGTGACCCTTCTTCAGAACTGGTAAAAGTTGGAAATGTAACAGATTTTAAGCAGGTGCAGAGGCAGGGAAGGGGTAGGGGGGAGCTCGGGGTCACCCTTACAGCATTTTCTGTTGTTATTTCAGATTTCCAGCATCTGCAGTATTTTGCTATTATATTAATAGAGAGACAGTTATCTCTCTCTCTCTCTCTCGCTCAGTCCGTAAGGGTGACCCTGAGCTTCCGGTCGCCTGTCACTTTAATTCTCCGCTCCACTCCCACTCTGATCTCTCTGTCCTCGGCCTCTTACACTGTTCCAATGAAGCTCAACGTAAGCTCGAGGAACAGCACCTCATCTTTCGATTAGGGACTTTACAGCCTTCCGGACTCAACATTGAGTTCAACAATTTCAGACTATAACGCCCCCCACCCCCCCCCCCCATTTTTTCAGGCGGCAGCTGTTTATGATTCTGCCATCCCCATTTGCAACATTTAATCTCTCCTGGCTTGCATTCTAGCACCGACTCTCCCTTAAGTTCCTTGCTCCCCTTCCCACCGCACCCCCCTTTCCCTGCCTCTGCACCTGCTTAAAACCTGTTACATCTCCAACTTTTTCCAGTTCTGACGAAGGGTCACCGACCTGAAACGTTAACTCTGTTTTTCTCTCCACGGATGCTGCCTGACCTGCTGAGCATCTCCTGCATTTCCCTCTGTCTCTATTAGCTCTCACTCTCTATCCCTTTCTTTACTTCCTCTCTGCCTCTAATCTCTCTGTCTCTCTCTATCTGTCTATTCTCTCTCTCTATCTGTCTATTCTCTGCCTCTCTATCTGTCTATTCTCTCTCTCTCTATCTGTCTATTCTCTCTCTCTCTATCTGTCTATTCTCTCTCTCTCTCTATCTGTCTATTCTCTCTCTCTATCTGTCTGTTCCCTCTATCTCTCTATCTGTCTATTCCCACTCTCTATCTGTCTATTCTCTCCCTCTCTCAATCTGTCTGTTCTCTCTATCTGTCTGTTCTCTCTATCTGTCTATTCTCTCTATCTGTCTATTCTCTCTCTCTATCTGTCTATTCTCCCTCTCTCTATCTCTCTATTCTTTCTCTATCTGTCTATTCTCTCTCTCTCTATCTGTCTATTCTCTCTATCTGTCTATTCTCTCTCTATCTGTCTATTCTCTCTCTCTATCTGTCTATTCTCTCTCTATCTCTCTATTCTTTCTCTATCTGTCTATTCTCTCTCTCTCTATCTGTCTATTCTCTCTATCTGTCTATTCTCTCTCTCTATCTGTCTATTCTCTCTCTCTATCTGTCTATTCCCTCTCTCTATCTGTCTATTCTCTCTCTCTGTCTATTCCCTCTCTCTCTCTGTCTATTCTCTCTCTCTATCTGTCTATTCTCTCTCTCTATCTGTCTATTCTCTCTCTCTCTATCTGTCTATTCTCTCTCTATCTGTCTATTCTCTCTCTCTATCTGTCTATTCTCTCTCTCTATCTGTCTATTCCCTCTCTCTCTATCTGTCTATTCTCTCTCTCTCTATCTGTCTATTCTCTCTCTATCTGTCTATTCTCTCTCTCTCTCTATCTGTCTATTCCCTCTCTCTCTATCTGTCTCTTCTCTCTCTCTCTATCTGTCTATTCTCTCTCTCTATCTGTCTATTCTCTCTCTCTCTATCTGTCTATTCTCTCTCTCTCTGTCTATTCTCTCTCTCTCTATCTGTCTATTCTCTCTCTCTCTATCTGTCTATTTCTCTCTCTCTCTATCTGTCTATTCTCTCTCTTCTATCTGTCTATTCCCTCTCTCTCTACTGCTATTTCTCTCTCTCTATCTGTCTATTCTCTCTCTCTCTAGTCTGTCTATTCACTCTCTCTCTCTATCTGTCTATTCTCTCTCTCTCTATCTGTCTATTCTCTCTCTCTCTATCTGTCTATTCTCTCTCTCTATCTGTCTAATTTCCTCTCTCTATCTGTCTATTCTCTCGCTCTCTATCTTCTATTCCTCTCTATCTGTCTATTCTCTCTCTCTCTATCTGTCTATTCTCTCTCTCTATCTGTCTATTCTCCCTCTCTCTATCTGTCTATTCTCCTCTCTATCTGTCTATTCTCTCTCTATCTGTCTATTCTCTCTCTCTCTATCTGTCTATTCCCTCTCTCTCTATCTGTCTATTCTCTCTCTCTATCTGTCTATTCTCTCTCTCTATCTGTCTATCTCTCTCTCTATCTGTCTATTCTCTCTCTCTATCTGTCTATTCCTCTCTCTCTCTATCTGTCTATTCTCTCTCTCTATCTGTCTATTCTCTCTCTCTATCTGTCTATCTCTCTCTCTCTCTATCTGTCTATTCTCTCTCTCTCTATCTGTCTATTCTCTCTCTCTCTCTATCTGTCTATTCTCTCTCTCTCTCTATCTGTCTATTCTCTCTCTCTCTCTATCTGTCTATTCTCTCTCTCTATCTGTCTATTCTCTCTCTCTATCTGTCTATTCTCTCTCTCTACTGTCTATTCTCTCTCTCTCTATCTCTAGTCTCTCTCTATCTGTCTATTCTCTCTCTCTATCTGTCTATTCCCTCTCTCTCTATCGTTATTTCTCTCTTCTCTATCTGTCTATTCTCTCTCTCTCTCTATCTGTCTAATCTCTCTCTCTCTCTATCTGTCTATTCCTCTCTCTCTATCTGTCTATCTCTTCCTATCTGTCTATTCTCTCTCTCTCTCTATCTGTCTATTCTCTCTCTCTATCTGTCTATTCTCTCTCTCTAATCTGTCTATTCTCTCTCTCTCTATCTGTCTATTCTCTCTCTCTCTATCTGTCTATTCTCTCTCTCTATCTGTCTATTCTCTCTCTCTATCTGTCTATTCCCTCCTCTCTCTATCTGTCTATCTCTCTCTCTATCTGTCTATTCCCTCTCTCCTCTATCTGTCTATCTCTCTCTCTCTATCTGTCTATTTCCCTCTCTCTCTATCTGTCTATTCTCTCTCTCTCTATCTGTCTATTCTCTCTCTCTATCTGTCTATTCTCTCTCTCTATCTGTCTATTCTCTCTCTCTATCTGTCTATTCTCTCTCTCTATCTGTCTATTCTCTCTCTCTCTATCTGTCTATTCCCTCTCTCTCTCTAATCTGTCTATCTCTCTCTCTCATCTGTCTATCTCTCTCTCTATCTGTTCTATTCTCTCTCTCTATCTGTCTTTTCTCTCTCTCTATCTGTCTATTCTCTCTCTCTATCTCTATTCTCGCTCTATCTCATCTCTCTCTCTATCTGTTTATTTCTCTCTCATCTGTTATCTATCTCTCTCTCTATCTGTCTATTTCTCATCTCATCTCTATCTGTCTATTCTCTCTCTATCTAGTCTGTCATTCTCTCTCTCACTCTATCTGTCTATTCTCTCTCTCCTCTCTATCTGTCTATTCTCTCTCTCTTCTTGTCGTCTCTCTCTCTATCTGCTCTATTCTCTCTCTCTCTCTATCTGTCTATTCCTCTCTCTCTCTATCTGTCTATTCTCTCTCTCTCCTATCTTGTCTATTCCTCTTCTCTATCTGTCTATTCTCTCTCTTATCACGTCTATTCTCTCTCTCTATCTGTCTATTCTCTCTCTCTCTATCTGTCTATTCTCTCTCTCCGATCATGTCCTATTCTCTCTCCTCTATCTGTCTATTCCTCTCTCACTATCTGTCTATTCTCTCTCTCTAATCTGTCTATTCTCTCTCTCATCTATCTGTCTATTCTCTCTCTATCTGTCTGTCTCTCTCTCTCTCTCTTCTCAGTCTATTCTCTCTCTCTCTATCTGTCTATCTCTCCTTATCCTGTCTATCTCTCTCTCTCTATCTTGTCTATTCTCCTCTCTCTATCTGTCTATTCTCTCCTCTCTCCTATCTGTCTATTTCTCTCTCTCTATCTGTCTATTCTCTCTCTCTCTATCTGTCTATTCTCTCTCTCTATCTGTCTATTCTCTCTCTCTATCTGTCTATTCTCTCTCTCTCTCTCTATCTGTCTATTCCTCTCTCTCTCTATCTGTCTATTCTCTCTCTCTCTATCTGTCTATTCTCTCTCTCTCTCTATCTGTCTATTCTCTCTCTCTATCTGTCTATTCTCTCTCTCTATCTGTCTATTCTCTCTCTCTATCTGTCTATTCTCTCTCTCTCTATCTGTCTATTCTCTCTCTCTATCTGTCTATTCTCTCTCTCTCTATCTGTCTATTCCTCTCTCTCTATCTGTCTATTCTCTCTCTCTATCTGTCTATTCCTCTCTCTCTATCTGTCTATTCTCTCTCTCTCTATCTGTCTATTCCCTCTCTCTCTATCTGTCTATTCTCTCTCTCTCTATCTGTCTATTCCCTCTCTCTCTATCTGTCTATTCTCTCTCTCTCTCTATCTGTCTATTCTCTCTCTCTATCTGTCTATTCTCTCTCTCTATCTGTCTATTCTCTCTCTCTATCTGTCTATTCTCTCTCTCTATCTGTCTATTCTCGCTCTCTATCTGTCTATTCTCTCTCTCTATCTGTCTATTCTCTCTCTCTCTATCTGTCTATTCTCTCTCTCTCTATCTGTCTATTCTCTCTCTCTATCTGTCTATTCCCTCTCTCTCTATCTGTCTATTCTCTCTCTCTCTCTCTCTCTATTCTCTCTCTCTCTATCTCTCTATTCTCTCTCTCTCTATCTGTCTATTCCCTCTCTCTCTATCTGTCTATTCTCTCTCTCTCTATCAGTCTATTCTCTCTATCTGTCTATTCTCTCTCTCTATCTGTCTATTCTCTCTCTGTCTCTTTCTCTCTCTCTATCTGTCTATTCTCTCTCTCTATCTGTCTATTCTCTCTCTCTCTATCATGTCTATTCTCTCTCTCTCTATCTGTCTATTCTCTCTCTCTCTCTATCTGTCTATTCCTCTCTCTCTATCTGTCTATTCTCTCTCTCTCTATCTGTCTATTCTCTCTCTTCTGGCTATTTCTCTCTCTCTATCTGTCTATTCTCTCTCTCTATCTGTCCTATTCTCTCTCTCTCTATCTGTCTATTCTCTCTCTCTCTATCTGTCTATTTCTCTCTCTCTCTATCGTCTATTCCCTCTCTCTCTATCTGTCTATTCTCTCTCTCTCTATCTGTCTATTCTCTCTCTCTATCTGTCTATTCCTCTCTCTCTCTATCTGTCTATTCTCTCTCTCTATCTGTCTATTCTCTCTCTCTCTATCTGTCTATTCTCTCTCTCTATCTGTCTATTCCTCTCTCTCTCTATCTGTCTATTCCTCTCTCTCTATCTGTCTATTCTCTCTCTCTATCTGTCTATTCTCTCTCTCTCTATCTGTCTATTCTCCTCTCTCTATCTGTCTATTCCCTCTCTCTATCTGTCTATTCTCTCTCTCTCTATCTGTCTATTCTCTCTCTCTCTATCTGTCTATTCTCTCTCTCTCTATTCTCCTCTCTCTATCTGTCTATTCTCTCTCTCTATCTGTCTATTCTCTCTCTCTATCTGTCTATTCTCTCTCTCTCTATCTGTCTATTCTCTCTCTCTCTCTATCTGTCTATTCTCTCTCTCTATCTGTCTATTCTCTCTCTCTCTATCTGTCTATTCTCTCTCTCTATCTGTCTATTCTCTCTCTCTCTATCTGTCTATTCTCTCTCTCTATCTGTCTATTCTCTCTCTATCTGTCTATTCTCTCTCTCTCTATCTGTCTATTCCTCTCTCTCTATCTGTCTATTCTCTCTCTCTCTATCTGTCTATTCCTCTCTCTCTATCTGTCTATTCTCTCTCTCTCTATCTGTCTATTCCCTCTCTCTCTCTATCTGTCTATTCTCTCTCTCTATCTGTCTATTCTCTCTCTCTATCTGTCTATTCTCTCTCTCTCTATCTGTCTATTCTCTCTCTCTCTCTATCTGTCTATTCTCTCTCTCTCTATCTGTCTATTCTCTCTCTCTCTATCTGCTCTAATTCTATTCTCTCTCTCTCTGTCTATTCTCTCTCTCCTATCTGTCTATTCTCTCTCTCTATCTGTCTATTCTCTCTCTCTATCTGTCTATTCCTCTCTCTCTATCTGTCTATTCTCTCTCTCTATCTGTCTATTCTCTCTCTCTCTATCTGTCTATTCTCTCTCTCCTCCTATCTGTCTATTCCTCTCTCTCTATCTGTCTATTCTCTCTCTCTCTCTCTGTCTATTCCTCTCTCTCTCTATCTGTCTATTCTCTCTCTCTCTCTATCTGTCTATTCTCTCTTCTCTATCTGTCTATTCTCTCTCTCTATCTTCAATTCTCTCTCCTATCTGTCTATTCTCTCTCTCATCTGTCTCTCAGACTTCTGTCTATTCTCTCTCTCTATCTGTCTATTCTCTCTCTCTCTATCTGTCTATTCCCTCTCTCTACTGTCTATTCTCTCTCTCTATCTGTCTATCCTCTCTCTCTCTATCTGTCTATTCTCTCTCTCTCTATCTGTCTATTCTCTCTCTCTCTATCTGTCTATCTCTCTCTCTATCTGTCTATTCTCCTCTCTCTATCTGTCTATTCTCTCTCTCTATCTGTCTATCTCTCTCTCTATCTGTCTATTCTCTCTCTCTCTATCTGTCTATTCTCTCTCTCTATCTGTCTATTCTCTCTCTCTCTATCTGTCTATCTCTCTCTCTATCTGTCTATTCTCCTCTCTCTCTATTATTCTCCTCTCTCTCTATCTGTCTATTCTCTCTCTCTCTATCTGTCTATTCCTCTCTCTCTATCTGTCTATTCTCTCTCTCTATCTGTCTATTCTCTCTCTCTATCTGTCTATTCTCTCTCTCTATCTGTCTATCTCTCTCTCTCTATCTGTCTATTCTCTCTCTCTCTCTATCTGTCTATTCCTCTCTCTCTATCTGTCTATTCTCTACCTCTCTCTATCTGTTCTATTCCTCTCTCTCTCTATCTGTCTATTCTCTCTCTCTATCTCTCTTCTGATCTAGTCTCTCTCTCTATCCTGTCTATTCTCTCTCCTCTCTATCTGTCTATTCTCTCTCTCTCTATCTGTCTATTCTCTCTCTCTCTATCTGTCTATTCTCTCTCTTCTATCTGTCTATTCTCTCTCTCTCTATCTGTCTATTCTCTCTCTCTCTATCTGTCTATTCTCTCTCTCTCTATCTGTCTATTCTCTCTCTCTGTCTATATCTCTCTCTATCTGTCTATTCTCCTCTCTCTCTATCTGTCTATTCTCTCCTCTCTATCTGTCTATTCTCTCTCTCTTCTGTCTATTCTCTCTCTCTCTATCTGTCTATTCTCTCTCTCTATCTGTCTATTCTCTCTCTCTCTATCTGTCTATTCCCTCTCTCTCTCTATCTGTCTATTCTCTCTCTCTATCTGTTATTCCCTATCTCTCTATCTGTTATTCTCTCTCTCTATCTGTCTATTCTCTCTCTCTATCTGTCTATTCTCTCTCTCTCTATCTGTCTATTCTCTCTCTCTCTCTCTATCTGTCTATTCTCTCTCTCTCTATCTGTCTATTCTCTCTCTATCTGTCTATTCTCTCTCTCTCTCTATCTGTCTATTCTCTCTCTCTCTATCTGTCTATTCTCTCTCTATCTGTCTTTCTCTCTCTCTCTAAGTCTATTCTTCTCTCTCTATCGTCTATTCTCTCTCTCTCTATCTGTCTATTCTCTCTCTATCTGTCTATTCTCTCTCTCTCTATCTGTCTATTCTCTCTCTCTCTATCTGTCTATTCTCTCTCTCTATCTGTCTATTCTCTCTCTCTCTATCTGTCTATTCTCTCTCTCTCTATCTGTCTATTCTCTCTCTATCTGTCTATTCTCTCTCTCTCTCTATCTGTCTATTCTCCCTCTCTCTATCTGTCTATTCTCCCTCTCTCTATCTGTCTATTCACCCTCTCTATCTGTCTATTCTCTCTCTCTCTATCTGTCTATTCTCTCTCTCTCTATCTGTCTATTCCCTCTCTCTCTATCTGTCTATTCCTCCCTCTCTCCTATCTGTCTATTCTCTCTCTCTATCTGTCTATTCTCTCTCTATCTTTCTATTCTCTCTCTCTCTATCTGTCTATTCTCTCTCTCTATCTGTCTATTCTCTCTCTCCTCTCATCTGTCTATTCTCTCTCTCTATCTGTCTCCTCTCTCTATCTGTCTATTCTCTCTCTCTCTATCTGTCTATTCTCTCTCTCTATCTGTCTATTCTCTCTCTCTATCTGTCTATTCTCTCTCTCTCTATCTGTCTATTCTCTCTCTCTCTATCTGTCTATTCTCTCTCTCTCTCTATCTGTCTATTCTCTCTCTCTCTATCTGTCTATTCTCTCTCTCTCTATCTGTCTATTCTCTCTCTCTCTATCTGTCTATTCTCTCTCTCTCTATCTGTCTATTCTCTCTCTCTATCTGTCTATTCTCTCTCTCTCTATCTGTCTATTCCCTCTCTCTCTATCTGTCTATTCTCTCTCTCTCTATCTGTCTATTCTCTCTCTCTCTATCTGTCTATTCTCTCTCTCTCTATGTCTATTCTCTCTCTCTATCTGTCTATTCTCTCTCTCTCTCTATCTGTCTATTCTCTCTCTCTATCTGTCTATTCTCTCTCTCTCTATCTGTCTATTCTCTCTCTCTATCTGTCTATTCTCCTCTCTCTATCTGTCTATTCTCTCTCTCTCTCTATCTGTCTATTCTCTCTCTCTCTCTATCTGTCTATTCTCTCTCTCTCTATCTGTCTATTCTCTCTCTCTCTCTCTCTGTCTATTCTCTCTCTCTTCTATCTGTCTATTCCTCTCTCTCTATCTGTCTATCTCTCTCTCTCTCTATCTGTCTATCTCTCTCTCTCTTATCTGTCTATTCTCTCTCTCTCTATCTGTCTATTCTCTCTCTCTATCTGTCTATTCTCTCTCTCTTCTGTCTATTCTCGTCTCTATCTGTCTATTCTCTCTCTCTCTATCTGTCTATTCTCTCTCTCTCTATCTGTCTATTCTCTCTCTCTCTCTATCTGTCTATTCTCTATCTCTCTCTATCTGTCTATTCCCTCTCTCTCTCTATCTGTCTATTCTCTCTCTCTCTCTATCTGTCTATTCTCCCTCTCTCTTCTGTCTATTCTCTCTCTATCTGTCTATTCTCTCTCTCTCTATCTGTCTATTCTCTCTCTCTATCTGTCTATTCTCTCTCTCTATCTGTCTATTCTCTCTCTCTATCTGTCTATCTCTCTCTCTCTATCTGTCTATTCTCCCTCTCTCTATCTGTCTATTCTCTCTCTCTCTATCTGTCTATTCTCTCTCTCTATCTGTCTATTCTCTCTCTCTCTATCTGTCTATTCTCTCTCTCTATCTGTCTATTCTCTCTCTCTCTATCTGTCTATTCCTCTCTCTCTCTATCTGTCTATTCTCTCTCTCTATCTGTCTATTCTCTCTCTCTATCTGTCTATTCTCTCTCTCTCTATCTGTCTATTCTCTCTCTCTCTCTATCTGTCTATTCTCTCTCTCTCTATCTGTCTATTCTCTCTCTCTCTATCTGTCTATTCTCTCTCTCTATCTGTCTATTCTCTCTCTCTCTATCTGTCTATTCTCTCTCTCTCTATCTGTCTATTCTCTCTCTCTCTATCTGTCTATTCTCTCTCTCTATCTGTCTATTCTCTCTCTCTATCTGTCTATTCTCTCTCTCTATCTGTCTATTCTCTCTCTCTATCTGTCTATTCCTCTCTCTCTCTATCTGTCTATTCTCTCTCTCTCTCTATCTGTCTATTCTCTCTCTCTATCTGTCTATTCCTCTCTCTCTATCTGTCTATTTCTCTCTCTCTATCTGTCTATTCTCTCTCTCTCTATCTGTCTATTCTCTCTCTCTCTATCTGTCTATTCTCTCTCTCTCTATCTGTCTATTCTCTCTCTCTCTATCTGTCTATTCCTCTCTCTCTATCTGTCTATTCTCTCTCTCTCTATCTGTCTATTCTCTCTCTCTCTATCTGTCTATTCTCTCTCTCTCTATCTGTCTATTCTCTCTCTCTATCTGTCTATTCTCTCTCTCTCTATCTGTCTATTCTCTCTCTCTATCTGTCTATTCTCTCTCTCTCTATCTGTCTATTCTCTCTCTCATCTGTCTCTCTCTCTCTCTCTATCTGTCTATTCCCTCTCTCTCTCTATCTGTCTATTCCTCTCTCTCTCTATCTGTCTATTCTCCCTCTCTCTATCTGTCTATTCTCTCTCTCTATCTGTCTATTCTCTCTCTCTATCTGTCTATTCTCTCTCTCTCTATCTGTCTATTCTCTCTCTCTATCTGTCTATTCTCCTCTCTCTATCTGTCTATTCTCTCTCTATCTGTCTATTCTCTCTCTCTCTATCTGTCTATTCTCTCTCTCTATCTGTCTATTCTCTCTCTCTATCTGTCTATTCTCTCTCTCTCTCTATCTGTCTATTCTCTCTCTCTCTCTATCTGTCTATTCTCTCTCTCTATCTGTCTATTCTCTCTCTCTCTATCTGTCTATTCTCTCTCTCTCTATCTGTCTATTCTCTCTCTCTCTATCTGTCTATTCTCCCTCTCTCTATCTGTCTATTCTCTCTCTCTATCTGTCTATTCTCTCTCTCTATCTGTCTATCTCTCTCTCTCTATCTGTCTATTCTCTCTCTCTCTCTATCTGTCTATTCTCTCTCTCTCTATCTGTCTATTCTCTCTCTCTCTCTATCTGTCTATTCTCTCTCTCTCTCTATCTGTCTATTCTCTCTCTCTCTATCTGTCTATTCTTCTCTATCTGGCTTTCTCTCTCTCTATCTGTCTATTCTCTCTCTCTCTATCTGTCTATTCTCTCTCTCTCTCTATCTGTCTATTCTCTCTCTCTATCTGTCTATTCTCTCTCTCTCTATCTGTCTATTCTCTCTCTCTCTATCTGTCTATTCTCTCTCTCTCTATCTGTCTATTCTCTCTCTCTCTCTGTCTATTTTCCCTCTCTCTATCTGTCTATTCTCTCTCTCTATCTGTCTATTCTCTCTCTCTCTATCTGTCTATCTGTCTATTCTCTCTCTCTATCTGTCTCTTCCTCCTCTCTCTATCTGTCTATTCTCTCTCTCTCTCTATCTGTCTATTCTCTCTCTCTCTATCTGTCTATTCTCTCTCTCTCTATCTGTCTAATCTCCCTCTCTCTCTATCTGTCTATCTCTCTCTCTCTTCTGTCTATTCCCTCTCTCTCTATCTGTCTATTCTCTCTCTCTCTCTATCTGTCTAATTGCTCCCTCTCTATATCTCCTGTCTATTCTCTCTCTCTCGTCTGTCTATTCTCTCTCTCATCTGTCTATTCTCTCTCTCTATCTGTCTATTCTCTCTCTCTATCTGTCTATTCTCCTCCCCCTCTCTCTCTCCGTCTTTTCTCTCTCTCCCTATCTGTCTATCTCTCTCTCTCTATCTGTCTCTTCTCTCTCTCTCTCTCTATCTGTCTATACTCTCTCTCTTATCTGTCTATTCTCTCTCTCTCTATCTGTCTATTCCCTCTCTCTCTCTATCTGTCTCTCTCTCTCTCTCTATCTGTCTATCTCTCTCTCTCTCTCTATCTGTCTATTCTCTCTCTCTATCTGTCTATTCTCTCTCTCTCTATCTGTCTATTTCTCTCTCTCTCTATCTGTCTATTCTCTCTCTCTCTCTATCTGTCTATTCTCTCTCTCTATCTGTCTATTCTCTCTCTCTCTCTATCTGTCTATTCTCTCTCTCTCTCTATCTGTCTATTCTCTCTCTCTCTATCTGTCTATTCTCTCTCTCTCTATCTGTCTATTCCCTCTCTCTCTCTATGTCTATTCTCTCTCTCTATCTGTCTAATCTCTCTCTCTCTCTATCTGTCTATTCTCTCTCTCTATCTGTCTATTCTCTCTCTCTCTCTATCTGTCTATTCTCTCTCTCTATCTGTCTATTTGCTCCCTCTCTCTATCTGTCTATTCTCTCTCTCTCTCTATCTGTCTATTCTCTCTCTCTCTCTCTATCTGTCTATTCTCTCTCTCTATCTGTCTATTTGCTCCCTCTCTCTATCTGTCTATTCTCTCTCTCTCTCTATCTGTCTATTCTCTCTCTCTATCTGTCTATTTGCTCCCTCTCTCTATCTGTCTATTCTCTCTCTCCCTCTATCTGTCTATTCTCTCTCTCTCTATCTGTCTATTCTCTCTCTCTCTATCTGTCTATTCTCTCTCTCTATCTCTATCTGTCTATCTCTCTCTCTCTCTATCTGTCTATTCTCTCTCTCTATCTGTCTATTCTCTCTCTCTCTCTATCTGTCTATTCTCTCTCTCTCTATCTGTCTATTCCTCTCTCTCTCTATCTGTCTATTCTCTCTCTCTCTATCTGTCTATTCTCTCTCTCTCTATCTGTCTATTCTCTCTCTCTCTATCTGTCTATTCTCTCTCTCTCTCTATCTGTCTATTCCTCTCTCTCTCTGCTATTCTCTCTCTCTAATCTGTCTATTCTCTCTCTCTATCTGTCTATTCCTCTCCTCTCTATCTGTATATTCTCTCTCTCTCTATCTGTCTATTCTCTCTCTAACTGTCTATTGCTCCCTCTCTCTATCTGTCTATTCTCTCTCTCTCTATCTGTCTATTCTCTCTCTCTATCTGTCTATCTCTCTCTCTCTCTCTATCTGTCTATTCTCTCTCTCTCTCTATCTGTCTATTCTCTCTCTCTCTCTATCTGTCTATTCTCTCTCTCTATCTGTCTATTCTCTCTCTCTCTCTATCTGTCTATTCTCTCTCTCTCTATCTGTCCTATTCTCTCTCTCTCTCTATCTGTCTATTCCTCTCTCTCTATCTGTCTATTCTCCTCTCTCTATCTGTCTATTCTCTCTCTCTCTATCTGTCTATTCCCTCTCTCTCTCTATCTGTCTATTCTCTCTCTCTCTCTATCTGTCTATTCTCTCCTCTCTCTATCTGTCTATTCTCTCTCTCTCTATCTGTCTATTCTCCTCTCTCTATCTGTCTATCTCTCTCTCTATCTGTCTATTCTCTCTCTCTCTCTATCTGTCTATTCTCTCTCTCTCTATCTGTCTATTCTCTCTCTCTCTCTATCTGTCTATTCCTCTCTCTCTATCTGTCTATTCTCCTCTCTCTATCTGTCTATTCTCTCTCTCTCTATCTGTCTATTCTCTCTCTCTCTCTATCTGTCTATTCTCTCTCTCTCTTATCTGTCTATTCTCCCTCTCTCTATCTGTCTATTCTCTCTCTCTCTATCTGTCTATTCTCTCTCTCTCTCTATCTGTCTATCTCTCTCTCTCTCTATCTGTCTATTCTCCTCTCTCTATCTGTCTATTCTCTCTCTTCTATCTGTCTATTCTCTCTCTCTCTATCTGTTCTATTCTCTCTCTCTCTATCGTCTATTCTCTCTCTCTCTATCTGTCTATTCTCACTCTCTTATCTGTCTATTCTCTCTCTCTCTATCTGTCTATTCTACTCTCTATCTGTCTATTCTCTCTCTCTCTATCTGTCTATTCCCCTCTCTCTCTCTATCTGTCTATTCTCTCTCTCTCTATCTGTCTATTCTCCTCTCTCTATCTGTCTATTCTCTCTCTCTCTATCTGTCTATTCCTCTCTCTCTATCTGTCTATTCTCTCTCTCTATCTGTCTATTCTTCTCTCTCTATCTGTCTATTCTCTCTCTCTCTATCTGTCTATTCTCTCTCTCTCTATCTGTCTATTCTCTCTCTCTCTCTATCTCCTATTCTCTCTCTCTCTATCTGCTATTCTCTCTCTCTATCTGTCTATTCTCTCCTCTCTCTATCTGTCTATTCTCTCTCTCTATCTGTCTATTCTCCCTCTCTCTATCTGTCTATTCTCTCTCTATCTGTCTATTCTCTCTCTCTCTATCTGTCTATTCTCCTCTCTCTCTATCTGTCTATTCTCTCTCTCTCTATCTGTCTATTCTCTCTCTCTCTCTATCTGTCTATTCTCTCTCTCTCTATCTGTCTATTCTCTCTCTCTCTCTATCTGTCTATTCTCTCTCTCTCTATCTGTCTATCTCTCTCTCTCTATCTGTCTATTCTCTCTCTCTATCTGTCTATTCTCTCTCTATCTGTCTATTCTCTCTCTCTCTATCTGTCTATTCTCTCTCTCTATCTGTCTATTCTCTCTCTCTCTTCTAATCTCTCTATCTGTCTATTCTCTCTCTCTATCTGTCTATTCTCTCTCTCTCTATCTGTCTATTCTCTCTCTCTCTATCTGTCTATTCCTCTCTCTCTCTATCTGTCTATTCTCCCTCTCTCTATCTGTCTATTCTCTCTCTCTCTATCTGTCTATTCTCTCTCTCTATCTGTCTATTCTCTCTCTCTCTATCTGTCTATTCTCTCTCTCTCTATCTGTCTATTCTCTCTCTCTCTATCTGTCTATTCTCTCTCTCTTATCTGTCTATTCTCTCTCTCTCTCTATCTGTCTATTCTCTCTCTCTCTCTATCTGTCTATTCTCTCTCTCTATCTGTCTATTCTCTCTCTCTCTATCTGTCTATTCTCTCTCTCTCTCTATCTGTCTATTCTCTCTCTCTCTATCTGTCTATTCTCTCTCTCTCTCTATCTGTCTATCTCTCTCTCTCTATCTGTCTATTCTCTCTCTCTCTCTATCTGTCTATTCTCTCTCTCTATCTGTCTATTCTCTCTCTCTCTATCTGTCTATTCTCTCTCTCTCTATCTGTCTATTCTCTCTCTCTCTCTATCTGTCTATTCTCTCTCTCTCTATCTGTCTATTCTCTCTCTATCTGTCTATTCTCTCTCTCTCTATCTGTCTATTCTCTCTCTCTCTATCTGTCTATTCTCTCTCTCTCTATCTGTCTATTCTCCTCTCTCTCTCTTCTTCTATTCTCTCTCTCTCTCTATCTGTCTATTCTCTCTCTCTCTATCTGTCTATTCTCTCTCTCTCTCTATCTGTCTATTCTCTCTCTCTATCTGTCTATTCTCTCTCTCTATCTGTCTATCTCTCTCTCTCTCTATCTGTCTATTCTCTCTCTCTCTATCTGTCTATTCCTCTCTCTCTCTATCTGTCTATTCTCTCTCTCTCTCTATCTGTCTATTCTCTCTCTCTCTATCTGTCTATTCTCCTCTCTCTCTATCTGTCTATTCTCTCTCTCTATCTGTCTATTCTCTCTCTCTATCTGTCTATTCTCTCTCTCTCTATCTGTCTATCTGTCTATCTCTCTCTCTCTCGATCTGTCTCTCTCCTTGCACCTCTCTCTATCTGTCTATCTCTCTCTCTCTATCTGTCTATTCTCTCTCTCTCTATCTGTCTATTCTCTCTCTCTATCTGTCTATTCTCCTCTCTATCGTCTATTCTGCTCTCTCTCTACTCTTCCTCTCTACTATCTGTCTATTCTCTCTCCTCTCTATCTGTCTATCTCTCTCTCTCTCTATCTGTCTATTTCTCTCTCCTCTCTATCTGTCTATTCTCTCTCTCTATCTGTCTATTCTCTCTCTCTCTATCTGTCTATTCTCTCTCTCTCTCTATCTGTCTATTTCTCTCTCTCTCTATCTGTCTATTCTCTCTCTCTCTATCTGTCTATTCTCTCTCTCTCTCTATCTGTCTATTCTCTCTCTCTCTCTATCTGTCTATTCTCTCTCTCTATCTGTCTATTGCTCCTCTCTCTATCTGTCTATTCTCTCTCTCTCTATCTGTCTATTCTCTCTCTCTCTATCTGTCTATTTGCTCCCTCTCTCTATCTGTCTATTCTCTCTCTCTCGTCTAGTCTCTCTCTTCTCGGTCTCTACTCTCTATCTGTCTATTCTCTCTCTCTCTATCTGTCTATTCTCTCTCTCTCTATCTGTCTATTCTCTCTCTCTATCTGTCTATTCTCTCTCTCTATCTGTCTATTCTCTCTCTCTATCTGTCTATTCCCTCTCTCTCTCTATCTGTCTATTCTTTCTCTCTCTCTATCTGTCTAATTGCTCCCTCTCTCTATCTGTCTATTCTCTCTCTCTCTCTCTATCTGTCTATTCTCTCTCTCTATCTGTCTATTCTCTCTCTCTCTATCTGTCTATTCTCTCTCTCTCTATCTGTCTATTCCCTCTCTCTCTCTATCTGTCTATTCTCTCTCTCTCTCTATCTGTCTAATTGCTCCCTCTCTCTATCTGTCTATTCTCTCTCTCTCTCTATCTGTCTATTCTCTCTCTCTCTAACTGTCTATTCTCTCTCTCTCTATCTGTCTATTCTCTCTCTCTATCTGTCTATTCTCTCTCTCTATCTGTCTATTCTCTCTCTCTCTATCTGTCTATTCCCTCTCTCTCTCTATCTGTCTATTCTCTCTCTCTCTATCTGTCTATTCCTCTCTCTCTATCTGTCTATTCTCTCTCTCTCTATCTGTCTATTCTCTCTCTCTCTATCTGTCTATTCTCTCTCTCTCTATCTGTCTATTCTCTCTCTCTATCTGTCTATTCTCTCTCTCTCTATCTGTCTATTCTCTCTCTCTCTATCTGTCTATTCTCTCTCTCTCTATCTGTCTATTCTCTCTCTCTATCTGTCTATTCTCTCTCTCTCTCTATCTGTCTATTCTCTCTCTCTATCTGTCTATTCTCTCTCTCTCTATCTGTCTATTCCCTCTCTCTCTATCTGTCTATTCTCCTCTCTCTATCTGTCTATTCTCCTCTCTCTATCTGTCTATTCTCTCTCTCTCTATCTGTCTATTCTCTCTCTCTCTCTATCTGTCTATTCTCTCTCTCTCTATCTGTCTATTCTCTCTCTCTATCTGTCTATTCTCTCTCTATCTGTCTATTCTCCTCTCTCTATCTGTCTATTCTCTCTCTCTCTATCTGTCTATTCTCTCTCTCTCTATCTGTCTATTCTCTCTCTCTCTATCTGTCTAATTGCTCCCTCTCTCTATCTGTCTATTCTCTCTCTCTCTCTATCTGTCTATTCTCTCTCTCTCTATCTGTCTATTCTCTCTCTCTCTATCTGTCTATTTGCTCCCTCTCTCTATCTGTCTATTCTCTCTCTCTCTCTATCTGTCTATTCTCTCTCTCTCTATCTGTCTATTCTCTCTCTCTCTATCTGTCTATTCTCTCTCTCTATCTGTCTATTCTCTCTCTCTATCTGTCTATTCTCTCTCTCTCTCTATCTGTCTATTCTCTCTCTCTCTATCTGTCTATTCTCTCTCTCTCTATCTGTCTATTCCCTCTCTCTCTCTATCTGTCTATTCTCTCTCTCTCTCTATCTGTCTATTCTCTCTCTCTCTATCTGTCTATTCTCTCTCTCTCTATCTGTCTATTCCCTCTCTCTCTCTATCTGTCTATTCTCTCTCTCTATCTGTCTAATCTCTCTCTCTCTCTATCTGTCTATTCTCTCTCTCTCTATCTGTCTATTCCCTCTCTCTCTCTATCTGTCTATTCTCTCTCTCTCTCTATCTGTCTAATTGCTCCCTCTCTCTATCTGTCTATTCTCTCTCTCTATCTGTCTATTCTCTCTCTCTATCTGTCTATTCTCTCTCTCTATCTGTCTATTCCCTCTCTCTCTCTATCTGTCTATTCTCTCTCTCTCTATCTGTCTAATTGCTCCCTCTCTCTATCTGTCTATTCTCTCTCACTCTCTCTATCTGTCTATTCTCTCTCTCTATCTGTCTATTCTCTCTCTCTCTATCTGTCTATTCTCTCTCTCTCTATCTGTCTATTCCTCTCTCTCTCTATCTGTCTATTCTCTCTCTCTCTCTATCTGTCTAATTGCTCCTCTCTCTATCTGTCTATTCTCTCTCTCTCTCTATCTGTCTATTCTCTCTCTCTCTAACTGTCTATTCTCTCTCTCTCTATCTGTCTATTCTCTCTCTCTATCTGTCTATTCTCTCTCTCTATCTGTCTATTCTCTCTCTCTCTATCTGTCTATTCCCTCTCTCTCTC
Source organism: Squalus acanthias (assembly GCA_030390025.1). Lineage (NCBI taxonomy): Eukaryota > Metazoa > Chordata > Chondrichthyes > Squaliformes > Squalidae > Squalus > Squalus acanthias. Next base: position 767,147 of record JASTWF010000129.1, on the reverse strand, counting down.
TATCTGTCTATTCTCTCTCTCTCTATCTGTCTATTCCCTCTCTCTCTATCTGTCTATTCTCTCTCTCTCTATCTGTCTATTCTCTCTCTCTCTATCTGTCTATTCTCTCTCTCTCTATCTGTCTATTCTCTCTCTCTATCTGTCTATTCTCTCTCTCTCTATCTGTCTATTCTCTCTCTCTATCTGTCTATTCTCTCTCTCTCTATCTGTCTATTCTCTCTCTCTCTATCTGTCTATTCTCTCTCTCTATCTGTCTATTCCCTCTCTCTCTCTATCTGTCTATTCCCTCTCTCTCTCTATCTGTCTATTCCCTCTCTCTCTATCTGTCTATTCTCCCTCTCTCTATCTGTCTATTCTCTCTCTATCTGTCTAATTGCTCCCTCTCTCTATCTGTCTATTCTCTCTCTCTCTCTATCTGTCTATTCTCTCTCTCTATCTGTCTATTCTCCCTCTCTCTATCTGTCTATTCTCTCTCTATCTGTCTAATTGCTCCCTCTCTCTATCTGTCTATTCTCTCTCTCTCTCTATCTGTCTATTCTCTCTCTCTATCTGTCTATTCTCTCTCTCTTTATCTGTCTAATTGCTCCCTCTCTCTATCTGTCTATTCTCTCTCTCTATCTGTCTATTCTCTCTCTCTATCTGTCTATTCTCTCTCTCTCTATCTGTCTATTTGCTCCCTCTCTCTATCTGTCTATTCTCTCTCTCTCTATCTGTCTATTCTCTCTCTCTCTATCTGTCTATTCTCTCTCTCTCTATCTGTCTATTCTCTCTCTCTATCTGTCTATTCTCTCTCTCTATCTGTCTATTATCTCTCTCTCTATCTGTCTATTCTCTCTCCCTCTCTATCTGTCTATTCTCTCTCTCTCTATCTGTCTATTCTCTCTCTCTCTCTATGTCTATTCTCTCTCTCTCTCTATCTGTCTATTCTCTCTCTCTCTCTATCTGTCTATTCTCTCTCTCTATCTGTCTATTCTCTCTCTCTATCTGTCTATTCTCTCTCTCTCTCTATCTGTCTATTCCCTCTCTCTCTCTCTATCTGTCTATTCTCTCCCTCTCTCTATCTGTCTATTCTCCCTCTCTCTATCTGTCTATTCTCTCCCTCTCTCTATCTATCTATTCTCTCTATCTGTCTATTCTCTCTCTCTCTATCTGTCTATTCTCTCTCTCTCTAATGTATATATAGATTATCTATTCTCTCTCTCTCTCTATCTGTCTATTCTCTGTCTCTCTATCTGTCTATTCTCTCTCTCTCTATCTGTCTATTCTCTCTCTCTCTATCTGTCTATTCTCTCTCTCTCTCTATCTGTCCATTCTCTCCCTCTCTCTATCTATCTATTCTCTCTATCTGTCTATTCTCCCTCTCTCTATCTGTCTATTCTCTCTCTCTCTCTATCTGTCTATTCTCTCTCTCTCTATCTATCTATTCTCTCCCTCTCTCTATCTATCTATTCTCTCTATCTGTCTATTCTCTCTCTACCTGTCTATTCTCTCCCTCTCTCTATCTGTCTATTCTCTCTATCTGTCTATTCTCTCTCTCTCTCTAATGTATATATAGATTCTCTATTCTCTCTCTCTCTCTAATGTATATATAGATTCTCTATTCTCTCTCTCTCTCTAATATATATATAGATTCTCTATTCTCTCTCTCTCCAGTCCCTCTCGCTATTTCCTGCCCACTCCCGGATGCTCTCTCATTCTCTCCCAGTTACTGTGGGCGGCGGATCGGCTCGGCTCTGAGCCTGTCACTGAATCTGAGGGATTTGCTGAGCGCAGCCGCCGCTCGGTAGCCGGAGCGAGTGGGAGCGGCAGTGAGCGAGATCCGATCTGCCGGTTCGAGCAAACCTTGGCGGCAGGAAAGCCCAGCCCGCCGCACAGGAATCATCTTTACAGGCAGCAGCCCCGGGACACGGGGCGTCCGAGCAGCGAGACTCGCCCCACCGATTCGTTCCTTTTGTCTCCGGAGCGCAGGGAGCCCGGGACACAAGGCAGGCTATCCCGGGACACAAGAGGACTCAACTTGCAACAGAAGGACGCTGAAGCCCGGGACACAGAGGGACTGGACTTGATTGAGACCCGCCGTAATTTAGCCCGGGACACAGAGGGACTGAGCTTGGGACAGAAGGGAGATTTCATCCCGGGACAGACCGGAACTAAGGAGTGTCTGGGTCTGACTATGGGGGCTGTGAATATAGGTCTGGAGCTGAGGGTCGGGTCTGGGCTTCTGGTGCTGGGTGTGTGAGACTGAGCGTCTGGTGCTGGGTGTCTGGGTCTGAGTGTCTGGTACTGGGTGTGAGAGACTGAGTGTCTGGTGCCGGATGTCTGAGTGTCTGGGTCTGGGGTCTGAGTGTCTGGGGTCTGAGTGTCCAGTGCTGGGTGTCTGGGGTCTGAGTGTCTGGTACTTGGTGTCTGGTACTTGGTGTCTGGTACTTGGTGTCTGGTGCTGGGTGTCTGAGTGTCTGGTGCTGGGTGGCTGGGTGTCTGGGGTCTGAGTGTCTGGTGCTGGGTGTCTGGGGTCTGAGTGTCTGGTGCTGGGTGTCTGGGGTCTGAGTGTCTGGTGCTGGGTGTCAGGGTCTGAGTGTCTGGTGCTGGGTGTCAGGGTCTGAGTGTCTGGTGCTGGGTGTCTGGGGTCTGAGTGTCTGGTGCTGGGTGTCTGGGGTCTGAGTGTCTGGTGCTGGGTGTCAGGGTCTGATGCTGGGTGTCAGGGTCTGAGTGTCTGGTGCTTGGGTTTCAGGGTGTCGGTGTTAGGAATTGGGTGTCAGGGTCTGGGACTGGGCATCTGGACCTGGGCGTTTGAGACTAGGTGTCAAAGAATTGACAGCGGGGACTGGGCGTCTGTGACTGGTCGGCTGGGACCCGTTGTCTGGGACTGTCCCATGTGGCCATGTCCGAAGGCCGGTGACATTGTCTGAATCCCAGTGTCGTTGAGGCCCCTGTTTTGCGATTGGAGAGGGCCGAGGGGGGACTTTCGGAATGGCGTCCCTGCCCCAATGGAAAGTCCAGCTCCTGGAGAGGAAACGGAGGGACGAGGAGGAGGGCAGGCGCAGGGAGAAGGAAGAGCTGGAGAGGCTGGCCAGGATGCCGGCCTGGAAGAGGGAGATCATCGAAAGGAGGCGAGCCAGGCTGTGCTCGGGGTCCTCACAGTCCGAAGCCCAGGGCGAGGGTCAGGCGCCCGGAGGCGGTGGATCGGCCGCGGCGCAGGCGGGACCGGGCGGCGCCGGCCCGGAGGCTGATGGGGTGGAGCGCCCCCCCAGGCCAGGAGCCCGAGGCCTGCGGCGTCAGGGCGCAGGAGGGCGCGGTCCTGCGGGAGAACATCTGCCCGTCTTCCAGAACCACTTCATCCAGCAGGAGAAGCAGAGGAAGGAGGCCTCCTCCGAGCCGGAGCAGCCCCCTCGGCCCCGGCAGCTGGCCGACCTGTCCAACCACGTCCCGGGGCTGAGGACCATCCGGGCGGACAACATCACCATCATCGAGTCCGACCCCGAGTGCCTGGAGAGGCCCGGGGAGCCCTGCCAGCGGGAGGCTCTGAATGACCTGAGCGGAAAGCGGGCCAGGCAGATCCTTGCTGCAGGCCGGCTTAATGTCAAATCCTCCTTAAGCAGGAGCGTGGAGGTTCTCAACACCTTCGAGAGAGGACGGGAGGATTATGCGGAAGAGGAGGAGGTGGAGGAAGGGGGGGTGGAGTCTCGGCGGGGGAGGGTCAGTCGGCTGCTGTACAGGTTCGGCCAAGGGAGGGACTTCGTCGGCCGTCCGCGGCCCGCCCGCTCCCACAGCACCGACAACATCATCGGGCGCGCCTCGCGCTCCAGCCCCCAGCGCGGGAGCGGCAAGGCCCCGTCCCGCGACTGGCGCCGCGACGGCCCCCTCCGCCCCCCCTCCCCGCCCCCGGCACGCTCGGTCGCCGCCTTCCGCAGCCGCTTCGAGGCCCGCTCGGCCGGAGCGAAGGCCCCGGAGGCCAAGCGGGCGGAGTGCGGGCCGTGCCAGCCCGAGGAGAAGGGGGGGACCGGGAGCCCGGCTGACCATCCGCCCGCCCTGCCCGCTGCCGAGCCTGGAAGGACGGGACCCCAGGAGGGGCCGGCCGCGGCTCCCGCGCCGAGCGCCGGACGCTCCCAGGCGGACGAATGGCGGGCCGGCCCCGACCCCGGCCAGAAGCGGGCACTCTCGGCCTCTGCCAGCCTCGACGACGGAGCCTCGGAAATGAAGCCGGACCCCCCGCCCGACCGCTCCCCGGCAACGCAGGCTCAGGCCCAGGCTCGGGCCCTGGCCGAACTGCGGGCCCGGTCCAAGAAATCCTTCGCCATCGTCCCCCGGCCCAGGCGGGGTCCCCCTCCCGAGCAAGAGGTGGAGGCCAACGGCCTCTCCCGGCCTGGCGACTCAGCAGGCAGCCTTCTGAAACCACAGCCTGTCAGCAGCACGGCTTCCTCTTCCTGTGCGGAGCAGCGGCCCTCAGTCTGTCTCACTGTTGCAGCAGCTGCTGCTGCCGCTTCCTGCCCTGCTGCACCCGACCAGAGAGACGCAGACAATGGCTGCCGAGGTGGGCAGGCTGAACTAGAGCCGGAGAGGCCTCCGCTCCCCGAGCTCGGGCCAGAGCCAGCGGCGGTCGGGGAGGAAGCCGAGGAGGGGCCCAGCATGAGCAGGTTGTACAGCGTCAAGCCGCCCTCGGCGAGCCGGCCTCGAATCCCAGCAGCCAGCCCAGAGGAAGTCAGGCTTACGGCCTACAGTGGCAGAGCCGCCGGTGGCCTCTTCCACCGATCGGAGGGGGCGGCTCAGGTCACCCCCGCCCCCGCCCCCAGCGGCAGCGAACCTCCGGCGGAGCAGGGTGCCCCCGGGGCGGATTCCCGCGACGGACCACCGGGGCAGAAAGGATTTTTGGCTCAGGCGCGGTCGAGGGACGACCCGCCGGCAGGAAGCGGGAGCCCGCCGACTCTCTCCGGCAGGGCCGGCCGGCCCGGCGACCCGCAGCGGAAATCTGGCAAGACGATCACCATCAACCCCCGTAAGATGGCGGCCAGCAAGTCCGCGCCCCCGAGCGCCGCGGCCACGGCGGAGAACGGCGTGGGCCCCTCGGCACGAACGCCGCCCGCGGCCGTGACCGGGGCCCCGGTGAAGAAGCGGTATCCGACGGTCGAGGAGATCCGGGTGATTGGCGGCTACCTGTCCCTTCAGAGGTCCTGTTTGGCCAAGGCGGGCGCTAGCCGGAGAAAGGTAAGAGACTGGGGAAATGGGCGGGCAGGGCAAAGTCACACGGTCGTTGAAGCAGCTGAACGGGTTTGGCCAGGGAAAGCCTGCCAGCTCGAGGTGGCACCGCCGCGGGTGACCTTGCTAAACACCGCGGCACCGTTAATCGAACGCAAACACACAAAACAAACCTCAGCCCAGTGCCCACGCCTGGTGCTTCGAGGGTGCGAGCGTACTGGCAACACGCTCGCCTGGAGATCAGGGTGGAACAAAACCTGTACACAAAACAGAAACAAGTTATAAACAACCAGCATCAGAGTCTGAACTTAAATCCATTCTCAAGCATCCGTCATTGTGTATATAAACCATCTGAACCCCTCGATTAGATTCCACCCTGCAACTCACTCCCGGGTATCCATTATTCTATATATAAACCACCTGAACCCTCGATTAGATTCCAGCCTGTAACTCACTCCCAGGTATCCATTATTCTATATATAAACCACCTGAACCCCTCAATTAGATTCCAGCCTGTAACTCACTCCCAGGTATCCATTATTCTATATATAAACCACCTGAACCCCTCGATTAGATTCCAGCCTGTAACTCACTCCCGGGTATCCATGATTCTATATATAAACCACCTGAACCCCTCAATTAGATTCCAGCCTGTAACTCACTCCCAGGTATCCATTATTCTATATATAAACCACCTGAACCCCTCGATTAGATTCCAGCCTGTAACTCACTCCCGGGTATCCATGATTCTATATATAAACCACCTGAACCCCTCAATTAGATTCCAGCCTGTAACTCACTCCCAGGTATCCATTATTCTATATATAAACCACCTGAACCCCTCGATTAGATTCCAGCCTGTAACTCACTCCCGGGTATCCATGATTCTATATATAAACCACCTGAACCCCTCAATTAGATTCCAGCCTGTAACTCACTCCCAGGTATCCATTATTCTATATATAAACCACCTGAACCCCTCGATTAGATTCCAGCCTGTAACTCACTCCCGGGTATCCATTATTCTATATATAAACCACCTGAACCCCTCGATTAGATTCCAGCCTGGAACTCACTCCCGGGTATCCATTATTCTATATATAAACCATCTGAGCCCCTCGATTAGATTCCAGTCTGTAACTCACTCCCAGGTATCCATTATTCTATATATAAACCATCTGAACCCCTCGATTAGATTCCAGTCTGTAACTCACTCCCGGGTATCCATGATTCTATATATAAACCATCTGAACCCCTCGATTACATTCCACCCTGTAACTCACTCCCGGGTATCCATTATTCTATATATAAACCATCTGAGCCCCTCGATTAGATTCCAGCCTGTAACTCACTCCCGGGTATCCATTATTCTATATATAAACCATCTGAGCCCCTCGATTAGATTCCAGTCTGTAACTCACTCCCAGGTATCCATTATTCTATATATAAACCATCTGAACCCCTCGATTAGATTCCAGTCTGTAACTCACTCCCAGGTATCCATTATTCTATATATAAACCATCTCAACCCCTTGATTAGATTCCAGCCTGTAACTCACTCCCAGGTATCCATTATTCTATATATAAACCACCTGAACCCCTCAATTAGATTCCAGCCTGTAACTCACTCCCGGGTATCCATTATTCTATATATAAACCACCTGAACCCCTCAATTAGATTCCAGCCTGTAACTCACTCCAGGTATCCATTATTCTATATATAAACCATCTGAACCCCTCGATTAGATTCCAGCCTGTAACTCACTCCCAGGTATCCATGATTCTATATATAAACCACCTGAACCCCTCAATTAGACTCCAGCCTGTAACTCACTCCCGGGTATCCATTATTCTATATATAAACCATCTGAGCCCCTCGATTAGACTCCAGCCTGTAACTCGCTCCCAGGTATCCATTATTCTATATATAAACCATCTGAGCCCCTCGATTAGATTCCAGTCTGTAACTCTCTCTCAGGTACCTGATGTTCAGCACCTTTTTTTGATCATTCTGTCTGTGGTTGTGGAATTCTTCATTAATTTCCTCTGAATCCTGTGCAGTTTTTTTCACAAACGGTGCATTGCCCACCAGTCTTTATTCATGACCGATGCAGTGATAAGGTGTGCAGCAGGCCAGATTGAGTGGGAGAGTTCTATGCGGAATCATACATTTCACTGGCAGGGTGGGTGAGAGAGGGATTATACGAGGAATAACAAAGAGCTGTTTCTCTCTCTCTCTCTTTCTCTCTCTCTCTCTCTCTCTCTCACACACACACACACACACACACACACACACACACACACTCTCCCTGCTCTCTCTCACTTCCCTCTCTTTTACTCCTTCCTAGTTCGGTGTGTGTATTTATGTTTGTTTTTGTCTCACTTTCCGCCCTCTCTCCGGGTATCCATTATTCTATATATAAACCATCTCAACCCCTTGATTAGATTCCAGCCTGTAACTCACTCCCAGGTATCCATTATTCTATATATAAACCACCTGAACCCCTCAATTAGATTCCAGCCTGTAACTCACTCCCGGGTATCCTTATTCTATATATAAACCATCTGAGCCCCTCGATTAGATTCCAGCTTGTAACTCACTCCCAGGTATCCATTATTCTATATATAAACCACCTGAACCCCTCGATTAGATTCCAGCCTGTAACTCACTCCCGGGTATCCATTATTCTATATATAAACCACCTGAACCCCTCGATTAGATTCCAGCCTGTAACTCACTCCCGGGTATCCATTATTCTATATATAAACCACCTGAACCCCTCGATTAGATTCCAGCCTGTAACTCACTCCCGGGTATCCATGATTCTATATATAAACCACCTGAACCCCTCAATTAGATTCCAGCCTGTAACTCACTCCCAGGTATCCATTATTCTATATATAAACCATCTGAGCCCCTCGATTAGATTCCACTCTGTAACTCTCTCTCAGGTACCTGATGTTCAGCACCTTTTTTTGATCATTCTGTCTGTGGTTGTGGAATTCTTCATTCATTTCCTCTGAATCCTGTGCAGTTTTTTTCACAAACGGTGCATTGCCCACCAGTCTTTATTCATGACAGATGCAGTGATAAGGTGTGCAGCAGGCCAGATTGAGTGGGAGAGCTCTATGCGGAATCATACATTTCACTGGCAGGGTGGGTGAGAGAGGGATTATACGAGGAATAACAAAGAGCTGTTTCTCTCTCTCTCTCTCTCTCTCTCTCACTCTCTCACACACACACACACACACACACACACACTCTCCCTGCTCTCTCTCTCTTCCCTCTCTTTTACTCCTTCCTAGTCCCGTGTGTATTTATGTTTGTTTTTGTCTCACTTTCCTCCCTCTCTCCCGGGTATCCATTATTCTATATATAAACCATCTGAACCTCTCGATTCGATTCCAGCCTGTAACTCACTCCCGGGTATCCATTATTCTATATATAAACCATCTGAACCCCTCGATTAGATTCCAGTCTGTAACTCACTCCCAGGTATCCATTATTCTATATATAAACCATCTGAACCCCTCGATTAGATTCCAGCCTGTTACTCACTCCCTGGTATCCATTATGCTTGTCTTTCTCTCCCCTTCCCTTTCCCCGTCTCTCTTTTCTCTGTGTCTGTGCGCCTCTCTCCCCCTCACTTTCTTCCCCTTCTTCCGTGTGTGCCCATCTCCCCTCTCTTTCTATCGGTCTTTCTATTCACTTCCTGCTCTGTCTTAGTGGGGCGTATCTTTATGCAAGTTGACTCCCGTGTTTGGATACAGTGACTGCCCTTCAAAAGGAATTACACTAATTGGCTATGAATTGCTTTGGCATGCCCTGAGGATGTGACAGATGCTAGGTCAACGGAAGTTTATTGTCTTTTCCCTTATCTCCCTCTCACTCCTTCCAGTATCTTTCTCTCTGCCCACTTTTCTCCTCCTTTCCATCTCTCTCACGCTCTCTCTCGCTCGCTCTCTCTGAATGAATGTGGCTCGATCACACTCAACAATCACTTTCCTGCGAACAGCTGGGAATTCTCTGCCGCTGGGGTTGTTAATGTGTCTGTTGTAATCGGATAGTTATGCGCTACAGCATTCCTCGGCACAGCTCCACATGTTAGACCCGTCCACTTCATTTAAAGACACATGCTAGGACACTGCCTCTTTGTGTCTCTGTAACTCAGCTGTGCATTAGACCCAATTTAAGACCATTCAGCGGGAAGGATGGAGAGAACCCTCTACTTTTCTGCTACATTTACGCAAATCTAGCCACGGTTCCCAAAATCTTGTGTGTGCAGATTATTTTTTACACATAGACCTGATTGGAGAGTGCGGTGATAGGTGTTTACACTGCAATCTATAGACCCTATTGGGGAGTGTGGTGATAGATGTTTACACTGCAATCTATAGACCCTATTGGAGAGTGCGGTGATAGGTGTTTACACAGCAATCTATAGACCCTATTGGTGAGTGCGGTGATAGGTGATCTGCGTTTGGTTTCCCCAATGTAGAGGAGACCGCATCATGAGCAGCGAATACAGTATACTAAATTGCAAGAAGTACAAGTAAATCGCTGTTTCACCTGGAAGGGGTGTTTGGGGCCCTGGACAGTCGGAAGGGGGGAGGTATAAGGGCAGGTGTTGCATCTCCTGCGCTTTCACGGGAAGGTGCCGGGCGAAGGGGAAGGGGTGTTGGAGGTGATAGAGGAGTGGACTAGGGTGTCGCGGAGGGAGCGGTCCCTACGGAATGCTGAAAGGGGAGGCGAGGAGAAGATGCGTTTGGTGGTGAGACCACGCTGGAGGTGGCGGAAATGGCGGAGGATGATCTGTTGAATGTGGAGGCTGGTGGGGTGAAAGGTGAGGACAAGGGGAACTCTGTCGTGGTTCTGGGAGGGAGGGGCAGGGGTGAGGGCAGAAGTGTGGGAGATAGAATGGACACGGTCGAGGGCAGTGTCAACCACAGTAGAGGGGATTCCTCGGTTGAGGAAAAAGGAAGACATGTCAGAAGCACTGGTATGGAAGGTGGCATCATCAGAGCAGATGCAGCGGAGACGGAGAAACTGGGAGAATGGAATAGAGTCCTTACAGGAGGCGGGGTGGGAGGAAGTGTAGTCCAGGTAGCTGTGCGAGTCCGTGGGCTTGTAGTGAATGTTTGTCAATAACCTATCCCCAGAGATGGAGACGGAGAAGTCGAGGAAGGGAAGGGAAGAGTTGGAGATGGACCATGTGAAGGTGAGGGAAGGGTGGAAATTGGAAGCAAAGTGAATGAAATTATCTAGTTCAGGGCGAGAGCAGGAAATGGCACCGATACAGTCACCAATGTACCAGAAAAAGAGGTGAGGGAGGGGACCTGAGTAGGACTGGAGCAAAGAGTGTTCCACATATCCCACGAAAAGGGAGGCATAGCGAGGACCCATGCGGGTTCCCTTAGCAACACCTTTGATTTGGAGGAAGTGAGTGGAGTCCAAGGAGAAGTTGTTCAATGTGAGAACAAGTTCAGCCAGGCGGAGGAGGGTGGTGGGGACTGGTTGGGCCTTTGTTCAAGGAAGAAGCGGAGCGCCCTCAGGCCATCCTGGTAGGGGATGGAGGTGTAGAGGGATTGTACGTCCATAGTGAAAATCTATAGACCCTATTGGGGAGTGCGGTAATAGGTGTTTACACTGCAATCTATAGACTCTATTGGGGAGTGCGGTGATAGGGGTTTACACTGCAATCTATAGACCCTATTGGAGAGTGCGGTGATAGGTGTTTACACTGCAATCTATAGACTCTATTGGAGAGTGCGGTGATAGGTGTTTACACTGCAATCTATAGACTCTATTGGAGAGTGTGGTGATAGGGGTTTACACTGCAATCTATAGACTCTATTGGAGAGTGCGGTGATAGGTGTTTACACTGCAATCTATAGACCCTATTGGAGAGTGCGGTGATAGGGGTTTACACTGCAATCTATAGACTCTATTGGGGAGTGCGGTGATAGGTGTTTACACTGCAATCTATAGACTCTATTGGGGAGTGCGGTGATAGGTGTTTACACTGCAATCTATAGACTGTATTGGAGAGTGCGGTGATAGGTGTTTACACTGCAATCTATAGACCCTATTGGAGAGTGCGGTGATAGGTGTTTACACTGCAATCTATAGACCCTATTGGAGAGTGCGGTGATAGGTGTTTACACTGCAATCTATAGACCCTATTGGAGAGTGCGGTGATTGGTGTTTACACTGCAATCTATAGACTCTATTGGAGAGTGCGGTGATTGGTGTTTACACTGCAATCTATAGACTCTATTGGAGAGTGCGGTGATAGGTGTTTACACTGCAATCTATAGACCCTATTGGAGAGTGCGGTGATAGGGGTTTACACTGCAATCTATAGACCCTATTGGAGAGTGCGGTGATAGGTGTTTACACTGCAATCTATAGACCCTATTGGAGAGTGCGGTGATAGGTGTTTACACTGCAATCTATAGACCCTATTGGAGAGTGCGGTGATAGGGGTTTACACTGCAATCTATAGACCCTATTGGAGAGTGCGGTGATAGGGGTTTACACTGCAATCTATAGACCCTATTGGAGAGTGCGGTGATAGGGGTTTACACTGCAATCTATAGACTCTATTGGAGAGTGCGGTGATAGGGGTTTACACTGCAATCTATAGACCCTATTGGAGAGTGCGGTGATAGGTGTTTACACTGCAATCTATAGACTCTATTGGGGAGTGCGGTGATAGGTGTTTACACTGCAATCTATAGACCCTATTGGAGAGTGCGGTGATAGGTGTTTACACTGCAATCTATAGACTCTATTGGAGAGTGCGGTGATAGGTGTTTACACTGCAATCTATAGACTCTATTGGAGAGTGCGGTGATAGGGGTTTACACTGCAATCTATAGACCCTATTGGAGAGTGCGGTGATGGGGGTTTACACTGCAATCTATAGACTCTATTGGAGAGTGCGGTGATAGGTGTTTACACTGCAATCTATAGACTCCATTGGAGAGTGCGGTGATAGGTGTTTACACTGCAATCTATAGACTCTATTGGAGAGTGCGGTGATAGGTGTTTACACTGCAATCTATAGACTCTATTGGAGAGTGCGGTGATAGGTGTTTACACTGCAATCTATAGACCCTATTGGAGAGTGTGGTGATTGGGGTTTACACTGCAATCTATAGACTGTATTGGAGAGTGCGGTGATTGGGGTTTACACTGCAATCTATAGACCCTATTGGAGAGTGTGGTGATAGGGGTTTACACTGCAATCTATAGACCCTATTGGGGAGTGCGGTGATAGGGGTTTACACTGCAATCTATAGACCCTATTGGAGAGTGTGGTGATAGGGGTTTACACTGCAATCTATAGACCCTATTGGGGAGTGCGGTGATAGGGGTTTACACTGCAATCTATAGACTCTATTGGGGAGTGCGGTGATAGGGGTTTACACTGCAATCTATAGACCCTATTGGAGAGTGCGGTGATAGGGGTTTACACAGCAATCTATAGACCCTATTGGAGAGTGTGGTGATAGGGGTTTACACTGCAATCTATAGACTCTATTGGAGAGTGCGGTGATAGGGGTTTACACTGCAATCTATAGACTCTATTGGAGAGTGCGGTGATAGGGGTTTACACTGCAATCTATAGACTCTATTGGAGAGTGCGGTGATAGGGGTTTACACTGCAATCTATAGACTCTATTGGGGAGTGCGGTGATAGGGGTTTACACTGCAATCTATAGACCCTATTGGAGAGTGCGGTGATAGGGGTTTACACTGCAATCTATAGACTCTATTGGAGAGTGTGGTGATAGGTGTTTACACTGCAATCTATAGACTCTATTGGAGAGTGCGGTGATAGGTGTTTACACTGCAATCTATAGACTCTATTGGAGAGTGCGGTGATAGGGGTTTACACTGCAATCTATAGACTCTATTGGAGAGTGCGGTGATAGGGGTTTACACTGCAATCTATAGACTCTATTGGAGAGTGCGGTGATAGGTGTTTACACTGCAATCTATAGACTCTATTGGAGAGTGCGGTGATAGGTGTTTACACTGCAATCTATAGACTCTATTGGAGAGTGCGGTGATAGGTGTTTACACTGCAATCTATAGACCCTATTGGAGAGTGTGGTGATAGGTGTTTACACTGTAGTCTATAGAACCTATAATGGAGTGTTCTAATAGTCGTTTACATGTCTGCAGCAACTTGTATTTATATATTGGCCCAGAAATTGATCTCGCTCTGTTCCCGCGGGGGTAAGCCTTCCCCGCGATGTCTCACCTCGCTTGTGCTTTATCAGATCCAGCTCGCACGAACTTGATGTTCTAGACATCAGCTGTGCTGGGCTTGCGTATCCCAGCGGCGTAGTGAATTCGTGCGAGCTGTGGGATCACGTGACTCAGTTAGAGCCAATGGCAGCACACCATCTTCCATTCATAAGTTTCACAGACCTGCTGTGAAATCTATGAATCTTACACCCCCCCAAAATAACAGCTAAACCTCAATTAAATTAAAAAAAAACCATCACATTAATAAAATAAGTATAGTTAATTAAATTAACCATTTTAAATAAAAAATTAAATTTTTGAAAATATTTTAAATCTTTTAAAAAGTTATAAAAATAAACTTACCTGTCTTTAAAGTCTCTAAAAAAGATATACCTGTAAAAAAAAATTCAAAAAAATACTTAATTCACTACTTACCTTCTTAAAAGCGGGTCTTACTCTTCCTTTTTACATTTCCAAAATCTTCCCTACTTACCTGCGCGTCCAAAGCATGAAGTGCACAGCGTGCGCGCAGCCTGTAGCGCGCACGCGATGCACCGAGGACCCGCCCCCTTTTCAGAAGAGCAATTGCCGGTTTTCAGCGCATGCGCAGGGCATGCAGAAAACCGGCAATTGGAGTGGGAATACGCGAGAGTATGCAGTGCGTACTCTTGCGTCCCGGGATCAATTTTCGGCCCAGTGTCTTTTCTGAGGAGCATTAAGAGAAATGGAATCACAGGGCCAGGGGAGAGAGTTTGGAGGGCTGGTTATAGGTTGGGCCGTCGAGTTAGGTTTGAGAAAGTATCTAACGGAGCGGAGAGAAGTGGTGAAGGGAGCAGCGGGTCTGCATTTCTGACAGCAGGGTCTCTGCTGCTGAAAGCTCCGTGACCGATTATTGGAATGAAAGGAAGAGAGGGAATCACGGGGAGGGCAAGAGCTGGCCGACTCTGTGGGGAGTTTGCAACCGGGGAAATGGAGAGAGGCCTCGAATAGATTCCAAGACCAGGGTGAGGATTTTCAGTTTAATGCATCCGGGAACTGTGCAGCCCAGGGAGATTGGCGAAGGGGTGGGGAGTGGGCAGGGTGACTTTGTGCCGCGCGCGATATGGGCGGCTGCAATTTGGGACATGTTAGAGTTGATGGAGAGTGGGCAAAGGAAGGCCAGCATTGGAGCAATTGAGTCTGGAGGCGACAAAAGCATGGAGGAGTATTTCAGTGACATTATGTCAGTTCACCTGAATGATACCGGGACACGGGGGGGTTAAATTATGAGGACAGCTTGCATAAACTTGGCTTGTATTCCCTCGAGTGTTAGAAGATTGAGGGGTTATCTGATAAAATGTTAAAAAGCATTCGATAGGGTAGATACAGGAAAAGCTATTTCCTCTGGTGGACGGGATCAAGAACGAGGGGGGATATAATCTTAAAATTCGGGCTGGGCCATTCAGGAGCAAAATCGGGAGGAACTTCTTCACACAAAGGGCAGTGGAAATCTGGAACTCTCTGCCCCAGAAGGCTGTGGTTGCCCCTTTCACGACCTCAGGATGTTCCAACTAGGGGTCAATTGGAGCTTTCAAGGCTGAGATCGATAGATTTTTGTTCAGTAAGGGTATCAAGAGATCGGGAGCTAAGATGGGTAAATGGAGTTAAGTTACAGATCAGCCACGATCTAATTGTGCGGCACTGTCGGAGGTGCTGTCTTTCGGATGAGACGTTAAACCGAGGCCCCGTCTGCTCTCTCAGGTGGACGTAAAGGATCCCACGGGCCACTATTTCGAAGAAGAGTTTAGGGGAGTTCTCCCCGGTGTCCGGGCCAATATTTATCCCTCCACCAACATCACTTTAAAAACAGGATTGTCTGGTCATTATCACATTGCTGTTTGTGGGACCTTGCTGTGCGCAAATTGGCTGCCGCGTTTCCCACATTACAACAGTGACTCCACGTCAAGTGTACTTCATTGACTGTAAAACGCTTTTAGACGTCTGTTGGTCGTGAAAGGCGCTGTATAAATACAAGTCTGTCTTTCTTTTAATTGAATGGCAGAGCAGGCTCGAGCGGCTGAATGGCCTCCTCCTGTTCCTACCTTCCTATAGGCCCAAATAGCTAGGGTGTTGATGAGTGTTTACATTTAGACTATAGGCCCTATTGGAAAGTGTGCTGAGAGAGTTCAAGTGCTCAGTCACCCCTCACCTCCCCCCCCCCCCCCCCTCTGTCATGAGCTGTGTGGTTTACAGGCAGTTTATCCCAAAGAGTGTTTGTGATAATATAAGCATAATTTTGTATTTTGTAGGAGAAAAATAAAACAAACTTAGAGAGAATTTGCATTTATGTAGCGCCTTTCACAACTTCAGGACGTTCCAAAGTGCTTTACAGCCAATGAGATACTTTTGAAGTGGAGAAAATGCAGCAGCCAATTTGCGCACAGCAAGGTCCCACAAACAGCAACAACCAGAGAATCTGTTTCAGTGCTGTTGGGTTGAGGCATAAACATTGGCCAGGGGCACCCAGGGGAGAACTCCACTGCTCTTCTTCGAAACGGGATCTTTTGCGTCCACCTGAAAGGGCGGACGCTGCCTCGGTTTGACATCTCATCGGAAAGACGGCACCTCCGATAGGGCAACACTATCCCTCGGTACTGTCCGCCTCGATTAGGTGCTCAAGTCACAGGAGTTGGACTTGAACCCGCGACCTCTCTGACTCGGAGACGAGAGTGCTAGCCCCTGAGCCGCGGCTGACACTTCGCCTGACGCGTGTTAATAGCAACATAGTAAAATAGGAGCAGTTGTAGGCCATTCGGCCCTTCGAGCCTGCTCCGCCATTCAATATGATCATGGCTGATCCTCTATCTCAACACCATATTCCCGCTCTCTCCCCATACCCCTTGATGCCTTTTGTGTCTAGAAATCTATCTATCTCCTTCTTAAATATATTCAGTGACTCGGCCTCCACAGCCTTCTGTGGTAGAGAATTCCACAGGTTCACCACCCTCTGAGTGAAGACATTTCTCCTCATCTCAGTCCTAAATGTCCTACCCCGTATCCTGAGACTGTGACCCCTGTTGAGCAATATGTTTCTTGTGCGAGGCTCTTAATTCATCCCCTGTAATTGGTCCTCCCACCATTTGCAGACCGGTAGCCCTCAGTGCCTCACCCCAGTTGCAAGTGACCCCCCCACAACCCACTCCAGACACAACCCAAGTTTGGACAGATACTGGGCACCTCTCACCGTTCAAGTGCAGGCAAGTTGAGAATTTAACCCGCCCACAATTACTCGCGACTGGAATCCGAATGACTAACAGCACTGCCCGTGTCCCGGAGCTGAAATCGGGAAGTGACTATGGGAAGGGGAAATCCTTTGGAAACAGCAGGGGTTTTATTTTGCTTGTGAGTTGGTCTCAGTCCCGAGAGAGAAGATTTGCAGACATTCTGAGCTTAAAAACAAAATTGGAATATTGCTCCCCCCAAAAATCTGATTCAACCCCAAAAAGCTGACTGCTCAAAAATCAGCCCCGAACATAGGCTTTGAGGTGTTCAAAATTACGAATGGTTTTGATGGAGTAGATAGGGGAGAAACTCTTTCCACTGGCAGAAGGGTCGGTAATCAGAGGACACAGATTTAAGGTAACTGGCAAAAAAAAACAAGAGTGGAGATTTTTTTTTATTCGTTCCTGGGATGTGGGCGTCGCTGGCAAGGCCAGCATTTATTGCCCATCACTAGTTGCCCTTGAGAAGGTGGTGGTGAGCCGCCTTCTTGAACCACTGCAGTCCATGTGGTGAAGGTGCTCCCACAGTGCTGTTAGGGAGGGAGTTCCAGGATTTTGACCAGGCGACGATGAAGGAACGGGCGATATACTTCCAAGTCAGGATGGTGTGTGACTTGGAGGGGAACTTGGAGGTGGTGGTGTTCCCGTGCACCTGCTGCCCTGGTCCTTCTAGGGGTAGAGGTCGAGGGTTTGGGAGGTGCTGCCGAAGAAGCCTTGGCGAGTTGCTGCAATGCATCTTGTAGATGGCGCACACTGCAGCCACGGTGCGCCGGTGGGGGAGGGAGTGAGTGTTTAAGGTGGTGAATTGAGATGAGGAGAATTTTTTTTTACGCAGCGAGTTGTTGCGATCTGGAATGCATTGCCTGAAAGGGGCGATGGAAGCAGATTCAATCGTAACTTCCAATAGGGAATTGGATAAATACTTGAAAAGGAAAAAAAATTGCGGGGCTGTGGGGAATGAGCAGGGGAGTGGGACTAATTGGAGAGCTCTTTCAAAGAGCTAGCAGAGGCACGGTGGGCTGAATGGCTTCCTTCTGTGCTGTGTCATTCTATGATTCATTGTAAATGTGAGAGAACGTAAAAAAAGAATGATTGTGAAATGCTGACAAGATGACGCACGGGTTGAAATACTGGTGGTTGGTATTGCTGGATTTGGTAATGAGCTGGAAGATAGGAATGCAACATTTTCTGTTGTTGCCCTGGCTTGTGAGTAAGAATCTTGCCTGGTGACACACTCATCGTGTCGTCCTTGCAGTGTTGAAAATCAAGACTCATCACCCAGGCTCCGACTCTAACTCCTTCATTCCAAGGGCCTCAAAGCTGTAGACCACCTTGCTTCCCTCAGCCGATCCGTCCTCTCAACAACCTACAGACTTTTTAAATGTCCAGTTTGCCACTACTTCTTGAATTACCCACACCCAGGAGCTCATTGCCTCGCCTGACACTCGGGTGCTGTACTGAGGGAGTGCTGCAATGCCGATGGTGTCCACTCCAGAGGCTTGTTTTCAAATCCCTCCATGGCCTCGCCCTTCTCCCTATCTCTGTAACCTCCTCCAGCCCTACAACCCTCCGAGATCTCTGCGCTCCTCCAATTCGGGCCCCTTGCGCATCCTCGATTTTTAATCGCTCCACCATTGGCGGCCGTGCCTTCAGCCGCCTGGGCCCCAAAGCTCTGGAATTCCCTCCCTAAACCTTTCCGCCTCTCTCTGCTCCTTAAAGACGCTCCTTGAAACCTACCTGTTTGACCACGCTTTTGGTCACCTGACCTAATATCTCCTCCTGTGGCTCGGTGTCAAGTTTTGTCTGATAATCGCTCCTGCAAAGCACCTTGGGACGTTTTAGTATGTTGACAGCGCTGTGTCAATGGAAGTAGTAGTTGTTGTTGTTGAAACAATGGCCCAGATTTTGGTGCCAAAATAGCGTTGAGTTTCATGGCACTCGCCGTTATTAATGTGAAGGTCGTCCAGCAACTTGTGACGAGGAAGAGCTACCCCGCGATTTGCGAATCACCACAAGTTGCTGGTCGATTTGCGCCGCTCCCCCGTCAGCTCGCCCTTTTGAAAGTTACTATTGAGTCTGCTTCCACCCCCCACCCCCCCTTTCAAGCAGCGCATTCCAGATCGTAACAACTCGTTGCATAAAATAAATTCTCCTCATTTCCCCCGTGAATATTTTGCCAATTACCTTAAGTCTGTGTCCTCTGGTTAACGACCCTCCTGCTGGTGGGGTAACAGAGAGGATTGATGCGGGCAATGCGGTTGACGTGGTGTACATGGACTTCCAAAAGGCGTTCGACAAAGTGCCACATAATACGCTCGCCGGCAAAGTTGAAGCCCATGGAATAAAAGGGACAGTGGCAGCATGGATACAAAATTGGCTAAGTGACAGGAAACAGAGAGTAGTGGTGAACGGTTGTTTAGCGGACTGGAGGGAGGTACACAGTGGTGTTGCCCAGGGGTCGGTACTAGGACCACTGCTTTTCTTGATGTATATCAATGGCTTGAGTGTACAGGGCACAATTTCAAAATTTGCAGTTGACACAAAACTTGGAAGTATAGTGAACAGTGAGGAGGATCGTGATAGACTTCAAGAGCACACAGACAGGCTGGTGGAATGGGCGGACATGTGGCAGAGGAAATTTAGTGCAGAAAAGTGCGAAGTGATACATTTTGGTAGGAAGAACGAGGAGAGGCAATATAAACTCAAGGGTACAATCCTAAAGGGGGTGCAGGAACAGAGAGATCTGGGGATGTATGTGCACAAATCATTGAAGGTGGCAGGGCAGGTTGAGAAAGCGGTTAAAAAACCATGCGGGATCCTGGGCTTCATAAATAGACAAAATTGAGAGGTCGCACAACACCAGGTTATAGTCCAACAGTTTTATTTGAAATCACAAGCTTTCGGAGCTATCGATCGCCCCTTCCTCAGGTGAAGTAGAGAAATACAGACTCGACAAAGCATATATAGATAGAGAACAATGCATGTGTACCTTACAATTGCAGACAACTAAATTAAATCATCCTGACTATCTGCCGAGGTGTGATAAAGTTAATCAGGTCAGCCAGGAAGGTACCACATCAAAGACATAGCAAGATACAACTGAGACAATGAGGTGGAGTCGCAGGGGGTCTAATGTGTCAAAAGCTGCCGTCTGTATGTAAAACGATAAGCTGTAAAATTTTTACTTTTTTACTGGGAAAATTTTTACTTTTTTACTGGGAATCACATCTGTGAACAAGCCAACGACGACTCGAGTCCGGATCACGTCATGTATCGTGACATAAACCCAAGATCCCGATTGAGACCGTCTTCATGAGTGCGGAACTTGGCTATCAGTTTCTGCTCGATGATTTTGCACTGTCGTGTGTTCCTAAGGTTGCCTTGGAGAACGCTTACCCGCAGATCCGAGGCTGAATGTCCTTGACTGCTGAAGTGTTCCCCGACTGGGAGGTAACAATCCTGCCTGGTGATTGTTGCGCGGTGCTCGTTCATACGTTGCCTCAGTGTCTGCATGGTCTCGCCGATGTACCATGCCGCGGTGCATTCTTTCCTGCAACGTATGAGGTAGACAACGTTGGCCGAGTCACATGAGTATGTACCATGTACCTGGTGGGTAGTGTCCTCACGTGTGATGGTGGTATCTGTGATGATGATCTAGCATGTCTTGCAGAGTTTGCCGTGGCAGGGTTGTGTGGTGTCGTGGTCGCTGTTATCCTGAAAGCTGGGTAATTTGCTGCGAACGATGGTACTTCTGAGGTTAGGCGTCTGTTTGAAGGCAAGTAGTGGAGGCGTGGGGATGGCCTTAGCGAGGTGTTTGTCGTCATCGATGACATGTTGAAGGCTGCGAAGAACATGGCGTAGTTTCTCCGCTCCGGGGAAGTACTGGACGACGTAGGGTACCCTGTTGGTTGTGTCCCGTGTTTGCCTTCTGAGGAGGTCTATGCGATTTTTCGCTGTGGCCCGTCTGAACTGTCGATCGATGAGTCGAGCGTCATATCCCGTTCTTACGAGGGCGTTTTTCAGCGTTTTTCATAAATAGAGGCATAGAGTACAAAAGCGTGGAAATTATGATGAACCTTTATAAAACACTGGTCTGGCCTCAACTGGAGTATTGTGTCCAATTCTGGGCACTGCACTTTAGGAAGGATGTGAAGGCCTTAGAGAGGGTGCAGAAAAGATTTACGAGAATGGTTCCAGGGATGAGGGACTTCAGTTACGTGGATAGACTAGAAAAGCTGGGGTTGTTCTCCTTAGAGCAGAGAAGATTGAGAGGAGATTTGATAGAGGTGTTCAAAATCATGAGGGATCTGGACAGAGTAGATAGAGAGAAACTGTTCCCATTGGCGGAAGGGTCGAGAACCAGAGGACACAGATTTAAGATGATGGGCAGAAGAACCAAAGGCGACATGAGGAAAAACCTTTTTACGCAGCGAGTGGTTAGGATCTGGAATGCGCTGCCTGAGAGGGAGGTGGAGGCAGATTCAATCGTGGCTTTCAAAAGGGAATTGGATAAGTACCTGAAGGAAAAAAATTTGCAGGGCTACGGGGAAAGGGCGGGGGAGTGGGACTGGCTGAAGTGATCTTGCAGAGAGCCGGCACGGGCTCGACGGGCCGAATGGCCTCCTTCTGTGCTGTAACCATTCTATGATTCTATGTTAGTGGAAACAGTATCTCCCTATTTGCTCTATCGAAACCCCTCATAATTTTGAACACTTCTGTTTAATCTACTTATTCTTTCGCACCACCCCCCCCCCCCCCACCCCAAGCTTTCAATCTTGCCGGTGTCCTACACTATGGGACTAGGCCCTTCATGGAGTACTGTCGACAGTTTTGGTCACCATATTACAAAAAGGATATAGAGGCACTGGAGAAGGTGCCAAAAAGATTTACAAGGATGATACCAGAACTACCCCTACTCCTGCTCCTATTTCTTATGTTCTTATAAAGGGCATTAAGGGTTACGGGGAGCGGGCAGGAATTTGGACATGAGTCTAGGTTCGGATCGGTCATGGCCCTGTGGGTAGTGGAGCGGGCCCAGGGACCGTGTAGCCTGATTCTGCTCCTATTTCGTGTGTGCAATTCTGTTAGATGCAGGAGATGGTTCTGTGATAGATAGTAGATTGGCGGTTAGGATCAGATCAGCCATGATCTTATTGAATGGCGGAGCAGGCTCGAGGGGCCGATTGGCCTACTCCTGCTCCTATTTCTTATGTTCTTAGGTAATAACCACTCAGTTAAGAACATATCAGGAGAGACTGAGAAGGCTGGGGCTCTTTTCTCTAGAAAGGAGAAGGTTGAGTGATGGAGGTCTTCAAGATTACGAAAGGGGATCATAGGGTAGACGTAGAGAAGATGTTTCCACTTGTGGGGGGAGTTCAATACGAGGGGTCAGAAGTAATAAGACAGTCACTAATAAATCCAATAAGGAATTCAGGAGAAATTGCTTTGCCCAGAGAGTGGTGAGAATGTGGAACTCGCTACCACAGGGGAGTGGTTGAGGCGAATAGCATTGATGCATTTAAGGGGAAGCTGGATAAGCACATGAGGGAGAAAGGAATAGAAGGACATGTTAGGGTGAGATAAAGAAGGGTGGGAGGAGGCTCGTGTGGAGCATAAACACCGGCACGGACCAGTTGGGCCGAATGGCTTGTTTCTGTGCTGTAAATACGATGCGATATAAATGCAAGGTGCAGACAGACTGTTGCAGTCGGGGGCTCTAGTCTGAGGTGTGTGCGCTGAGCAGAGGTGGCTCGACAGGTGACCCCTGTCCTTGATTCTTGCTCAGACTTCTTGCCGGAAGGTGACGGGTATTTCAATTTAGATTGGCCGCCCGATTTACGATGGGAGGTGGGTGGTGTGGGGGGGGGGGGGGGGGCGTCCTGCTGGGAAAGGCCTGCAGTTAAATTCAGAATTCAGTTCAGTTTTAACCACGAGGCAGTAAATGGATCGGTGGCCTGTTTTTTAATCCTGCAGGGCCCGCCCGATTTTCTTTTTCTTTTCCTGACTGAAAGGGAGGATCTGGCCTGTTTCCGTGCTGTAATTTCGACGCAAAAAGGTTTCTCAATAATACCTGTTCTTTTCCTGGTTGAATACCTGTTCCACGAGATTCACACAGGTTTTTCATGATGGGGCAAATCAATCAACTGTACTGTCATTGCTTCATTTGCCATAGGGAGCTCCTCTCAGTGATTTATTGGATTCCGCAGTACAGGGCCAGAATATATCCTTTCAAAGTTTATTTTACTCTCAGAATGCGGGCAGGGCTGACGGCGCGGCCGGCATTTATTGCCCAACGCTAGTTGCACCTCCACCAACAACAGAACCGTAGCCGCCATGCACTCCACCCCCCCAGTTGAAGACTCTGGGGTAGATTCCCGATGGGCGGCGGCCCTGGTGTCAGTGACTGGCGTTGTGGATCGGCCGCCCGTTGCAGCAACCGCCAGATTGAAATCAATGTACGTGAATATCGGGCGGTGTTTGTAACGAGCGGCCGCTCCACAAGCACCGGTTTGATGGCATGTTGGAAATCTACAGCAATCTGTGCAAACACCCTCGGGGTCCTCTTAACTTTGGCCAATGGTGCGAAATGGACAATATCGGATTAGCCGTCCCCGCCACGCCCGGCGCAATTTTCCCTTCCACGCCCAGGGCACTTTGGTTGGGTATTGTTGCTGGCTGTGTGAGGGTGGCTACTGTCTGGGCTGGGCGGGGGACGGTCTGGGCTGAGCGGGGCACGGGCTGGGCTGAGCGGGGGACGGTCTGGGCTGAGCGGGGCACGGGCTGGGCTGGGGATGGACTGGGCTGGGCTGGGGGCAGTCTGGGCTGGGCTGGGGGCAGTCTGGGTGTGGGCTGGGGGCAGTCTGGGTGTGGGCTGGGTGTGGGCTGGGGGCAGTCTGGGTGTGGGCTGGGGGCAGTCTGGGTGTGGGCTGGGGGCAGTCTGGGTGTGGGCTGGGGGCAGTTTGGGTGTGGGCTGGGGGCAGTTTGGGTGTGGGCTGGGGGCAGTCTGGGTGTGGGCTGGGGGCAGTCTGGGTGTGGGCTGGGGGCAGTCTGGGTGTGGGCTGGGGGCAGTCTGGGTGTGGGCTGGGGGCAGTCTGGGTGTGGGCTGGGGGCAGTCTGGGTGTGGGCTGGGGGCAGTCTGGGTGTGGGCTGGGGGCAGTCTGGGTGTGGGCTGGGGGCAGTCTGGGTGTGGGCTGGGGGCAGTCTGGGTGTGGGCTGGGGGCAGTCTGGGCAGGGCTGGGCTGGGTACAGTCTGGGTACAGTCTGGGCTGGGCTGGGGACGGGCTGGGCTGGATACAGTCTGGGTGCAGACTGTGTAAGGGGTTTTCTCCGATACCGGTCCCCCGTTACACACAGTTCTTGGACGTCAGGATTTATAAGAACAAAATACACACGGCACAGGGTTTTGGCTCAACCTTTGATTTGTTCGTTTATTGAACACACACACACAATTACTTCCCCAGTATAAATCCCTACGATTTATATCAGGCTAACAACCCCAAAATACAAACCCCTACACAAGGGTCATTTGCATCGACACAATATGACACAGTTAAACCCGCCCACGATTTGACTG
Source organism: Squalus acanthias (assembly GCA_030390025.1). Taxonomy (NCBI): domain Eukaryota; kingdom Metazoa; phylum Chordata; class Chondrichthyes; order Squaliformes; family Squalidae; genus Squalus; species Squalus acanthias. Next base: position 742,861 of record JASTWF010000129.1, on the reverse strand, counting down.
TTACATATAAAGTTACCCAGACTCGATCACAAAACCCTTATTGTGATCTGACTGAAACTCTCAAACTCACTCAGACTCAATCATTAAAGCCCCCTCTATGAGTTGGCTGAAACATACAATCACCACTCCCGATCGGCTGTCTCTTGGAGTTGATTGTAGGCCTGAATCTTTCTGTTCGCTGTTCTGCCGTCGGCTTCCCACACACTGTCTTCGAAGTGATCTTACTTTAAACCACAACCAACTTGCAGTATTTCCTGGCCCCCTTCTGAGCGTACGATTCGTTTCAAAATGTGTGAATTGTCCATTGATTTGAGATATCTTTCTGACAATGCACCCTCCCAAAGTGACTGCATGTGTGAAGTTGTTGGTTTCTGTTAGCATTCGTATTCAAAAGGTTCGAGGCCCGGCCCATTGTCTAGGCCTGAACTGAAACTATTATTCGGGGGCCATGGTCTAAGGTGGACAATGTAACCCCTTAAGGTAAATGAATATGTGAATGTTCTTGTTCAGAAGCATTCGTGTTTTAGATTGTCTGTGATCCAGTCGTAGTTTCGGCTGCAATGTTTGAATTAACCCTTTATTGCCGAGCCCTTTTTGCTGGCTCTGCAGTTCTGTGTTTTTATATTTCGTAGTCCAATTTTTACCGTTGGGGAGGAACGGATTCTACATCTGGGCTGGGTACAGGCTGGGCTGGGGACAGTCTGGGTACAGTCTGGGCTGGGTACAGGCTGGGCTGGGGACAGTCTGGTTACAGGCTGGGCTGGGTAAAGTCTGGGTGCAGTCTCGGCTGGGTATAGGCTCGGCTGGGGGCAGGCTGGGCTGGGTACAGTCTGGGGGCAGGCTGGGCTGGGGGCAGGCTGGGCTGGGGGCAGGCTGGGCTGGGTGCAGGCTGGGCTGGGCTGGGGGCAGTCTGGGCTGGGGGCAGGCTGGGCTGGGCTGGGTACAGTCTGGGTGCAGTCTGGGCTGGGGACAGTCTGGGCTGGGTATAGTCTGGTTACAGTCTGGGCTGGGCGCAGTCTGGGCTGGGCGCAGTCTGGGTGCAGTTTGGACTGGGCACAGTCTGGGTACAGTCTGGGCTGGGTATAGTCTGGTTACAGTCTGGGCTGGGCGCAGTCTGGTTTCAGGCTGGGCTGGGGACAGTCTGGTTACAGTCTGGGCTGGTTACAGTCTGGGTGCAGTCTGGGCTGGGCTGGTTACAGTCTGGGCTGGGTACAGTCTGGGCTGTGCTGGGCTGGGCACAGTCTGGATGCAGTCTGTGCTGGGCGCAGTCTGTGTGCAGTCTGGGCTGGGTATAGTCTGGTTACAGTCTGGGCTGGGTATAGTCTGGTTACAGTCTGGGCTGGGTGCAGTCTGGGTGCAGTCTGGGCTGGGTACAGTCTGGGTGCAGTCTGGGCTGGGCACAGTCTGGGTGCAGTTAGGCTGGGCGCAGTCTGGTTACAGTCTGGGCTGGGTACAGTCTGGGCTGGGCACAGTCTGGGCTGGGTATAGTCTGGGTACAGTCTGGGCTGGGTATAGTCTGGTTGCAGTTGGGCTGGGTATAGTCTGGGTACAGTCTGGGCTGGGTACAGTCTGGGCTGGGTATAGTCTGGTTACAATCTGGGCTGGGCTCACGTCTGTTTTCTTATCCGGCTGTGCTTCTCTCCTGAATTTTAGTTGAAGATCTCTTTTAACGACTGTCAGCTGGAGTCTACGTTCGAGTACCCGTCGGAGCTGGAGCTGTTGGCGGAATTCGGCGCAGACGAGGACGAGGAGCCGCCCCAGGCCCGAGAGCCCGATGAAGAGGAGGAGGAGGAGGAGGAGGAGGTGGTCCTGGTCCCTCGCCTTGGTGTGCCCGGATCACCCCTTGTTGGCAAGGCGATCCGCAGGAAACCGCTTCTTGTAGGTAGGTCTCACGGTTCATTACACGCAGGAGAAGGTGAACCCGGACATGACAGGGGTGGGGGGTGATGGGGGGGGTGGGGTGATTCAGGTCTCCTTTCACTGGATGCAACTGGGGGCTCGACAAGGTAGGTGCAGAGAGGATGTTTCCCCTCGTGGGGAAATCTAGAACTTGGGGGCACAGTTATAGAATAAAGGGTCGCCCTTTTAGAACTGAGATGAGGAGGAATTTCTTCTCTCAGAGGGTCGTAAATCTGTGGAATTCTCTGCCCCAGAGAGCCGTGGAGGATGGGTCATTAAATACATTTAAGGTGGAGATAGACAGATTTTTGCAAAATAAGGGAGTGAAGGGTTATGGGGAGCGGGCAGGGAAGTGGCTTTGAGCCCAAGATCAGCCATGATCTTATTGAATGGCGGCGCAGGCTCGAGGGGCCAAGTGGCCTATTCCTGCTCCTATTTCTTATGTTCTTATAAGATTCTGAAGGGGATTGACAGGGTAGATGCTGAGAGGTTGTTTCCCCTGGCTGGAGTGTCTAGAACTGGGGGGCATAGTCTCAGGATAAAGGGTCGGCCATTTAGGACTGAGATGAGGAATTTCTTCACTCAGAGGGTGGTGAATCTTTGGAATTCTCTGCCCCAGAGGGCTGTGAATGTTGAGTCGTTGAGTGTATTCAAGGCTGAGATCGATAGATTTTTGGGCTCATGGGGAATCAAGGGATATGGGGATTGAGCGGGAAAGTGGAGATGAGGTAGAAGATCAGCCATGATCTCATTGAATGGCGGAGCAGGCTCGAGGGGCCGTATGGCCTACTCCTGCTCCGATTTCTTATGTGAGGGAGCCACGCATCGTGAATGCTCCAATCCAGCTCTGAGTGGGTACGGCCCCACGTCACACCACGGCCTAGAATCCACCAGAGCCTAACCGTGTCGCCGGGGATTTTCCACGTCCGAGCTCACCGGCAGATAATTTTAAGCCGTTCACTTTAGTGGGTGCTGGGGTGGGATGCGGTGGTGGGGGGAGGGGGATAGGGGGGAAGGTGAATCCAATGCCGGCGAGGACAGAGGGGTCTAAATTAGATCCAGCCTGCAGAAAAGCACAGGAGACGCAGCTGAGCATTTGGACACCTGTCCTGATACCTCCTTATGTGGCTCAGGGTCCCTTTTTGTCTGGTATACGCCCCCTGTGAAGCCTTGGGACGTTTTACTACATTAAAGGTGCTGGATAGGATGAGAACTGAGAGGTTCGACCTACCAGGAAAGATTAAACAGGCTGAGGCTCCTCTCTCAAGAAGAGAGAGACGGCTGAGAGGTCTTTAAGATTATGGAAGGGTTCGATAGGGTAGACGTAGAGAGAAGATGTTTTCACTTGTGGGGGGAGTCCAGAACTAGAGGCCACAAATACAAGATAATCACTAATAAATCCAAAAGGAAATTCGAGGGAAACTTCGTCACCCAGAGAGTGGTGAGAATGTGGAACTCGCTACCACAGGGAGTGGTTGAGGCGAATAGCAGAGATGCATTTAAGGGGAAGCTGGATAAGCACATGAGGGAGAAAGGAATAGAAGGATATGTTGATGGGGTGAGATGAAGTAGGGGTGGGAGGAGGCTGGTGTGGAGCAGAAACACCGGCACGGACCAGTTGGGCCGAATGGCCTGTTTCTGTGCTGTAAATACGATGCGATATAAATGCAAGGTGCAGACAGACTATTGCAGTCGGGGGCTCTAGTCTGAGGTGTGCGTGCTGAGCAGAGGCAGATTCTTGCTCAGACTTCCCGCCGGAAGGTGACGGGTGTTTCAATTTAGATTGGCCGCCCGATTTACGATGTGATGTGATGTGGGGTGGGGAGGGTGGGGTGGGGGGGGGGAGGGCGTCCCTCTGGGAAAGGCCCTGAGCTCTGCTGTTAAATTCCGAATTCAAGTTCAGTTTTAACCGTGAGGCAGTGACGGACCGGCCGCCTGTTTTAAATCCTGCAGGGCCCGCCTGATTCCTTTCCTTTTCCTGGCTGAAAGGGAGGATCTCCCGCGGGAAAGGTCCCGGGATGGAAGCTATAGTGGCCGCAACACTTTACACAACCCTCCACCCCACCGCCCCGAGCAGCATCATGCTGCAAATCAATCTGGTGATACTCCAGTTTCCCCGCCCCCTCTAAAAAGTTTTGGTTGCTTTTGTTATTAAGTCCAATCCTGGGTGTAAAGTTTGTTGTTTTTTTTAAAGTAGAAAACAACTGGGGAACATATTATTGTAGTTAGAAAAAAGATAATATACAGCTTCTAAGGTTGGTGGTGGGATGCCACAGAAAGGGCCAGTTGCCATGGTAACAGGCTGGCGAGGTTAGGCGTGTGTAACAAAACCAGAAAATGCCAGAAACACTCAGCTGGTCAGGCAGCATCTGTGGAGAGAGAAACGGAGTTGGTGTTTCAGGTCATAAGAACATAAGAAATAGGAGCAGGAGTAGGCCAATTGGCCCCTCGAGCCTGCTCCGCCATTCAATAAGATCATGGCTGATCTGATCCTAACCGCCAATCTACTATCACAGAACCATCTCCTGAACCTAACAGAATTGGACACACGAAATAGGAGCAGGATCAGGCTACACGGCCCCTGGGCCCGCTCCACTACCCACAGGGCCATGACCGATCCGAACCTAGACTCATGTCCAAATTCCTGCCCGCTCCCCGTAACCCTTAATTCCCTTTACTTCTTGGAAACTGTCTATTTCTGTTTTAAATTTATGTAATGATGTAGCTTCTACAGCTTTTTGGGGCAGCATATTCCATGGACCTACCACCCTCTGAGTGAAGAAGTTTCTCCTCATCTCAGTTTTGAAAGAGCAGCCCCTTATTCTAAGACTATGCCCCCTAGTTCTAGTTTCACCCATCATCGGGAACATACTCCCCGCATCCACCCGATCAAGCCCCTTCACAATCTTATATGTTTCAATAAGATCGCCTCTCATTCTTCTGAACTCCAATGAGTAGAGTCCCAATCTACCCAACCTCTCCTCATATGTCCATCCCCTCATCCCCGGGATTAACCGAGTGAACCTTCTTTGTACTGACTCGAGAGCAAGTATGTCTTTTCTTAAGTATGGACACCAAAACTGTATGCAGTACTCCAGGTGCGGTCTCACCAATACCTTGTACAACTGAAGCAATACCTCCCTATTTTTATATTCTATCCCCCTAGCAATGAAAGCCAACATTCCATTGGCCTTCTTAATCACTTGCTGCACCTGCATACTAACCTTTTGAGTTTCGTGCACCAGGACCCCCAGATCCCTTTGTACTTCAGTACTTTCCAATTTCTTGCCATTAAGATAATAACTTGCTCTACTATTTTTCCTGCCAAAGTGCATAACCTCACACTTTCCAGTATTGTATTCCATCTGCCAAATCTCTGCCCACTTAGCCTGTCTATGTCCCCTTGCAGATTTTTTATGTCCTCCTCACTCACTACTTTCCCTCCCATCTTAGTATCATCTGCAAACTTTGATATGTTACACTCGGTTCCCCCCTCCAAATCGTTAATATAGATTGTAAAGAGTTGGGGACCCAGCTGCCCGCCTCGACCCTAACTGCCCGTCTCCTGTCGACTGCCCGTCTCCTGTCGACTGCCCGCCTCGACCCTAACTGCCCACCTCGACCCATTGTCGCTGAATGACCACTCCCTGACCGGACGTGCCTGCCTCTCAGTAACAAGTCGTGTCTTTTACTCTCGTTTCTCCGCAGACGAAAGCTGCAGGTGATGACAGAACCTTCGAGCGCGATGACACGACTTTTGACTTTGGAACTGCCGCCAACCTCTGCTTTGCTCTTGTAAGCTGCCAAGGACCATGTGACAAGAAGAGAACAATCAAACAGACAGGAGTCCGATCGGTTCCTTCGTTTCACTCAGTGGAACTGCCACAGATGACTCTTTTGAACTAACCGCTGGACCGCCAGTGACTCATTTCCTCTCAGTGTTTCTCAGGATTAAACTGAACTCTAGTAGGCCGAGTAAGCCTCAAGTCACGTTGTCGGGAGAGGACAGGCATCAGGTGTTCATACTCGGCTCTAGTTAGGGGTTTTCGCTGTGTTTTTAAAAAAACAAAAATGCTCTGTAAAGGATTTCTCACATTCTCTTACCTTTTTATAGCTTTATATGCAGGATTATTTGAATTTCTTCAAGGACATAGGCCTCTAGAGGAGGCCGGTTGCCATAGTAACGTCTGTGTTTGTGTGCTTTGTGTGCCAGTAAAGGGGTCGGTATTCCAATAATATTTATTCCCCTTGTATCCTGTGTGTAAGTGGAGGCACCGTGACAGGAACTTCCCAGGATGCTGATCGTGGCGTGACAGGATATTTTGCTCAAGGCGCATAAATATATTCCAGATCCTCCTTGGCGGGACGGGCGGAGGGAGCGAATAGATTCTGCCAGGGGCCAGACTCCAGGCACTGATCTAGACGGTGGGGGCAGGCCCCAGGGGCAGTTTCTGATAGTAGCACCAAACCCAGGGATAAGATTGTGATTTTGGATTCAGGCCCGGGAAATGGATCTGACAGGAGGAGGGCGGGGAGGGTCCTGGGAACAGATTATGACGGGTGGGTGGGGGGCGGGTGAATTATTCTGTTCAGAGTTTCCTGTGAGTGTGTTCTGGGGCAGGCTCGCATGGAATTCCAACACCCCCCCCCCCCCAGTATTGCTGCGATTTACAAAGACCAGCTCTGGGCAGTAATTCTCCCTCTTGGCCGTACCTGAAGGACAGGTGGGACTCTAGACTGCCCCATGGTGGGGTGGGGGGGGGGGGGGGGGGGTGTTGGGTTTCTGCCTTGTTCACGCGTTGCCCGAATGCCCGCCCCTCCAACCCCCTAACATCGGTGCACAGTCTTGTTAAAAAAAAACATCTCTGTAACATCTTAATTTTACACGAAGGGGCATCCATTTATTGTCTTGTGGTTGATTATGTGATTTGTTTTATCTGGGCTGTGGCTGTACAGATTTTCTAACCCCACCCCCTCCCCCCAATTCCCACAACACAACCCCGTGCAACAGCGCAGCCCCCTGCACAGGATGGGATTTGGTAAAGCAGTGAGGAGGAGCTGTGGGTTAGGGCAGTAAGACTCCCAGCTGTATCTCTGCTGGTGTTAGCACGGGAAATGCTCCCTGTTGGGACAACGCAGAGAAGGCAACGGAAACCGAGCACGTGCGAGAAAATGAGCATCTCTCACACACGGGATTCTCCCCGCAGTCACGGGGATTCTCCCTGGAATCAGGGGATTCTCCCTACAATCACAGAATTCTTCCTGAAATCAGGGGATTCTCACCCGCAATCGCAGGATTCTCCCTGAAATCAGGGGATTCTCCCTGAAATCAGGGGATTCTCCCCACAATCACAGAATTCTTCCTGAAATCAGGGGATTATCACCCGCAATCGCAGGATTCTCCCTGAAATCAGGGGATTCTCCCCCACAATCATGGAATTTGCCCTCCTCGCAATCACGGAATTCGCCCTGAAATCACTTTTGTCTCTGTCCCTGAAATCACCCTTAAAACCATTTTTGCAGTCATCCCGAGATAACCTTGAAATCATCCTGGGATTCCTCCGAAATTATCCGAGGCGCCAGACTGGGAGGTGAGATGCAGCGTTGTTGTTGTTGTTGTTGTTGTTTGTGTTTGTGTTTAAAAGCCACTGTGTCATTTGATTTGCACTTGTATTAAATTCCGATGTTCCAGCGGTGTCTGCGGAGTTCCCGTCCCCCCCTGCTCCGGATGCACGGTTCCCGGAGCCGACCTCTGGCAGCATCGCTGGATGGTGTTACTTTTTGTACTGAAGTCCTATCCCGGATGGTTTACAGGCTCTCGTTCCAGGGCCTGCCGAGGCTCCTTTAAACATGGAGGGTTTTGTACCATCTGTGTTTGTCCGTGTTTTTTTTACATGATTTTTCTATTGGTTCTGTATAAACGGTTTAACATTGCACGCCCAGCACCTCGAACCTCACATTCTGCATCCTTCAAACTTGTACGCATGCCACAACCTCAATAAAGTTTTGTAACTGGCACCCGGGCTGCAGATTTGTGAAGTTGACCCTTTGAGTCTCGCCCACACCCCCGTCGTTTGTCTTTTGTTGCAACTCTCTCCTGCTCCTCGGACCTTCCCTCTGTTGTTCCTCTTAGAACGGGAGGAGGCCATTCAGCCCCTCCAGCCTGTTCTGCCATTCAATTAGATCATGACTGATCTGTACCTCAACCCCATTTACCCGCCTTGGTTCCGTATCCCTTAATACCCTTGCCTAACAAAAAATCTATCAATTTCCATTTTGAAATTTTCAACTGACCCCTCCCCCCCCCCCCCCCCCCCCTGCAGCCTCAACAACTTTTTGGGGGAAAGAGTGCCACAGATTTCCACTACCCTTTGTGTGAAGTACTTCCTGACAACACCCCTGAACGGCCTAGCTCTAATGTTAAGGTTATGTCCCCTTGTTCTGGACTCCCCGCCTACCCGCACCCCCCCCCCACCCCCCCAACCCCCAGAGGAAATAGTTTCTCTCTATCTACCCATCAACTCCTTTAATCATCTTAAACACCTCAATCAGATCGCCCCTTAATCTTCTATACTCGATGAAATACAAGCCTAGTCTGTGCAACCTGTCCTCATAATTTAACCCTTTTAGAACATAAGAACATAAGAAATAGGAGCAGGAGTCGGCCATTCGGCCCCTCGAGCCTGCTCCGCCATTCAATAAGATCATGGCTGATCATCGACCTCAACTCCACTTTCCCGCCCAATCTCCATATCCCTTGATTCCCCTAGAGTCCAAAAATCTATCGATCTCAGCCTTGAATATACTCAAAGACTCCGCATTCATAGCCCTCTGGGGCAGAGAATTCCAAAGATTCACAACCCTCTGAGTGAAGAAATTCCTCCTCATCTCAGTCTTAAATGGCCGACCCCTTATCCTGAGACTGTGCCCCCTAGTTCTAGACACTCCAGCCAGGGGAAACAACCTCTCAGCATCTACCCTGTCAATCCCCTCAGAATCTTGTATGTTCGAATGAGATCATTTAGCCCCGGTATCATTCTGGTGAATCTGCGCTGCACCCCCTCCAAGGCCAATGTATCCTTCCTGAGATGTGGTGCCTAGAACTGAACGCACTGCTCCAGATGTGGTTTAACCAGAGCTTCATACAACTCTTCCTCCTCCGTGCATCCTCGCTCTGTACTAAGCAAGACTTATTGCACTGTCTCCGACTATTAAGTCACTCTTCCCCTTAGGGCTTCAACTCTATGGAGCTTCTGATCTCCCTCAGTCTTTCCTTCATCCTACAAACCCAAGCTTGGCCTTATCTAACCACAACTTCTTAATCCTTTCCTATTCTGTTCAACCCTGCTGGTGTTGACACCGAGGTTTACGGGTTAATCACAGTTTACCTGCGCCCATTTCATGAGCCTTGCTCATTCCTTCACACTGAATGCGGAGCTGAAGCATTAAAAAACCTGTTGTGCGGTGATGAAAGATGAACAACACACATGCTGAGTAGAGTTTACATGTGACCCAAGCTGGAGGCTTCATTTTGGAGCCAAAGTATTGCACAGAAATTGCAACACAGGAACAGGCCCGACCAGTCCCTGTTACTGTTTATCCTCCACATGAGCAGTCGCCTTAAAAAAGAAAGACTTGCATTTATATCGCGCCCTTCACGACCTGGTCTCCTTATTTAAGGAAGGATATACTTGCATTGGAGGCAGTTCAGAGACGATTCACACGGTTGATTCCTGAGATGAGGGGGTTGACTTATGAAGAAAGGTTGAGTTGGTTGGGCCGATACTCATTGGAATTTAGAAGAATGAGAGGTGATCTTATTGAAACATGTACGATACTGCGGGGAGGCTCGACAAGGTAGATGCAGAGAGGATGTTTCCCCTCGTGGGGAAATCTAGAACGCGGGGGCACAGTTTCAGAATAAAGGGTCGCCCTTTTAGAACTGAGATGAGGAGGAGTTTCTTCTCTCAGAGGGTCGTAAATCTGTGGGATTCTCTGCCCCAGAGAGCTGTGGAGGCTGGGTCATTAAATATATTTAAGGTGGAGATAGACAGATTTTTACAAGATAAGGGAGTGAAGGGTTATGGGGAGTGGACGGGGAAGTGGCTTTGAGCCCAAGATCAGCCATGATCTTATTGAATGGCGGAGCAGGCTCGAGGGGCCAAGTGGCCTATTCCTGCTCCTATTTCCTATGTTCGATGTTCTCAGGACGTCACAAAGCGCTTCACAGCCAATGAAGCACTTTTTGAAGCGTAGTCACTGCTGCAATGTAGGAAATGCGGCAACCTCTTTGACCAAGCTTTTGGTCACCTGTCCTAATATCTCCTTACGTGGCTCGGGGTCAAATTTTGTTTGACAACACTCCTGCAAAGTGCCTTGGCACATTTTACTTTGTTAAAGGTGTTATATAAATGCAAGTTGTTGTTGTAGTGCTGCCTCGACTGAGATAAGCTTAACCTAGCACAGCGCTGGGACTTTCCTGGTCTTTATGTGTCAGCCAGTGGCTCAGTGAGTAGCACACACTCGCCTCTGAGTCAGAAGGTTGTGGGTTCAAGTCCCACTCCAGGGACTTGAGCACATAAATCTAGGCTGACACTCCCAGTGCGGTGCTGAGGGAGCGCCGCACTGTCAGAGGTGCGTGCCGTCTTTTGGATGCGTCGTTAAGCCGAAGCCCCCCGTCTACTCTCTCGGGTGGACGTAAAAGATCCCATTACAGAGATAGGGAGGGGCGAGGCCATGGAGGGATCTGAAAACGAGGATGAGAATTTTGAAATCGAGGCGTTGCTAAACCGGGAGCCACTGTAGGTCAGCGAGTGCAGGGGTGATGGATGAACGGGACCTGGTGCGAGTTAGGACACGGGCTGCCGAGTTTTGGATGACCTCAAGTTTACGTAGGGTAGAATGTGGGAGGCCAGCCAGACGTGCGTTGGAATAGTCAAGTCTGGAGGTAACAAAGGCATGGATGAGGGTTTCAGCAGCGGATGAGCTGAGGTAACGGCGGAGAAGGGCGATGTTACGGAGGTGGAAATAGGCGGTCTTAGTTATGCTGCGGATATGTGGTAGAACACGGTGGCATAGTGGTTAGCACTGGTGCTTCACAGCGCCAGGGACCCGGGTTCGAATCTGACCTCGGGTGACTGTCTGTGTGGAGTTTGCACATTCTCCCCGTGTCTGCGTGGGTTTCCTCCGGGTGCTCCGGTTTCCTCCCACAGTCCAAAAATGTGCGGGTTAGGTTGATTTGGCTTTGATAAATTGACCCTTAGTGTTAGGGGGGGATTAAATATGTGGGGTTATGGGGATAGGATGGGATATGTTAGGGGGAATTAAATACGTGGGGTTACGGGGGTAGGGTGGGATATGTGTACTGTGGGGATTAAAGTAGGGGACAGGGTACTGGATTTGGATGATCAGCCATGATCGTATTGAATGGTGGAGCAGGCTTGACGGGCCGAATGGCCTACTCCTGCTCCTAGATTCTATGTTTCTATGTTTAAAAGATCGAGAAGTACAAACACTTAACACCCCAAATCATCAACATGACCAAAGGCTCTTCTATCAAGAAGAAAATATAATATATAATGGAAATCTTGTATTTGCATGCACTTCCTGTCAACGTTTGCCATTATAAAATCCAGCCTCCCCCTTTATAATGGAAATGCCTATCGAAACTTGTCACACTGGAGTGAAGGCCTCCTCTCCGGGAACTGCTGCAGCGCCATCACTGGTGGCAAGCAGTAATTGCAAGCTTACATCGGGCAGCTTCTATTCCAAATATGGACATAGAAATTTATACAAGATTATAAAAAATGATAGAGGGCGTGAGTTTAATATTGGGACGGAATTGTACACTTCCTGGCAACTTCTTCCATTATAAATTCTATGAATGGGGGAGGATACGAAATTGGCTAAGGGGCAGAAAGTAGAGAGTGAGATTGTTTTTCAGACTGGAAGGAAGTATACCATGGTTGCCTAGGGGTCTGTGTTGGGGCCACTCCTGTTTTTTTTTTAGATATATTAATGACCTGGACTTGAGTATACGGGGCATAATTTCAAAGTTTGCAGATGACACGAAACTCGGAAATGTAGTAAACAGTGAGGAGGATAGTAACAGACTTCAGGAGGACATAGACAGACTGGTGAAATGGGCAGACACATGGCAGATGGAATATAATGGCGAGAAGCGTGAAGTGATTCAGTTTGGTAGGAAGAATGAAGAGAGGCACTACGAACTAAATGGTACAATTTTAAAGGGAGTGCAGGGACAGAGAGACAGAGATGTGCACAAATCTTTAAAGGTGGCAGGACAAATTGAGAAGGCTGTTAAAAAGGCATACGGCATCTATGGCTTTAATAATAAAGGCATAGAGTACAAAAGCAAGGAAATTCTGCTAAACCTTTACGAAACACTGGTTAGGCCCCAGCTGGAATACTGTGGCCAATTCTGGGCTCCACACTTTAGGAAGGATGTCAAGGCCTTACAGAGGGTGCAGAAGAGATTTACTAGAATGGTACCAGGGATGAAAGACTTCAGTTATGTGGAGAGACTGGAGAAGCTGCTGTTGTTCTCTTTAGAGCAGAGAAGGTTAAGATGAGATTTGACAGAGGTGTTCAAAATCATGAAGGGTTCTGATCGAGTAAATAAGGAGAAACTGTTTCCAGTGGCAGAAGGGTCGGTAACCCGAGGACACAGATTTAAGGCAATTGACAAGAGAATCAGAGGTGACATGCGGAAACATTTTTTCACGCCGCGAGTTGTTGTGATCTGGAATGCGCTGCCTGAAAGGGCGGCAGAAGCAGATTCAATAGTAACTTCCGAAAGGGAATTGGATAAATACTTGCAGGAGAAATAGTTGCTGGCCTATGGGGAAAGGGCAGAGGGGAGTGGGGCTAATTGCATAGTTCTTTCAAAGAGCCGGCACAGGCATGATGGGCCGAATGGTCTCCTTCTGTGCCAGTGTCATTCCATGATTCTATGTCCATATTTATAGTGAGAAGTCGCACAACACCAGGTTATAGTCCAACAGCTTTATTTGAAATCACAAGCTTTCGGAGCGCTGCTCCTTCGTCAGGTGAAGTGAAGAAATACATATAGGCACAGCATATATAGTCAGAGAACACTGCCAGACGACTACAATTAATCTTTCTAACTGCCCTTTATCACACCTCGGCAGAGAGACAATCACAGCAATCAAAGGTGTGGATGGTGTCCAACCAGGTCAGTCAGGAAAACATTACATCAAAGACAATAGCAAAATACAACAAAGACAATGAGGTGGGGTCACAATGTCTGTATGGAAAACAAAACATTTTTTTAAAAACTTTTTTTGCTGGAAGTTACAGCAGGCCACATCTGTGTAGAGAGAACAAGCCAGCGACGACTCAAGTCTGGATGACTCTACGTCAGGTGGGGTTACATGTAGCGTGACATGAACCCAAGATCCCGGTTGATTTATATTTATTTATAGTGGGCAGCACCTGTATAAATGTGTTATGCTGTCGTTACACTCTTCTGCCAGAGGTGGTGCTGCAGCATGTCCACAGGTTGAGGGGGGTGGGGTGGGGAGGAGGGGGGGGGGGGATGGTGTAATTACAGTGGGACAAGTTTACATCGGTGGTTAGTGAACATAAGAATTTACAATGAAAATGTGAAAATAAGCACCGAATTGATCACTTTAAATGGGGGCTGCATTATGCCTGCACGCCCTGATTCAATTATAAGAACATAAGAAATAAGAGCAGGAGTAGGCCATACGGCCCCTCGAGCCTGCTCCGCCATTCAGTAAGATCATGGCTGATCATCGACCTCAACTCCACTTTCCCGCCCGATCTCCATATCCCTTGAAAGAAAGAAAGACTTACATTTATACAGCGCCTTTCACGACCACCGGACGTCTCAAAGCGCTTTACAGCCAATGAAGTACTTTTGAAGCGGAGTCACTGTTGTAATGTGGGAAACGCGGCAGCCAATTTGCGCACAGCAAGCTCCCACAAACAGCAATGTGATAATGACCCGATAAAATCTGTTTTTGTTATGTTGGTTGAGGGAGAAATATTGGCCAGGACACTGGGGATAACTCCCCTGCTCCTCTTCAAAATAATGCCATGGGATCGTTTACGTCCACATGAGAGAGCAGACGGGGCCTCAGTTTAAAGTCTCATCCGAAAGACGAATTATCCCTCATCTTCTAACTCCAATTCGCCCGAAGACCATACTTGAATACGACTCCCCCAATGCAGTGTCACGGAAGCTCGACTGGTATAATAGTATTTGCCTCGCACCATCATCCCTTTCGTCATTTAATCACCCCTGCCCTCCACCCTATCTCCGACCTTCCCTTTTGTTCTTTCCTCCCCCCTTTTTTTTCCCCCCCATGACGCTGTACTTGCTTATAAATCTCTCTGCCCACGGCCTCCTACACTGTTCCAATGAAGCTCAACATAGAAACATAGATGATAGGAGCAGGAATAGGCCATTCGGTCCCTCGAGCCTGCTCCGCCATTCAATGCGATCATGGCTGATCATCCAAACTCAGTACCCTGTACCTGCCTTCTCCCCATATCCCTTGATACCTTTAACTTTAAGAAATATATCTAACTCATTCTTGAATATATTTAATGACTTGGCCTCAACTACCCTCTGTGGTAGAGAATGCCACAGGTTCACCACTCTCTGGGTGAAGAAATTCTTCCTCATTTCTGTCCTAAATGGCTTACCCCTTATCCTTAGATTATGACCCCTGGTTCTGGACTCTCTGACCATCGGGAACATTCTTCCTGCATCTAGTTTGTCCAGACCTGTCAGAATTTTATATGTTTCGATGAGATCCCCTCTCATTCTTCTATACTCCAGCGAGTATAAGCCCAATCGACCCAATCTCTCCTCATACGTCATTCCTGCCATCCCAGGTATCAGCCTGGTGAATCTTCGCTGCACTCCATCCATGGCAAGAACATCCTTCCTCAGATAAGGCGACCAAAACTGCACACAGTACAACGGAAGCTCGAAGAACAGCATCTCATCTTTCCATTGGGCACTTCACATCCTTCCGCCATCAACGTTTGAGTTCAACGACAGCGGCTCGTCACACAAAAGGCAAAATACTGCGGATGCGGGAAATCTGAAATAAAAACCGAAAATGCTGGAACGACTCGGCAGGTCAGGCAGCATCTGTGGAGAGAGTTCTGACGAAAGGTCATCGACCTGAAACGTTAACTCTGTTTCTCTCGCCACAGATGCTGCCTGTTCTGCTGAGTATTTCCAGCATTTTTGGTTTTTATTTCAGATCAGAACAACCGCTTCCATTGACACTGCTATAAGCATTTACACCTCCTCTGGAACCATCTTTTGTTTCCTTACTTGACCCAGTACCGCCCCCTTTGCCTTGCACCATCATCCCTTTTGCCACTTAATCACTCCTGCCCTCCACCCTATCGCAGACCTTCCCTTTTGTGCTTCCCCCACCTCCTTTTTCCTTGGCTCTGTACTTGCTTATAAACGTTCTGACGGAAGGTCATCGACCTGAAACGTTAACTCTGTTTCTCTCTCCACAGATGCTGCCTGGCCTGCTGAGTGTCTCCAACATTTTCTGTTTTTATTTCAGATTTCCAATAGCTGCAGTCCTTTGGTTTTGTAATAATAATGATATATTTGGGGTGGCAGTGTTAGAGTCCTGATACCAGTGACTGCACCATCGCCTGTGATCCTAAGAGGGCTGACCTTTCAGAGAATGCTTCACCAATTCATAGGTCTTTCATGAATAATGAAGGGGCAGCAGCTCCGAAAGCTTGTGATTTCAAATAAAACTGTTGGACTATAACCTGGTGTTGTGCGACTTCTCACTTATGAATAAATAACACAACAGCTGTACGCGAAGCCTCACGCGCACCTCTTCCCCAACAGAGGGGGGCGCTATCCCTGGACTCTGCGCACATTCCACCCCAACACAGGGGGCACTGTGTCCCCGGAGATTTTTTTTTCGTTCATGGGATCTGGGCGTCCTTGGCAAAGCCAGCATTTTATTGCCCACCCCTAATTGCCCTTGAGAAGGTGGTGGTGAGCCGCCTTCTTGAACCGCTGCAGTCCGTGTGTTGAAGGTGCTCCCACAGTGCTGTTAGGTAGGGAGTTCCAGGATTTTGACCCAGCGACGATGAAGGATCGGCGATATACTTTCAAGTCAGAATGGTGTGTGACTTGGAGGGGAACTTGGAGGTGGTGGTGTTCCCATGCACCTGTGGCCCTTGTCCTTCTAGGTGGTAGAGGTCGCGGGTTTGGTAGGTGCTGCCAAAGAAGCCTTGGCGAGTTGCTGCAGTGCATCTTGTAGATGGTACACACTGCAGCTACAGTGCGCCAGTGGGGGAGGGAGTCAATATTTAAGGTGGTGGATGGGGTGCCAATCAAGTGGGCTGCTTTGTCCTGGATGGTGTTGATCTTCTTGAAGGTTGTTGGGTGGAGCTGCACTCATCCAGGCAAGTGGAGAGTATTCCATCACACTCCTTACTTGTTCCTTGTAGATGGTGGAAAGGCTTTGGGGAGTCAGGAGGTGAGACACTCACCGCAGAATACCCAGCCTCTGACCTGCTCTTGTAGTCACTTTATTTATGTTGCTGGTCCAGTTAAGTTTCTGGTCACTGGTGACCCCTAGGATGTTGATGGTCGGGGATTCGGCAGTGGTAATGCCATAGAATGTCTCAGTTGTTGGAGATAGTCATTGCCTGGCACTTCTGTGGCACGAATGTTACCTGCCACTTATCAGCCCAAGCCTGAATGTTGTCCAGGTCTTGTTGCATGCGGGCATGGACTGCTTCATTATCTGAGGAGTTGCGAATGGCACTGAACACTGTGCAGTCATCAGCGAACATCCCCATTTCTGACCTTATGTTGGAGAGAACTTCA
Organism: Squalus acanthias; assembly: GCA_030390025.1. Taxonomy (NCBI): domain Eukaryota; kingdom Metazoa; phylum Chordata; class Chondrichthyes; order Squaliformes; family Squalidae; genus Squalus; species Squalus acanthias. The sequence continues at coordinate 726,069 of JASTWF010000129.1, read as the reverse complement.
TTGATGAAGCAGCTGAAGATGTTTGGGCCTAGGACACTGCCCTGAGGAACTCCTGCAGCGATGTCCTGGGGCTGTGATGATTGACCTTCAACAACCACAACTATCTTCCTTTGTGCGAGGTATGATTCCAGCCAGTGGAGCGTTTTCCCCCTGATTCCCATTGACTTCAGTTTTACTAGGGCTCCTTGACCCCACACTCGGTCAAATGCTGCCTTGATGTCAAGGGCAGTCACTCTCGCCTCACATCTGGAATTCAGCTCTTTTGTCCATGTTTGGGGCAAGGCTGTAATGAGGTCGGGAGTCGAGTGGACCTGGCGGAACCCAAACTAGGCATCAGTGAGCAGGTTATTGGTGAGTAAGTGCAGCAGAGTCTGCGCACATTCCTCCCCGGCAGAGGGGGCGCTGTCCCCGGAGTCTGCGCACATTCCTCCCCGGCAGAGGTGGGCGCTGTCCCCCGGAGTCTGCGCACATTCCTCCCCGGCAGAGGGGGCGCTGTCCCCGGAGTCTACGCACATACCTCCCCGGCAGAGGGGGCGCTGTCCCCGGAGTCTGCGCACATTCCTCCCCGGCAGAGGTGGGCGCTGTCCCCGGAGTCTGCGCACATTCCGCCCCGGCAGAGGTGGGCGCTGTCCCCGGAGTCTGCGCACATTCCTCCCCGGCAGAGGGGGCTCTGTCTCCGGAGTCTGCGCACATTCCTCCCCGGCAGAGGGGGCTCTGTCTCCGGAGTCCGCCCCTCTTCACCCACCCTACCCCTGATTGAGGGCTGGGAGCAGGGGTGCTTCCGGGTGAAAGGTCGGAGCTGCCGTTGTTGGGGAAACGAGTGCGGCCTAGTCGGGAGGTGTGGAGTCTGCCAATCGCAGAGGGTGAGTGCGGGGCCTGAGTGCCCACACTGGCTGTCCGTCCCCCCGCGTTATTGTTGTTCAATCGGAACTAAATGCGGCAAATACACCCGAGGTGCCGGAAACGACAGGCCTGGACCCGAACCCCATTGATCCGGGACCCCAGTAACCCGAGTCCCCATTGACCTGAACCCCAGTGACCCCGGGACCCCAGTGACCCCGCGTTCCCATTGACCTGAACCCCAGTGACCTCGGGACCCCATTGACCCCTGAACCCCAGTGACCCCGGGTTTCCATTGACCTGAACCCCAGTGACCCCGGGACCCCATTGGCCCCAGTGACCCCTGAACCCCAGTGACCCCGGGTTTCCATTGACCTGAACCCCAGTGACCCCGGGTTCCCATTGACCTGAACCCCAGTGACCCCGGGTTCCCAGTGACCCCGGGTTCCCATTGACCTGGACCCCGGGTTCCCATTAACCCGGGACCCCATTTACCCAGTGACCCCGGGTCCCTGTTAACCTGATCCCCAGTAACCCATTCCCTCTCCTGTCCGCCACAGTGGAGCCACCACGTCTCCGGTGGTCGGTCAATCCCACAGGAGTACCCCATCGGATCATCTCCCACTCCCAAAATACCTCAGTGGGTCTTCTAGCCCCCGCCCAGGTTAGCTCACTGATTTTCCTTCCTGTTCCTGACCTAATTTTTAACTTGTGTGCCCCAGTATCCTGCTCTCCCCTCGCACTGGGCAGAGAATTAGTTGGGGCACTGTTGGGAAGCGGATGCACTGCAGAGGGACTGTTGGTCAGTGCTTAATGTTATCTGTTTGCAGAGTTGCCATGGGATCGTTGGAGAAGTGGGTGAACGACCAGCTTCACCAGCTGCTGGGGCTGAGCGACAAGTACGTGGCGCAGTTCCTGATTGGCACAGCCCAGCGAAGCAACAGCGCGCCGGACTTCATCCAGCGTCTGGAGGACACGGGAACCGTTGACATCACGCAGAGTGTCCGGCTGTTCGCAAACGAGCTGTGGATGAAGGTGGGTGCTGGGGTGGGTTGTATGGAAGACTGAGGGCACCTTTTTGGTGGGGTTCCAGGCTGTGTAATGCGGTATCAATGTGACGAGAGGTGCAAGGTATTGGGTTTTTGGGTTCCTGAGCCAGGTCAGTGCCGGGTCACTGAGCACCTGTGGGTGAGCTGCTGGGACTCTTTCCCCGCCCCCCACCCCGGTAAATCGGTAACACAGTGACTGGCAGGAGGCAGCCCTGGCACTGTGCCCTGTGTGGGGGCAGGGGACAGTCTGGCACTGCCCTGTGTGTGTGCAGGGGACAGTCTGACACTGTGTGTGTGTGTGTGCAGGGGACAGTCTGACACTGTGTGTGTGTGCAGGGGACAGTCTGACACTGTGTGTGTGTGCAGGGGACAGTCTGACACTGTGTGTGTGTGCAGGGGACAGTCTGACACTGTGTGTGTGTGCAGGGGACAGTCTGACACTGTGTGTGTGTGCAGGGGACAGTCTGACACTGTGTGTGTGTGCAGGGGACAGTCTGACACTGTGTGTGTGTGCAGGGGGCAGCCTGACACTGTGTGTGTGTGCGCGCGCGCGCGCAGGGGACAGTCTGACACTGCGTGTGTGTGTGTGTGCAGGGGACAGTCTGACACTGTGTGTGTGTGTGTGTGCAGGGGACAGTCTGACACTGTGTGTGTGTGTGTGTGTGTGTGTGTGTGTGTGTGTGTGCAGGGGACAGTCTGACACTGTGTGTGTGTGCAGGGGACAGTCTGACACTGTGTGTGTGTGCAGGGGACAGTCTGACACTGTGTGTGTGTGCAGGGGACAGTCTGACACTGTGTGTGTGTGCAGGGGGCAGCCTGACACTGTGTGTGTGTGTGTGCAGGGGACAGCCTGACACTGTGTGTGTGTGTGTGTGCAGGGGACAGTCTGACACTGTGTGTGTGTGCAGGGGTCAGTCTGACACTGTGTGTGTGTGCAGGGGACAGTCTGACACTGTGTGTGTGTGCAGGGGGCAGCCTGACACTGTGTGTGTGTGCAGGGGACAGTCTGACACTGTGTGTGTGTGCAGGGGGCAGCCTGACACTGTGTGTGTGTGCAGGGGGCAGTCTGACACTGTGTGTGTGTGCAGGGGGCAGCCTGACACTGTGTGTGTGTGCGCGCGCGCGCGCGCAGGGGACAGTCTGACACTGCGTGTGTCTGTGTGTGCAGGGGACAGTCTGACACTGCGTGTGTGTGTGTGTGTGTGTGTGTGTGTGTGCAGGGGACAGTCTGACACTGTGTGTGTGTGCAGGGGACAGTCTGACACTGTGTGTGTGTGTGTGTGTGTGTGTGTGCAGGGGACAGCCTGACACTGTGTGTGTGTGTGTGTGCAGGGGACAGTCTGACACTGTGTGTGTGTAGGGGACAGTCTGACACTGACTGTGTGTGTGTGTGTGCAGGGGACAGTCTGACACTCACTGTGTGTGTGTGCAGGGGACAGTCTGACACTGACTGTGTGTGTGTAGGGGACAGTCTGACACTGACTGTGTGTGTGTGTAGGGGACAGTCTGACACTGACTGTGTGTGTGTGTGCAGGGGACAGTCTGACACTGACTGTGTGTGTGTGTGTAGGGGACAGTCTGACACTGTGTGTGTGTGTGTGTGTGTGTGCAGGGGACAGTCTGACACTGACTGTGTGTGTGTGTGTGTAGGGGACAGTCTGACACTGTGTGTGTGTGTGTGTGTGTGTGTGTGTGTGTGTGTGTGTGTGTGGGCAGGGGACAGTCTGACACTGTGTGTGTGTGCAGGGGACAGTCTGACACTGTGTGTGTGGGCAGGGGACAGTCTGACACGTGTGCGGACTTGACTTTCTGCTGTCTTCCCCTGATCAGATCCCCAAGAAGCCGCAGGTTGAGAAGGCATCGCGTGCTGTTGAGCGAGAGGCCCTCGCTATACAGCAGAAGAATCGGACCTACACATTACTGGAGGACAGCGAGGAGAGCGAGCCCGAGGAGAAGGAGAAGGAGAGCCGCCACAAGGGCAAAAGGAAACGGCGGCACATCCGAAAAAAGAAAGCGGCATCGTCGGAGAGTGACGCCGATGAGAAAACGTACGTATCCGCAGTGAGTGTGTTTGGCATAAAAATGAAACAAAAAAGGTGACTCAACCGTGGCTAACAAGGGAAATTAGGGATAGCATAAGATCCAAGGAGAGGACATATAAATTGGCCAGAAAAAGCAACAAACCTGAGGATTGGGAGCAGTTTAGGATTCAGCAAAGGAGGACAAAGGGATTAATTAAGAGGGGGGAAAATAGAATATGAGAGTAAGCTTGCAGGGAACATAAAAACGGACTGTAAAAGCTTCTATAGATATGTGGAGAGAAAAAGATTGGTGAAGTCAAGCATAGGTCCCTTGCAGTCAGAATCAGGGGAATTTATAACGGGGAACAAAGAAATGGCAGACCAATTAAACACATACTTTGGTTCTGTCTTCACAAAGGAGGACACAAATAACCTCCCAGAGATGTCGGGGAACATAGGGTCTAATGAGAGGGAGGAACTGAATGAAATCAGTATTTGCAGGGAAATGGTGTTAGGGAAATTGATGGGATTGAAGGCCGATAAATCCCCAGGGCCTGATAATCTACATCCTAGGGTACTTAAGGAAGTGGCCCTAGAAATAGTAGATGCATTGCTGGTCATCTTCCAAAATTCAATAGACTCTGGCATAGTTCCCATGGATTGGAGGGTAGCTAATATAACCCCACTATTTAAAAAAGGTGGTCGAGAGAAAACAGGGAAGTATAGATTGGTAAGCCTGACATCGGTAGTGGGGAAAATGCTAGAGTCCATTATAAAAGATGTAATAGCAGAGCACTTGGAAAACAGTGACAGGATCGGACAAAGTCAACATGGATTTACAAAAGGTAAATCATGCTTGACTAATCTACTGGAATTTTTTGAGGATGTAACTGGTAGAATAGATAAGGGAGAACCAGTGGATGTGGTGTATTTGGACTTTCAGAAGGCTTTCGATAAGGTCCCGCATAAGAGATTGGCGTGCAAAGTTAAAGCACATGGGATTGGGGGTAAGGTACAGACTTGGATAGAGAACTGGTTGGCAGACAGGAAGCAAAGAGTTGGAATAAACGGGTCTTTTTCCGAGTGGCAGGCAGTGACTAGTGGGGTACTGCAGGGATCGGTGCTAGGACCCCAGTTATTCACAATATATATAAATGATCTAGACGAGGGAACTAGATGTAATATCTCCAAGTTTGCAGACGACACAAAGCTGGGTGGGCGTGTGTGCTGTGAGGAGGATGCAGAGAAACTCCAGTATGATCTGGAAAGTTGGGTGATTGGGCAAATGCCTGGCAGATGCAGTATAATGTGGATAAATGCGAGGTTATCCACTTTGGTGGCAAAAACAGGAAGGCAGATTATTATCTGAACGGCAATAGATTGGGAAAAGGGGAAGTGCAACGAGACCTGGGAGTCCTTGTGCACCAGTCGCTGAAGGTAAGCATGCAGGTGCAGCAGGCGGTTAAGAAGGCAAATGGTATGTTGGCCTTCATAGCGAGAGGATTCGAGTACGGGAGCAAGGATGTCTTGCTGCAGTTGTACAGGGCCTTGGTGAGACCACACCTTGAGTATTGTGTGCAGTTTTGGTCGCCTTATCTGAGGAAGGATGTTCTTGCCATGGAGGGAGTGCAGCGAAGATTCACCAGACTGATACCTGGGATGGCAGGAATGACGTATGAAGAGAGATTGGGTCGATTAGGCTTATATTCGCTAGAGTTTAGAAGAATGAGAGGGGATCTCATTGAAACTTATAAAATTCTAACAGGACTAGATAGACTAGATGCAGGAAGGATGTTCCCGATGGCGGGGGAGTCCAGAACCAGGGGTCACAGTCTAAGGATAAGGGGTAAGCCATTTAGGACTGAGATGAGGAGGAATTTCTTCACCCAGAGAGTGGTGAACCTGTGGAATTCTCTACCACAGAAGGCAGTTGAGGCCAATTCATTAAATATATTCAAGAAGGAGATAGATATATTTCTTAAGGCTAAAGGGATCAAGGGATATGGGGAGAAAGCAGGGACAGGGTACTGAATTTGGATGATCAGCCATGATCTCATTAAATGGCGGAGCAGGCTCGAGGGGCCGAATGGCCGACTCCTGCTCCTATCTTCTATGTTTCTATGAGGAGGGAGAGAGTGGGGAGGAAATTGGTAATGCAGTGACAGGCAGGCAGGAGGCAGCCTGGCAGTGCACCCTCTGTGTGGCTGGGGGACAGCCAGGCACTGTGTGTGTGGGGCGACAGTCTGACACTGTGTGTGGGGGGGGACAGTCTGACACTGTGTGTGGGGGGGACAGTCTGACACTGTGTGTGGGGGGGGACAGTCTGACACTGTGTGTGGGGGGGGACAGTCTGACACTGTGTGTGGGGGGGGACAGTCTGACACTGTGTGTGGGGGGGGACAGTCTGACACTGTGTGTGGGGGGGGGACAGGCTGACTGTGTGGGGGGGACAGTCTGACACTGTGTGGGGGGGGACAGGCTGACACTGTGGGGGGGGACAGTCTGACACTGTGTGTGGGGGGGACAGTCTGACACTGTGTGTGGGGCGACAGTCTGACTGTGTGTGGGGCGACAGTCTGACTGTGTGTGGGGCGACAGTCTGACTGTGTGGGGTGGTCAATCTGACACTGTGTGTGGGGGGACAGTCTGGCACTATGTGTGTGTGGGGCGACAGTCTGACACTGTGTGTGGGGGGACAGTCTGACACTGTGTGTGGGGGGACAGTCTGGCACTGTGTGTGGGGGGACAGTCTGACACTGTGTGTGTGGGGGGACAGTCTGACACTGTGTGTGGGGGGACAGTCTGACACTGTGTGTGGGGGGGACAGTCTGACACTGTGTGTGGGGGGACAGTCTGACACTGTGGGGGGGGGACAGTCTGACACTGTGTGGGGGGGGACAGTCTGATACTGTGTGGGGGACAGTCTGACACTGTGTGGGGGGGGACAGTCTGACACTGTGGGGGGGACAGGCTGACACTGTGTGTGGGGCGACAGTCTGACACTGTGTGGGGCGACAGTCTGACACTGTATGTGGGGGGGACAGTCTGACACTGTGTGTGGGGGACAGTCTGACACTGTGTGGGGCTGGGACAGTCTGACACTGTGGGGGGGGGGGACAGTCTGACACTGGGGGGGACAGACTGACACTGTGTGTGTGGGGGGGACAGTCTGACACTGTGTGTGGGGGGGACAGTCTGACACTGTGTGTGGGGGGGACAGTCTGACACTGTGTGTGGGGGGGACAGTCTGACTGTGTGTGGGGGGGGACAGTCTGACACTGGGGGGCAACAGTCTGACACTGTGTGGGGCGACAGTCTAACACTGTGGGGGGGGACAGTCTGACACTATGTGTGGGGGGACAGTCTGACACTGTGTGTGGGAGGGGACAGTCTGACACTGTGTGTGGGGGGGGGACATTCTGACACTGTGTGTGAGAGGGACAGTCTGACACTGTGTGTGAGAGGGACAGTCTGACACTGTGTGTGGGGCGACAGTCTGACACTGTGTGTGGGGGGACAGTCTGACACTGTGTGTGGGGGGACAGTCTGACACTGTGTGTGGGGGGACAGTCTGACACTGTGTTTGGGGGGACAGTCTGACACTGTGTGGGGGGGACAGTCTGACACTGTGTGTGGGGGGACAGTCTGACACTGTGTGTGGGGGGACAGTCTGACACTGTGTGTGGGGGGGACAGTCTGACACTGTGTGTGGGGGGGACAGTCTGACACTGTGTGTGGGGGGGGACAGTCTGACACTGTGTGTGGGGGGGGGACAGTCTGACACTGTGTGGGGGGGGACAGTCTGACACTGTGTGGGGGGGGACAGTCTGACACTGTGTGTGGGGGACAGTCTGACACTGTGTGTGGGGGGACAGTCTGACACTGTGTGTGGGGGGGACAGTCTGACACTGTGTGTGGGGGGACAGTCTGACACTGTGTGGGGGGGACAGTCTGACACTGTGTGTGGGGGGACAGTCTGACACTGTGTGGGGGGGGGGACAGTCTGACTGTGTGGGGGGGACAGTCTGACACTGTGGGGGGGACAGTCTGACACTGTGTGTGGGGGGGACAGGTCTGACACTGTGTGGGGGGGACAGTCTGACACTGTGTGTGGTGGGGGGACAGTCGACACTGTGTGGGGACAGTCTGACACTGTGGAGGGGGGACAGTCTGACACTGTGTGGGGGGACAGTCTGACACTGTGTGGGGGGGACAGTTCTGACACTGTGTGTGGGGGGACAGTCTGACACTGTGTGGGGGAGGACAGTCTGACACTGTGTGGGGGGGGACAGTCTGACACTGTGTGTGGGGGGGACAGTCTGACACTGTGTGTGGGGGGGACAGTCTGACACTTGTGTGGGGGGGGACAGTCTGACACTGTGTGGGGGGGACAGTCTGACACTGTGTGGGGGGGACCAGTCTGACAACTGTGTGTGTGGGGCGCCAGGTCTGACACTGTGTGTGGGGGGACAGTCTGACACTGTGTGTGGGGGACAGACTGACACTGTGTGGGGGGACAGTCTGACACTGTGTGTGGGGGGGACAGTCTGACACTGTGTGTGGGGGGGAGACAGTCTGACACTGTGTGTGGGGGGGACAGTCTGACACTGTGTGGGGGGGACAGTCTGACACTGTGTGTGGGGGGACAGTCTGACACTGTGTGTGGGGGGGACAGTCTGACACTGTGTGTGGGGGGACAGTCTGACACTGTGGTGGGGGGGGGGACAGTCGACACTGTGTTTGTGGGGGGGACAGTCTGACACTGTGTGTGGGGGGACAGTCTGACACTGTGTGGGGGGGGACAGTCTGACACTGTGTGGGGGGGACAGTCTGACACTGTGTGGGGGGGGACAGTCTGACACTGTGTGTGGGGGGACAGTCTGACACTGTGTGGGGGGGACAGTCTGACACTGGTGTGGGGGGGACAGTCTGACACTGTGTGGGGGGACAGTCTGACACTGTGTGTGGGGGGGGACAGTCTGACACTGTGTGGGGGGAGGACAGTCTGACACTGGGTGTGGTGGGGGGGACAGTCTGACACTGTGTGTGGGGGGGACAGTCTGACACTGTGTGTGGGGGACAGTCTGACACTGTGTGTGGGGGACAGTCTGACACTGTGTGTGGGGGGGGGGGGACAGTCTGACACTGTGTGTGGGGGGGACAGTCTGACACTGTGTGGGGGGACAGTGACACTGTGTGTGGGGGGGACAGTCTGACGCTGTGTGTGGGGGGACAGTCTGACACTGTGTGGGGGGGGGACAGTCTGACTGTGTGTGTGGGGGGACAGTCTGACACTGTGTGGGGGGGACAGGCTGACACTGTGTGGGGGGGACAGTCTGACACTGGGGGGGGGGGGGGGGACAGTCTGACACTGTGTGGGGGGGGAGGACAGTCTGACACTGTGTGGGGGGACAGTCTGATGCTGTGTGTGGGGGACAGTCCGACACTGTGTGGAGGGGGAGACAGTCTGACACTGTGTGTGGAGGACAGTCTGACACTGTGTGTGGGGCGACAGTCTGACACTGTGTGTGGGGGACAGTCTGACACTGTGTGTGGGGCGACAGTCTGACACTGTGTGGTGGGGGGGACAGTCTGACACTGTGTGTGGGGGGGACAGTCTGACACTGTGTGTGGGGGGGGGCAGTCTGACACTGTGTGTGAGAGGGACAGTCTGACACTGTGTGTGGGGCGACAGTCTGACACTGTGTGTGAGAGGGACAGTCTGACACTGTGTGTGGGGCGACAGTCTGACACTGTGTGTGGGGGGGACAGTCTGACACTGTGTGTGTGGGGGACAGTCTGATACTGTGTGTGGGGGACAGTCTGACACTGTGTGGGGGGGGACAGTCTGACACTGTGTGGGGGGGGGACAGTCTGACACTGTGTGGGGGGGACAGGCTGACACTGTGTGTGGGGGGACAGTCTGACACTGTGGGGGGGGCAGTCTGACGCTGTGTGTGGGGCGACAGTCTGACACTGCGTGTGGGGCGACAGTCTGACACTGTATGTGGGGGGACAGTCTGACACTGTGTGTGTGGGGGACAGTCTGACACTATGTGGGGCTGGGACAGTCTGACACTGTGGGGGGGGGGGACAGTCTGACACTGGGGGGGACAGACTGACACTGTGTGTGTGGGGGGG
>JASTWF010000129.1:661229-715818 GCA_030390025.1 Squalus acanthias | reverse complement strand
GTGGACGTAAAAGATCCCACAGCCACTATTTCAAAGAAGAGCTGGGGAGTTATCCCCGGTGTCCTGGCAAATATTTATCCCTCAATCAACATCACTAAAACAGATTACCTGGTCATTATCACATTACTCTTTGTGGGATCTTGCTGTGCGCAAATTGGCTGCTGCGTTTCCTACAACAGGGACTGCTCATCAAAAAGTACTTCATTGGCTGTGAAGCGCTTTGGGATGTCCTGAGGTTGTGAAAGGCGCTATAGAAATGCAACTCTTAATTTTCTTTCCCTCCCTTATCCACCTCTCTCCCTCCAGGTCTCCTGTTCAAATTCATGCTGCTTGGGTTCTGCCCAACGCGGCTCCTCCAGGCAGGGCCTTCAGCCGTTCTCTCACCAGGCCCCCAAGGCCCGCCTGGGTCCACCCTCGCCCCGGAGCCCAACCAGTGCCCCGGCCTCCGGTTGCTCCGAATTGAATCAGCGACCCGGGACTAACTCACCTGCGGCCTGCTGCTCAGGCTCTGGGCACAGAACTAGGAAAGACCGCCCCCTCCCCCAGCACAGCGCCCCCGGGCGGAGGGGAGGAGACATTGCTGCTGCCACAGCGCCATCCGGCGCAGTGGAGGAGGCATTGCTGCTGTCGCAGCGCCATCCGGCGCAGGGGAGGAGGCATTGCTGCTGCCACAGCGCCCCCCGGCGGAGGGGAGGTGGTATTACTGCTATCACAGCGCCCCCCGGCGGAGGGGAGGAGGTATTACTGCTATCACAGCGCCCCCCAGCGGAGGGGAGGAGGTATTACTGCCATCAGTCTCAGTCTCTTCTCAGTCTTAGGTAGTCCCTCAGAAACGAGGATGACTTGCTTCCACATTAAAAATGAGTCCAATGCGGGTCCTACAGTCTCTGTCACAGGTGGGGCAGACGGTGGGTGGGGTACTTGGGTTGACGTGTGCTTCCGCTTGCTCCCGGCGAAGAGACTCGAGCTGTTCGGCGCCTTCCCGGCTGCTTCTCCTCCACTTTGTGCGGTCTTGGGCCAGGGATTCCCAGGTGTCGGTGGGGATGTTGCACTTTTTCAAGGAGGCTTTGAGGGTGTCCTTGAAGCGTTTCCTCTGCCCACCTGGGGCTCTCTTGCCGTGTCGGAGCTCCGAGTAGAGCATAAGAAATAGGAGCAGGAGTAGACCATTCGGCCCTTTGAGCCTGCTCCACCATTCAATGAGATCATGGCTGATCTTCTGCCTCAATTCCATTCACCGGCCCTATCGCCATATCCCTTGATGCCCTTACTAGTCAGAAATCTATCGACTTCTGTTTTGAATATACCCAATGACTGAGCCTCCACAGCCCTCTGGGGTAGAGAATTCCAAAGCTTCACCACCCTCTGTGTGAAGAAATTTCTTCTCATCTCAGTCCTGAATGACCTACCCTTTATCCTAAGGCTGTGGCCCCTGGTTCTAGACTCCTCAGCCAAGGGAAACATTCTCCCAGCATCCACCCTATCAAGCCCTGTAATAATTTTGTATGCTTCAATGAGATCCCCTCTCATTCTTTTGAATTCAAGAGAATACAGGCCTAGTTTACTCAATCTCTTCTCATACGACAGTCCCGCCATCCCAGGAATCAATCTCGTGAACCTTCGTTGCACTCCCTCTATGGCAAGTATATCCTTCCTTAGGTAAGGAGACCAAAATTGTACACAGTACTCCTGGTGTGGTCTCACCAAGGCCCTATATAATTGGAGTAAGAATTCTTTACTCCTGTACTCAAATCCTCTTGTAATTAAGGTCAGCATACCATTTGCCTTCCTAATGGCTTGTTGCACCTGCACATTCACTTTCAGTGACTCATGTACAAGGACACCCAGGTCCCTTAGGTTTGTCAACAGGATTTCCCTTTCATAAATTCATGTTGACTCTGCCCAATCTTACTATTAGTTTCTAAGTGCCCAGTTATTGCATCCTTTATAATAGATTCCAGCATTTTCCCAACTACTGATGTGAGGCTAACAGGCCTGTAGTTCCCCGTTTTCTCTCTCCCTCCTTTCTTAAAATAGCGGGGTTACATTTGCTATCCTCCAATCTGCGGGAACCGTTCCAGAATCTATAGAATTTTGGAAGATGACAACCAATGCGTCCACTATCTCAATGGCCACCTTTTTCAAAACCCTAGGATGTTGGTCATCCGGTCCTTGGGATTTATCGACTTTTAGTCCCATTAATTTTGCTAGTACTGTTTTTTTACTAATAATAATTGCTTTAGCTTCCTCATTCTCGCCACACCCTTGGTTTTCACGTATTTCTGGGAGGTTTTTTGTGTCTTCCTCTGTGAAGACAGAAACAAAGTATTTATTTAATTTCTCTGCCATTTCCTCATTCCTCATTATAAATTCTCCCATCTCTGACTGTAAAGGACCTACATTTACCTTCGCCAGTCTTTTCCTTTTCACATACATATAGAAGCTTTTACAATCCGTTTTTATATTTTTTGCTAGTTTGTGTTCATATTCCATTTTCCCTTTCTTTATCAATTTCTTGGTCCCCCTTTGCTGATTTCTAAAAAGATCCCAATCCTCAGGCTGACTGCTTTTTCTGGCAACTTTATAAGCTTCCTCCTTTGACTTAATACTAGCTTTAATTTCTTTTGTTAGCCATGGTTGGATCACTTTTCCTTTTGTGTTTTTATGCCCTAGATGAATATATGTTTGCTGCAAATTATGCATTATTTCCTTGAATGTTAGCCATTATATGTCCACCTTCATACATTTTAGTGTAGTCTCCCAATCTACCATGGCCAACTTGTCCCTCATATCCTTGTAGTTTCCTCTGTTTAGATTGAAGACCTCAGTTTCAGATTGGACTACATCACTCTCGGAACTGAGGATGACTTGCTTCCACACTAAAAATGAGTTCTCAGGTGACTGATGAGTCCAATGCGGGACCTACAATGTCTGTCACAGGTGGGGCAGACGGTGGTTGAAGGGGCAGGTGGGTGGGGTGCTTGGGTTGACGTGCGCTCCTTGCGCTGCCTGCGCTTGGCTTCCGCTTGCTCCCGGCGAAGAGACTCGAGGCGTTTGGCGCCTTCCCGGATGCTTCTCCTCCACTTTGTGCGGTCTTGGGCCAGGGATTCCCAGGTGTCGGTGGGGATGTTGCACTTTTTCAAGGAGGCTTTGAGGGTGTCCTTGAAGCATTTCCTCTGCCCACCTGGGGCTCTCTTGCCGTGTCGGAGCTCCGAGTAGAGCGCTTGTTTTGGGAGTCTCGTATCGGGCATGTGGACGATGTGGCCCATCCATCGGAGCTGATCGAGCGTGGTCAAAGCTTCGATGCTGGGGATGTTGGCCTGAGCGAGAACACTGACTTTGGTGCGCCTATCCTGCCAATGGACTTGCAGGATCTTGCGGAGGCAGCGTTGGTGGGACCTCTCCAGTGCTTTGAGGTACCTGCTGTACATGGTCCATGTCTCTGAAGCATACAGGAGGGAGGGTAACACTGCTGCTCTGCAGACCATGGGCTTAGTGCCGGGTGCTATCACAGTGCCACCTGGTGGAGGGGAGGAGTCATTACTGGTATCACAGCGCACCCTCCGGCAGATGGAAGGAGGCTCTGCCCCCAAGAAGCAGAAGTCGATGTTTGGCTGGTATTTTCACAATAGCAAAACACACATCATAAAATGCTAACAAAGTGAATGTCTGGAGTGGGCTCTCACATCATAGAATTAGAGATTGCAAACCCACGGAGTAATATGGCGCTGAAATAACTAAAAATTCTCGGCAGCCCCAGAAGAGAACAGACATTAAGGTTTCAGTTTAAACACTTCTTCAGATCTGGAAACAGCAAGTTATCAAGCTGAGCAAAACATAGGGCAATTATCAGGCCTGTTGACTCCTGCCAAAGAGAGGAGCCAATGGGCTAAATTAACAACAGATATTTTGTTGAAAAGCCAGAGATAAAACGTAATGATTGGCTCAGTGATTTAAAAAAAAAATTCATTCTCGGGATGTGGGCGTCATTGGCAAGGCCGACATTTATTGCCCCTCCCTCGTTGCCTTGAAGCAATGAAAGGTGGCGGCTTGCCCTTCTCCCTCCTGTCGAGATCCAGACGGCCCCACACTCACCGGTGACATCGCCCGTCTCGAACCACTGGAACTCTCGTTCATGCCTTTGATCATCTCGGACTTTCCCAGTGCCCTGCTGAGCTCCACCCAGCATAAACTGCAACACATCCAGACCGCCTGGACTCCATCACTCTCACAAAGTGGCGCTTACCCACGTACCACGTCCTTACCGACTTACAGGGGAGTTCCCCCGGTGTCCTGGCCAATATTTATATCCCTCAATCAGCATCACTAAAAACAGATTATCACATTGCTGTTTGTGGGAGCTTGCTGTGCGCAAATTGGCTGCTGCGTTTCCCACATTACAACAGTGACTACACTTCAAAAGTGCTTCATTGGCTGTAAAGTGCTTTGGGACGTGCTGAGGTTGTGAAAGGCGCTTTAGAAATGCAAGTTCTTCCTTTTCCACTGGCTCCCCATTCCCAGTGCATCGACTTTAAAGTTCTGGTCCTCGCTTACAAATCACTCTGCAATCTCGATGCTCCCTGCTCACGCCCCCACTCTGGGCGAGTAAGAACATAAGAATTCGGAGCAGGAGTAGGCCAGACTGGAGCCTGCTCCGCCATTCAATAAGATCATGGCCGATCTTCCACCTCAACTCCACTTTCCTGCCCCCGAGTGTTCGCGTTCCCCTCCCTCCCTCCCTTCGACCTTCGGTGGAACCCGAGCCCTGCCCCCGAGTGTTCGCGTTCCCCTCCCTCTCTCCCTCCCTTCGACCTTCGACGGAACCCGAGCCCTGCCCCCGAGTGTTCGCGTTCCCCTCCCTCCCGACCTTCGACCTTCGGTGGAACCCGAGCCCTGCCCCCGAGTGTTCGCGTTCCCCTCCCTCCCGACCTTCGGTGGAACCCGAGCCCTGCCCCCGAGTGTTCGCGTTCCCCTCCCTCCCGACCTTTGACCTTCGGTGGAACCCAAGCCCTGCCCCCGAGTGTTCGCGTTCCCCTCCCTCCCGACCTTCCGTGGAACCCGAGCCCTGCCCCCGAGTGTTCGCGTTCCCCTCCCTCCCGACCTTCGGTGGAACCCGAGCCCTGCCCCCGAGTGTTCGCGTTCCCCTCCCTCCCTCCCGACCTTCGGTGGAACCCGAGCCCTGCCCCCGAGTGTTCGCGTTCCCCTCCCTCCCGACCTTCGGTGGAACCCGAGCCCTGCCCCCGAGTGTTCGCGTTCCCCTCCCTCCCGACCTTCGACCTTCGGTGGAACCCGAGCCCTGCCCCCGAGTGTTCGCGTTCCCCTCCCTCCCGACCTTTGACCTTCGGTGGAACCCGAGCCCTGCCCCCGAGTGTTCACGTTCCCCTCCCTCCCTTCGACCTTCCGTGGAACCCGAGCCCTGCCCCCGAGTGTTCGCGTTCCCTTCCCTCCCTCCCTCCCTTCGACCTTCGTTGGAACCCGAGCCCTGCCCCCGAATGTTCGCGTTCCCCTCCCTCCCGACCTTTGACCCTCGGTGGAACCCAAGCCCTGCCCCCGAGTGTTCGCGTTCCCCTCCCTCCCTCCCTTCGACCTTCCGTGGAACCCGAGCCCTGCCCCCGAGTGTTCACGTTCCCCTCCCTCCCTTCGACCTTCGGTGGAACCCGAGCCCTGCCCCCTAGTGTTCACGTTCCCCTCCCTCCCTTCGACCTTCGGTGGAACCCGAGCCCTGCCCCCGAGTGTTCACGTTCCCCTCCCTCCCTTCGACCTTCGGTGGAACCCGAGCCCTGCCCCCGAGTGTTCGCATTCCCCTCCCTCCTGTGGAACCTGAGCCCTGCCCCCGAGTGTTCGCGTTCCCCTCCCTCCCGACCTTCGATGGAACCCGAGCCCTGCCCCCGAGTGTTCGCATTCCCCTCCCTCCCTCCCTTCGACCTTCGGTGGAACCCGAGCCCTGCCCCCGAGTGTTCGCGTTCCCCTCCCTCCCGACCTTCGACCTTCAGTGGAACCCGAGCCCTGCCCCCGAGTGTTCGCGTTCCCCTCCCTCCCGTGAAACCCGAGCCCTGCCCCCTTGTTACTTCTCTCTCTCCCTACCATCGTAAAGTCCACCTCGTCATCCGTGCTCTCGGCCCCTCCTCCCCTCACTCTGCTGCATGGTGTCCGTGCCATCGAGGGAGCATCTGTGTAGGGCACACAGGCATTGGCACTAATCACATGGGGTATGCTCTGACCGTGAGGGATCCTTTCACCTTTTATTAAGGGTCACTGACTGAAGTAGTCCAGTGATGGGAGGCTCTCAGTCTTGGGTCACCGGCACCAGGCTGCTCGAAGAACCCACGGGCTGGGAGACCCTTGGCCTCCTACCACTGAGGATAACTGGCCGCAGGCCGCTGAAGGGATGGAGGCAGGGCTGCTGAAGGATCCCAGAGACGAGGCCTCTCAGTCCGGTCTGTGAGACACACTGACTATAAGCTGCTGAGGAACCCCAGGAGACGAGGCCTCTCAGTCTTGTCGCTGACTGTAGGCTGCTGATTGAACCCAGGGATTGGAGCATTAGGAAAATTTCTATTGCAAGTATCCCACATGGGTTACAAATATTAACAAACGAAAGACAGGGCTTAGACAGGAAGACGATACAGAAATGTATATTTTTTTATATAAAAGTGCCAAGCTTTATTTGAAATCTCCAAGTGGCAGGTCTAGTCCAGCATCCTGTGCTGTAGAAACATCACACGTCCAAAAGACATGAGATTCAGTTCTGAGAATCGGTCACTGCTGGTGATTGTGACCGAGCCTCGCTCTGCGACTCCTGCTCCAGGTACAGGGCCCGTAACCGACTGTGCTTCAAACCCCGCTCGGTGTTTCTAACTGGTGCCTCCGATCCCTCGTGGTGATCACGGCTCGAGACCGAACGAGGTTCCGAGGCCGCGACCCGGGAATGGCCGCAGTCGCTGTCGGGCGCAGTCCTTCGTCGACAAACGTGAGCCGCCGCTGGCTGGAGTGAGGCGGATTTCCCGGAGAGGAGAAAAGGTCGTTCCAATTCAATCCGATCTGGGTATCAAAACGCAATCCCGGGGAATGCCGGCGAGGGCTGTATGCCAAGTTATCTTTCACAGAATATACACTCTGTTCGTTATGTACAATTATTTAAAAAAAACACCGTACAATGGGGGGACGTGGAACTGCCCTGGTGCGGGACGGTGAGGCGGGGCGTGAGAGAGAGAGACACGCCCCTCGCATTCCCGGCGTGGTAGGTTTGATCCTAGGGAGCGCCGTCGCACTCAACCCAGCTCCTCACGGGCCTTCCCCACCTTCTTCGGCATCTTCTTGCTGGCCGCGTCCAGCAGTTCCTTGGACTTGTAGTAATGAGGAGCCACCTCCAGCAGCCATCCGCTGTCGATCTCGATCACCTGGGACAGACGGACAGATTGAGACGCCGCGGCACGGAGTTTAACGGCACCCGCCACTTCGCTTAAAGGGGACAGAAATAGAGGGTGGCGCACTCGCTGGGGGTAGTAATACATTGTAGGGGTGGGGTGGGGGGAACGGACTCATTACAAACGGCGAGAAGACCATCAGGCCCCATTATCCATTCGATGGTGTCCCCACTCCCCGTTCGCCAGTCATGCTAACTACAGGGTGTCAGCCGTGGCTCAGTGGGTCGCGCTCTCGCCTCGGAGTCAGGAGTCTGTGGGTTCAAGTCCCCACTCCAGGGACTTGAGCGCAAAATCTAGGCCGACACCCCCCCCCCCCCCCCCAGTGCTGCACTGTCGGAGGTGCCGTCTTTCGGGATGAGACGTTAAACCGAGGCCCCGTCTGCTCTCTCGGGCGGGCGTAAAAAGATCCCGCGGCGGCCACCACCTCGAAGAGGAGCAACGAGAGTTCTCACCGGTGTCCTGGGCCATTGTTTACCCCTCAACCAACCGACAATCACAAACAAGTCTGGGCGGTATGTTTCTGGGATCTTGCTGTGCGCAAATTGGCCGCCACGTTTCCCTACACTAACAACAGCGACCAAGCTTCAAAAAGCACTTCATTGGCTGTAAGGCGCTTTGGGACGTCCTGAGGTCGTGAAAGGTGCTCTTTTGGGAGAGGCAAGACGAGAGAAAAGCACACGTGGCCGACACCCTCCCGACACCCTCCCGACTGAAGCAGGGTTACCCAGGACACATCACTCGACGCGTGTGACTAACCCCACTCTGCCCAGTGTTGAAATCAAGACTCAAGAGAAAAGAAATCAAGAGGGGCAAACAGCAACACGGACTGGTTGGGCGAGCTGCAGGATTCGGGCTGGACTGGTGAGGCCCTCCACAGGAGAATAGCTGCCGGCACTCACCGGGGCTGGGCTCAGGCGGGGCTGGTCAGAATGAGGCGCAGGAGTCGGCCAGTGCCCTAAAGCCTGCAGCGGAGGAGGGGGAAGACAGGAACGTAGAGAGAGAGAGAGAGATCATAGATCCCTGAAGGCAGCAGGACAGGTAGATAAGGTGGTTAAAAAGGCATATGGGATACTTGTCTTCATTAGCCGAGGCACAGAATATAAGAGCAGGGAGGTTATGATGGAGCTGTACAAAACTCTAGTTAGGCCACAGCTAGAATACGGTGTGCAGTTCTGGTCGCCACACTATAGGAAGGATGTGATTGCATTGGAGAGGGTGCAGAGGAGATTCACCTGGATGTTACCTGGGCTGCAGCGTTTCAGCTATGAAGAGAGACTGGACAGGCTGGGGTTGTTTTCCTTGGAGCAGAGAAGGCTGAGGGGGGACCTGATTGAGGTGTACAAAATTATGAGGGGCATAGATAGAAAGGAACTTTTCCCCTTAGTAGAGGGGTCAATAACCAGGGGGCATAGTTTCAAGGTAAGGGGCAGGAGGTTTCGAGGGGATTTGAGGAAAAACTTTTTCACCCAGAGGGTGGTTGGAATGTGGAACTCAGTGCCTGAAAGGGTGGTAGAGGCAGGAACCCTCACAACATTCAAGAAGCATTTAGATGAGCACTTGAAACGCCATAGCACACAAGGCTAGGGACCAAGTGCTGGAAAATGGGATTAGAATAGACAGGGCTTGATGGCCGGCGCGGACACGATGGGCCAAAGGGCCTCTTTCTGTGCTGTATGACTCTATGAGAGAGATCGGGGGGGGAAACGGTACCTGTCTCATGAACTCCTTTGTGGTGAAGACGAGTTCGTGGTAGATGAGCCAGCGCGGCTGCTCCTCGAACAGGCTGCTGTTGGGGTGGACGTAGACTGTCTGCTGGTGCTTCACCGTCTTGTAGCCGGTGCGGGTGAGCCGGGCCGTGTGATAGAAGAAGCCAGCGGTGATGGCCTTGAGGCAAGGGGGCAAAGAGTTGTATGTAAGAGCATCATCCGAACCTCTAAATACACTTAAGACGCACAATCTTCTCAACTGACTCCAGCCGGGAGACTGGGAGCCAGCCCACTGCCCAGACCAGCTAACTTTCAGGGTCATTTATGCTAGCCCGCAAATGACCCGATTTTATTGAATTCAATTTCAAAACAGCTTCTCATGGTGGGATTTCACAGAATCATACAGCACAGAAGGAGGCCATTCAGCCCATCGTGCCCGTGGAAGAGCTATCCAATCCCCGGCTCTTTCCCCATAGCCCGGAAAATTTATCCCCTTCAAGTATTTATCCAATTCCCTTTCGAAAGTTACTATTGAATCTGTTTCCACCTCCCTTTCAGGCAGCGCAGTCCAGATCACCAGAACTCACTGCGTAAAAAAAAGTCTCATCTCCCCCTCAGGTTCTTTTTCCAATCACCTTAAATCTGTGTCCTCGGGTGACTGATCCTCCTGCCAGTGGAAACAGTTTCTCCTTATTTACTCGATCAAAACCGTTCATGATTTTGAACACCTCTATCAAATCTCCCCTTAATCTTCTCTGCTCTAAGGAGAGTAACCCCAGCTTCTCCACATAACTGAAGTCCCTCATCTCTGATATCATCCTAGACTAGTGGATTTGAACTCAGAAATGGACCAGTCTAGTACCATAACCACCACACTACTGTACCCGCTAATAATAATAATAATCGGCTCCAGTCAAGACTGCTCTCTGTCGTTAGAGAGAATATTGATGTAAAACACCAAAATTTGTGGGTGAAATTTCACGTAGTCGGTGTAAAATGGCCATCTCGCATGTGGTTAGACAGATCCGGGGTCAGCACCCTGGCTAGAGATCGGCACAATACTGTCGCTGGTGTCTTTACCCCTCCTCCATCTTGGCACAAACAGGAGCACTGGCCTCACTCTACCAGTAGGTGGCCCTGTTCCACGGTATGTCTCAGTCTGGGAACGAAGCTGGACACCCACAGCAAACACACACTAAACAGGCCTGAACAGACAGGGCCAGGCTCTGCCTTCCCTCCACTCCCGGGAACAGCTCCCACCTCCCCTCCCCCCTCCAATAATGGGACCAGCTCCCCCCTCCCTCCAATAACGGGACCAGCTCCCCCCTCCCTCCAATAATGGGACCAGCTCCCCCCTCCACTCCCGGGACCTGCTCCCCCCTCCCTCCAATAATGGGACCAGCTCCCCCCTCCCATCCCTCCACTCCCGCGACCAGCTCCCCCCTCCCCCCTCCAGTAACGGGACCAGCTCCCCCCTCCCCCCTCCAATAACGGGACCAGCTCCCCCCTCCCCCCTCCAATAACGGGACCAGCTCCCTCCCCCCTCCAATAACGGGACCAGCTCCCCCCTCCCTCCAATAACGGGACCAGCTCCCCCATCCCTCCAATAACGGGACCTGCTCCCCCCTCCCTCCAATAACGGGACCAGCTCCCCCCTCCCTCCAATAATGGGACCTGCTCCCCCCTCCCTCCAATAACGGGACCAGCTCCCCCCCTCCCTCCAATAACGGGACCAGCTCCCCCCTCCCTCCAATAACGGGACCAGCTCCCCCCTCCCTCCAATAACGGGACCAGCTCCCCCCTCCCTCCAATAACGGGACCAGCTCCCCCCTCCCTCCAATAACGGGACCTGCTCCCCCCTCCCTCCAATAACGGGACCAGCTTCCCCCTCCCTCCAATAACGGGACCAGCTCCCCCCTCCCTCCAATAACGGGACCAGCTCCCCCCTCCCTCCAATAACGGGACCTGCTCCCCCCTCCCTCCAATAACGGGACCAGCTCCCCCCCTCCCTCCAATAACGGGACCTGCTCCCCCCCTCCCTCCAATAACGGGACCAGCACCAGTTCCCACTCCACCAACAACTTGTATTTATATAGCGCCTTTAACGTAGTAAAACATCCCAAGGTGCTACACAGGAGTATTATAAGACAAAAATTTGATACCGAGCCACATAAGAAGAAATTAGGGCAGATGACCAAAAGCTTCGTCAAAGAGGTAGGTTTTAAGCAGCATCGTAAAGGGGGAAAGAGAGGTAGAGAGGCGGAGGGGTTGAGGGAGGGAATTCCAGAGCTTAGGGCTCAAGCAGCTGAAGGCACGGTCGCCAATGGTTGAGCGATTATAATCAGGGATGCTCAAGAGGTTAGACTTAGAGCAGCACAGATATCTCGGGGGGTTGTGGGGCTGGCGGAGATTAGAGATGGGGAGGGGCGAGGCCATGGAGGGATTTGAAAACAAGGATGAGAATTTTAAAATCGAGGCGTTGCTTAACTGGGAGCCAATGTAGGTCAGCGAGCACAGGAGTGATGGGTAAACGGGACTTGGTGCGAGTTAGGACACGGGCAGCCGAGCTTTGGATGACCTCAAGTTTACGTAGGGTAGAACGAGGAAGGCCAGTCAGGAGTGCGATGGAATAGTCAAGTCTAGAGGTAACAAAGGCATGGATGAAGGATTCAGCAGCAGATGAGTTGAGGTGGGGCGAAGTTACGGAGATGGAAATAGACGGTCTTAGTTATGCCACGGCTATGTGGTCGGAAGCTCATTTCAGGGTCACAAGGTTGAGAACAGTGTGGTTCAGCATCACAGATGCGAGGGAGAGGGATGGAGTCGGTGGCTAGGGAACGGAGTTTGTGGTGGGACTGAAGACAGTGGCTTCGGTCTTCCCAATATTTAATTGGAGAAAATTTCTGATCATCCAGTACGGGATGTCGGACAAGCAGTCTGACAATTTAGAGACCGTGGAGGGGTCGAGAGAAGTGGTGGTGAGGTAGAGCTGGGTGTTGTCAGTGTGCATGTGGAAACTGACGCTGTGTTTTCGGAGTAACGGGACCAGCTCCCCCCTCCCCCGAATAACGGGATGAGCTCTCCCCCTCCCCCCAATAACGGGACCAGCTCCCCCCTCCCCCGAATAACGGGATGAGCTCTCCCCTCTCCCCAATAACGGGACCAACTCCTCCCTCCAATAACAGGTGAAATTTCTAATTATCTAATCGACGTAATTAAAGGCGTTGATAAGGTAGATAAGAGAGAAACTATTTCCTCTGGTGGGAGAGTCCAGGACAAAGGGGCATAACCTTAAAATTAGAGCTAGGCCGTTCAGGGTGATGTCAGGAAGCACTTCTTCACACAAAGGGTAGCGGAAACCTGGAACTCTCTCCCAAAAAAGCTGTTGAGGCTGGGGGGGGTCAAGGGACAATGTTAAAACTGAGAACATAAGATTTTTGTTAGGCACGGGTATTAAGGGTTATGGAACTGAGGTGGGTTGATGGAGTTAAGATATAGATCAGCCATGATCTAATTGAATGGCAGAACAGGCTTGAGCGGCTGAATGGCCTCCTCCTGTTCCTAAGTCTCACCCCTACCCGGATAATGGGAGCAGAGCTCCCCCAGCTGTTTACAGCGAGGTCCGGACACCCAGTGCGTCGGTGACTCTAATCGCCACTCTCGCCCGCTCACCTTGCGGATCAGAATGTTGTCGCCGGCGGATGATTTCATCTCCACCTCGATCCTCTCCATCAGACCCTCCAGCTGCTCGCGCACATCTCTGGCCCTCCGCATGGAGCGGAACTGAATGAAATTCTCATAACACCACTGCGTCGAGTAGTTGCACTCCACCCACTGCAGAACAAAATGGGAAGGTCAGGTATACACAGCCCCTGAATACAGAGAGATTTACACAGCCCCTGAATACAGAGAGATTTACACAGCCCCTGAATACAGAGAGATTTACACAGCCCCTGAATACAGAGAGATTTACACAGCCCCTGAATACAGAGAGATTTACACAGCCCCTGAATACAGAGAGATTTACACAGCCCCTGAATACAGAGAGATTTACACAGCCCCTGAATACAGAGAGATTTACACAGCCCCTGAATACAGAGAGATTTACACAGCCCCTGAATAGAGAGAGATTTACACAGCCCCTGAATAGAGAGAGATTTACACAGCCCCTGAATACAGAGAGATTTACACAGCCCCTGAATACAGGAGATTTACACAGCCCCTGAATACAGAGAGATTTACACAGCCCCTGAATACAGAGAGATTTACACAGCCCCTGAATACAGAGAGATTTACACAGCCCCTGAATAGAGAGAGATTTACACCGCCCCTGAATACAGAGAGATTTACACAGCCCCTGAATACAGGGAGATTTACACATAGATACATAGAAGATAGGAGCAGGAGTAGGCCATCCGGCCCTTCGAGCCTGCTCCGCCATTTAATGAGATCATGGCTGATCCTCCAATTCAGTATCCCGTCCCCGCCTTCTCTCCGTAACCCTTAACCCCTTTTGCCTGTAGAAATATATCTAATTCCCTCTTAAATATATTTAATGAGCTGGCGTACACTGCCCTCTGTGGCAATGAGTTCCACAGGTTCACCACCCTCTGAGTGAAGAAATTCCCCCTCATTTCTGTCCTAAATGGTTTAGCCCTTATCCTTAAATTATGTCCTCTAGTTCTGTTCTCACCCGCCAAGGGAAACATTCCTTCTGCATCTAGTCTGTCTAGACCTGTCAGAATTTTATACACTTCTATGAGGTCCCCTCTCAATCTTCTAAACTCCAGTGTGTACATCCCTAAACTACATAGTCTCTCCTCATAGGTCAATCCCGCCATTCCTGGTATCAGCCTGGTGAATCGCCGCTGCACCCCCTCCATGGCAAGAACATCTTTCCTCAGATGAGGCGACCAAAACTGTACACAGTACTCGAGGTGTGGTCTCACCAGTGCCCTGTACAGCTGCAGCAAGGTATCCCTGTTCCTGTATTCCAACCCTTTTGCTATGAAGGCCAGCATACCGTTTGCCTTCTTGACCGCCTGTTGCACCTGCATGCTCGCCTTCAGTGACTGGTGTACAAGAACACCCAGGTCTCTCTGTACTTCCCCCTCTCCCAATTTATTGCCATTTAAATAATAATTTGCCCTCCCGTTCCTGCACCCAAGGTGGATAACTTCGCACTTGTCCACATTATAGTGCATCTGCCATTTATCCGCCCAATCACCCAGTCTGTCCAAATCGCTCTGGAGCTTCCTGGTCTCCTCCTCTGAGCCCACCCCCCCTCCTAGTTTAGTGTCGTCTGCAAATTTGGAAATGCTGCATCCAACTCCCTGATCCAGGTCATTAATGTAAATTGTGAACAGCTGGGGACCCAGGACAGATCCCTGTGGTACCCCACTTGTTACTGCCTGCCATTCAGAAAATGAGCCGTTTATTCCAACTCTCTGTTTTCTATCTGACAGCCAGTTCTCTATCCACGTCAATACTTTCCCCTTTATCCCATGAGCTTCAATTTTCCATGCTAATCTTTTATGTGGGACCTTGTCGAAGGCCTTTTGGAAGTCCAGGTACACCACATCTACTGGCTCTCTCCCATCTATTTTACCAGTTACTCCCTCAAAAAATTCCAATAGATTAGTCAAGCACGATTTACCCTTTGTAAATCCATGTTGACTCTGTCCTATCCTGTCCCCATTTGCTAAGTGCTCCGCTATTTCATCCTTAATGATGGACTCCAGCATTTTGCCCACAACTGATGTAAGGCTTACAGGTCTGTAATTACCTGCTTTTTCCCTACCCCCCTTTTTGAATAGTGGGGTAACGTTAGCTACCCTCCAATCCATGGGCACTGTTCCCGAGTCTAATGAATTCTGAAAAATCATACTTAGTGCATCTGCTATCTCTAGGGCCACAGCCTAGAGCCCCTGAATACAGAGAGATTTACACAGCCCCTGAATACAGAGAGATTTACACAGCCCCTGAATAGTGAGAGATTTACACAGCCCCCGAATAGAGAGAGATTTACACAGCCCCTGAATAGTGAGAGATTTACACAGCTCCTACAGTCGAGTGTGGAGATTGAGCACCTTGTGTTTCCGTCTCCTGAGTGCAGACATTCAGCACCTGGTGTTCCCCTCACCTGAGTGTAGACATTCAGCAGCACCAGGTGGTCCCCTCCAGGTAGGAAGAAGTTCATGCGGGCGTTGTCCGCATGCACCACCTTGTCTTTGGGCCGGTAGAAAATGGCGTTGTTGACCGACAGCATGGCCGCGATGGTCAGGATCTCCTCTGAGCACTGGTACCTGCGGGGACAGTGGAGCGCCAGTGAGTGCGTGGGAGTCGGCAGCAACAGACAGCATCCCCCCCCCCCCCTCATGTGGCTCTGAGCAATTCAGGGGGCCAGTGGGAGCACTGCAGCCGTTCCAGATCCTACTCACCCCCACCACACCCCGCAATAACCACACCCTCTAGCAATGGTGTGACCGGTTAACAATCAGGAGCGGGCGTCCTGGCTGATCATTTCCCCTTCCCTAACCCCGAGGGTAATTCTAGCACCTGTACCTGCTGTCACAGCCAAGATCAGGTAACGCAGCACAGACTAGGGCCGGTAGTGGGGTAGAACGAACAGGTCAGGACAATGACTTTATAAAGTGGCGTTACAGAGAACACTTGGTCCATGTGATGCCGTGGACTGGTTTCCATTGCCTGAGGGGAGTCGGAGAGCAATTTTCCAGAGTACTATTTCCCCTTATTGGCCCTGGGTTTTTTCTCCTTTTTAGCCTCTCCCGAGGGGATTACATGGTGTGAAGGGAAGGCGTGTCTAGTCATGATGCTCCATCATCGTGTGTGGGGCAGGCTTGATGGTCCAGCTGGTCTATTCCTGCCCGTCAATTACAAATGTTTGTAATGGGAATGGTGGCTTTATACACTGAGAACAGTCAGTGAACGAAGACAGCTGAACTGATTAGTCCGGGAGAAGGTACAAAATTAATCCACCACCGGCCCACCGTGGCTGCAGTGTGTACCATCTACAAGATGCACTGCAGCAACTCGCTGAGGCTTCTTCGACAGCACCTCCCAAACCCGCGACCTCCACCACCTAGCAGGACAAGGGCGGCAGGCGCATGGGAACACCACCACCTCCAAGTTCCCCTCCAAGTCACACACCACCCCGACATGGACATATATCGGCCGTTCCTTCATCGTCGCTGGGTCAAAATCCTGGAACTCCCTCCCTTCACCACACGGACTGCAGCGGTTCAAGTCGGTGGCTCACCACCACCTTCTCGAGGGCAACTAGGGATGGGCAATAAATGCTGGCCTTGCCAGCGACGCCCACACCCAGTGAATGAATTTTTAAAAAAAGCCTGGCTTCAGTTCAAGAAGGTGAACAGGGTCAACAGTAGGGGAATCTGCTACCCGAACCTCAGTCAGGACACAGGTGAACAGCATACAAGAAAGGCAAGTACAGCCAATGCCGTTCTCATAATACGTGACTTCAACCAACACAGTATAAACTAGGGAGTGGCCCAATGAAAGTGCTGCGACAGAACCAGAACCAGTGTAGGTGCTCCAGGTTTGCTGTGACCTAATGCGTTGCGGACTTGTCAGGACATCGGGACTCAGTTCTGACGAGCGATCAGGAAAGCATCTAGAATACCACAAGTAGTGGAGCCTCTGAGGGGGGGGGGGCGGATTAGTGACCGTAATTTGGATTACTTTTAAGATTATCTGGCAATCTGCACCAGTCAGGACCAGGATAAAAATGTGCGATTGTAAAAATGCAAACTTCAATGGAATGTCGGATGAATTAAGAGAAGCTAACTGGAATCATTTCAGTTCGAGGGGGGGAAATAAATTAAACTTAAAAATTAAAAGGAGCATAAACACCGGCACAGACCAGATGGTCCGAATGGCCTGTTTTCTGTGCTGTAAATTCGAATTCTTCTAAAACCAGCACGTTAAATATCGACGTAGAAACATAAAAGTACACAAGCAGTGCCCAAAATGGCTAAATGGGGCAATTGAAAGGATGAGAAAGGGAACCGGGAGCGATGGTCAACACATCACTTCCCACGGCAGAATAACACGGTGAAACAATCAATCGCAAAATAGCAGACAGAATTGCTGGAAACAAGTAACCAGAACAGCAAGATTACAAGTCTTCAGAAGTTATACTGGGGCTCCACAATGGTCAGACCACACGTGGGAGTGTCGTTCCCCGTTCTGGTCATCACCTTCTGACTCGAGAGGCGAGAGTGCTGCCCACTGAGCCACGGCTGACAACAGAGAGCAGCGAGCTTGATGGCAAGCGGAAAAGGGATAAGCTGTGAAGATTAGAGATGATGCGGAGATGCCGGTGTTGGACTGGGGTGGACAAAAAAGTGAGAAGTCGCACAACACCAGGTTATAGTCCAACAGCTTTATTTGAAATCACAAGCTTTCGGAGCTGCTGCCCCTTCGTCAGGTGAAGTGAAGAGATACATATGGGCACAGCATATATAGTCAGAGAACACTGCCAGATGACTACAGTTAATCTTTCTAACTGCCCTTTATCACACCTCGGCAGAGAGATAATCACGGCAATCAAAGGTGTGGATGGTGTCCAACCAGATCAGTCAGGAAAACATTACATCAAAGACGATAGCAAAATACAACAAAGACTCCGAAAGCTTGTGATTTCAAATAAAGCTGTTGGACTATAACCTGGTGTTGTGCGACTTCTCAAGATTAGAGATGCCCACTCAAGCTTTCTAGTCGAGATAAGGTGGCTACAGAGGCGATCTCGTATAAAAAAATATTAAACGATACAGGTAAAGTAAACTCGGATTACTGCTCGTCAATGAAGGGAAAAGAACCAGAGAAATTTTGATTGATTAGAAGTCAAATTAAAACAGGTATCAAGAGGAATTGGGTTGAGCAAGCTCCCAGGTGGGTAGCAGAGACAGACATTCGGGGTGCCAGGCGCAGTTGGTTGCTCAGTTGCGTGAGTTAACAGCACCGATCAGTACTCACCTCTCCGCGGCCAGGATCATTTTAGACAGCATGGGGTCCACAGGGAGCTCTGCCATCCTGCGGCCAAGCTGGAACGACACGGAAAGAAGGGCGACATTAGGGAGCAGGACACACGAGAACACTGCCCGGGATCGGGGAATGACAGCAGGGGTGGGGGCAGCGGACAAAGCAGGGAGGAGGAATGCTGCTGGAAATCACGGCATTTTGCACGTTGAGAAAACCCGGGGGGAAAAAGACAAGGCGGTCTCACGGAGGTCTATAAAATATGCAACGACGCAGATAAAATAAACCCGCACAACGGTCGCGGAGGGGTGACACCGAGCCGAGTTTTAAAAGCCTGCAGATTGCAGGAGGGAGACGAGACTGAAGGAGGTTAAAAGCTCTTGGGAAAGAGCGAGTTCGGAGTAGAAAATGGTGCAATGAAGTCTCAATTTCAATGCCGTGAGGGGGAAGAATACATGGGAAGGGGTAAACATAGAAACATAGAAACATAGAATCTAGGAGCAGGAGTAGGCCATTCGGCCCGTCGAGCCTGCTCCACCATTCAATACGATCATGGCTGATCATCCAAATCCAGTACCCTGTCCCTGCTTTAATCCCCACAGTACACATATCCCACCCTAACCCCGTAACCCCACGTATTTAATTCCCCCTAACACTAAGGGTCAATTTATCATAGTCAAATCAACCTAACCCGCACATTTTGGGTATTTGCAGCTTGGGTAGGGGGGAAAGAGGGAAGATCGGGAGAGTCAGAAGAGCGGGTTTGGAAGAGGTCCCACTAAACTCTGCAATCGGGTGCCTTACCTTGGTGAGCTCTCCGAGGTGGTTGAGAGCCCCCAGGGCATACAGCTGCTCCAAGGCCAGGACGAGGGTCTCGTGAGGAGGAGGGTCCATGAAATCAAAGTGGATCAGGTCGTTGATTCCTGAAAAGGGAGAAGAGTGCGGGCGTTAAACGCGCTCCCCCATTCCTGGCGCGGTAAATGAACAGCGCCGGAAAAACACAGCAGTTTCTGATCGTCGTAACTGGAATCGAGGCAGGAAGAGGCGGATCGACTGCTGGACAAGACCAGAGCCAGATTCACTGCTCAGGCAGTGAAATCACACAGCAGCAGGTCACATACCCAGTCAGTCAAAGCTCTCTGTTCGAGCCCTGGGCTCACTCCATTTACCTGGATATAGGGCCAATAAAGACACAGCATGGAAGGAGTTCAGCGAAGATTCACCAGGCTGATACCTGGGATGGCAGGAATGACATATGAGGAGAGATTGGGTCGATTGGGCTTATACTCGCTGGAGTATAGAAGAATGAGAGGGGATCTCATCGAAACATATAAAATTCTGACAGGTCTGGACAAACTAGATGCAGGAAGGATGTTCCCGATGGTCGGAGAGTCCAGAACCAGGGGTCATAATCTAAGGATAAGGGGTAAGCCATTTAGGACAGAAATGAGGAAGAATTTCTTCACCCAGAGAGTGGTGAACCTGTGGAATTCTCTACCACAGAAGGTAGTTGAGGCCAAGTCATTAAATATATTCAAGAATGAGCGAGATAGATTTCTTAAAGCTAAAGGGATCAAGGGATATGGAGAGAAGGCAGGTACAGGGTACTGAGTTTGGATGATCAGCCATGATCTCATCGAATGGTGGAGCAGGCTCGAGGGGCCGAATGGCCTACTCCTGCTCCTATCTTCTATGTTTCTATGTACACTCGTGGGGAGTGAGTGCCGGCTCACTTACAGGATTGGTCTCCGACGCTGAACCCAAGGTAAATATCGAGTGTGAAAACCCAAAACGTAACCAGGCTGAACCATACAAGTTCAAACTCCCCCGTCACTCTCTCACAGGGGTTGTTACGGGGCCCTCTCCACCCGACCCCTCCCAACACCCTCTCCCTTCCATAAGGTGTCAGCCGTGGCTCAGTGGGTCGCACGCTCGCCTCTGAGCCAGGAGGTCCTGGGTTCAAGTCCCACTCCAGGGACTCGAGCACAAAAATCTAGGCTGACGCTCCCAGTGCAGTGCTGAGGGAGTGCTGCACTGTCGGAGGTGCCGTCTTTCGGATGAGATGTTAAACACGATGGCATAGTGGTTAGCACTGTTGCCTCACAGCGCCAGGGACCCGGGTTCGAATCCGGCCTCGGGTGACTGTCTGTGTGGAGTTTGCACATTCTCCCCGTGTCTGCGTGGGTTTCCTCCGGGTGCTCCGGTTTCCTCCCACAGTCCAAAGATGTGCGGGTTAGGTTGATTTGGCTATGATAAATTGACCCTTAGCGTTAGGGGGGATTAAATACGTGGGGTTACGGGGATAGGGTGGGATATGTGTCGGTGCAGGCTCGATGGGCCGAAATGGCCTCTATCTGCACTGTGGGGATTCTGTGATTCTGTAAACTGAGGCCCCGTCTGTTTTCTCAGGTGGACGCAAAGGATCCCACGGGCACTATTTCCAAGAGGAGCAGGGGAGTTCTCCCCGGTGACCTAGGCCAATATTTATCCCTCAACCAATAACACTAAAAACAGATTAGGCATTGCTAATTGTGGGATCTTGCTGTGCACAAATTAGGCTGCCACGTTTCCTACATTACAACAGTGACGACACTTCAAAAAAGGGACGCCCTGAGGCCGTGAAAGGCGCTATAGAAATGCAAGTTTCTTTCTTTCTTTCTTTACCCAAGCTCTTCAGCAGCAGCACCACGTTGCCCAGGTTCGTCCGCTGTATCTCTGGGATGGATGTTTCCTCCATCTCGTGCTTGAAGGCCCAGGCGGTGTAGAGTCGGAAGCACTTCCCCGCCGCCACGCGGCCCGCCCTGCCGGCTCGCTGGTTGGCCGAGGCCTGGGGATACAAGAAGGCAAGCGCTCAAAAGGCACGAGAGCACCACCAACGGCTGGTCGTCGCGGCCGGCCCCTCCGCGCCGGGATTTACGCTCGTGGCGCGGTCCGCGATTCCCCCACACGTTCGTTCCAACGGACGGGGGAAACAATCGGGGGGCTGCGGAACGCTCAGAAGTGCCACCGATACCGAAGAATGACGTACTCTGGTCTCCATATTACAAAAAGGATATAGAGGCATTGGAGAAGGAGCAAAAAAGATTTACAAGAATGATACTAGAGCTGAGAGGTATTAACCATCAGGAAAGGCTGAAACAGCCGGGGCTTTTTTCTCTAGAAAAGAGAAAACTGAGGGGTGACCTGATAGAGCGCTTTAAAATTCTGAAGGGTTTTGGTGGGGTAGACGTAGAGAAGATGTTTCCACTTGTGGGGGAGACCAAAACTAAGGGCCATGAATATGACAGTCACCAATAAATCTAAGAAGGAATTCAGGAGAAACTTCTTTGCCCAGAGAGTGTTGAGAAAGTGGAGCTCGCGACCACAGGGAGAGGTTGAGGCGAATAGCATAGATGCCTTTAAGGGGAAGCTAGATAAACACACGAGGGAGAAAGGAATAGAAGGATTCGAGTACAGGAACAAGGATGTCTTGCTATAGTTGTACAGGGCCTTGGTGAGACCACACCTTGAGTACTGTGTGCAGTTTTGGTGGCCTTATCTGAGGAAGGATGTTCTTGCCATGGAGGGAGTGCAGTGAAGATTTAACAGACTGATACCTGG
Source organism: Squalus acanthias (assembly GCA_030390025.1). NCBI lineage: Eukaryota > Metazoa > Chordata > Chondrichthyes > Squaliformes > Squalidae > Squalus > Squalus acanthias. The sequence continues at coordinate 694,067 of JASTWF010000129.1, read as the reverse complement.
GATGGCAGGAATGACGTTTGAGGAGAGATTGGGTCGATTAGGCTTGTATTCGCTAGAGTTTAGAAGAATGAGAGGGGATCTCATTGAAACTTATAAAATTCTAACAGGACTAGACAGACTAGATGCAGGAAGGATGTTCCCGATGGCGGGGGAGTCCAGAACCAGGGATCACAGTCTAAGGATAAGGGGTAAGCCATTTAGGACTGAGATGAGGAGGAATTTCTTCACCCAGAGAGTGGTGAACCTGTGGAATTCTCTACCACAGAAGGCAGTAGAGGCCAATTCATTAAATATATTCAAGAAGGAGTTAGATATATTTCTTAAGGCTAAAGGGATCAAGGGATATGGGGAGAAAGCAGGGACAGGGTACTGAGTTTGGATGATCAGCCATGATCTCATTGAATGGCGGAGCAGGCTCGAGGGGCCGAATGGCCTACTCCTGCTCCTATCTTCTATGTTTCTATGATATGCAGATCAGGTGAGATGAAGTAGGGGTGGGAGGAGGCTCGTGTGGAGCAGAAACACAGACATAAACCTGATGGGCCGAATGGCCTGATTCTGCGCTGTAAGTACGATGTGCACCAGGATCGCTGAAGCGGAAAGTCCCAGCCATTAGAGCTGGAAACCGCGACGGCTGCTTTGGATACTGACCCAATGCCCCACGCATAAACGCTCCTCGTACGGTAACACTCCAGGCCAGCTCCCTTACAGTAATCGCTGCTTGATGCTCATTCCCGCAACACCTCACGAGGCTCGTGTCCCTCACGGTTTACTTTCGCTCCCTAAACGTCAACTTGTCTTGCTTCTAACAGACTTAATGTCTTATGGTGTCAGCTGTGGCTCAGTGGGCAGCACTCTCCCCTCGGAGTCAGAAGGTTGTGAGTTCAAGTCCCGCTCCAGAGCCTTGAGCACATTAAAGAAAGACTTATAGTTATGTAGCATCTTTCACTACCTCAGGACATCCCAAAGCGCTTTACAGCCAATGAGGTACTTTTGAAGTGTAGTCACTGTTGTAATGCAGGAAACAACAGCTAATTTGCGCACAGCAAGCTCCCACGAACAGCAATGTGATAATGATCAGATAATGTTTTTAGTGATGTTGATTGAGGGATTAATATTTGGAGAACATAATCCAGGCTGACACTCCCAGTGCAGTACTGAGGGAGTGCTGTGCCGTCTTTCAGATGAGACGTTAAACCGAGGCCCCGTCTGCTCTCTCGGGTGGAGGTAAAAGATCCCATGGCACTATTTCGAAGAGGAGCTGGGGAAATCTCCCTGGTGTCCTCGGCCAACATCACGAAAACAGATTATCTGGTCATTATCACATTGCAGTTTGTGGGAGGTTGCTGTGGGCAAATTAGGCTGCTACATTTGCAAGACTAAAACAGTACTTAATTGGTTGTAAAGTGCTTTGGGACGTCCTGAGGTTGTGAAAGGCGCTATATAAATGCAAGTCTTTCATTTAATGTGTTTTTTTGATTTCCTCCGTGCGTTTTTTCCCCACCCCCTAGTATCTCTAACCCAGGGCGCTCTGCCAGTTGAAGAGGCCTCCTCGGTACTTACTTTGGAGCAGGGCGTGACGATCAGAGACTCCATCCCCGTGCGTGCGTTATAACTCTTCTGCTTGCAGAACCCAGGGTCGATCACGTAGATGATCCCGTCGATCGTGAGGGAGGTCTCCGCGATGTTGGTGGCTATGACGACCTGAGGGGAAACGGGAGGGGAAAAAAAGTTTGCGTTAATAGAACAAAGTCGTGCTCAGTCGCTGAACGGCTCCACGTTCGAGAGGGTGGTGGTGTTGGAGAGGCCGGGGGGGGGGGGGGGGGGGGGTGCAAGGGGCAGAGGCGCAATGTCCCTGGAGGCAGCCTCAGTCAAGACTTGGGAGTCACAGGCACCCTGTACGTGCCACTGAACTTGCTTTTGTGTAAGCTCTTCCTTGTTCTCGGAATGAAGTTCTTGAACGTTCGACACGAACAGACTATTAACACGATGAAGCCCCATCCGCCCACTGGGGACAGCTGTCCCAAAAGTCCAGGTCCACCATGTTTAAGCAGGACAAACCAGTGGATTTAGACAACCAGTGCACGTAGGACTGAGTTGCGTGTGCTTTGCCAAGGCTCAGGGGCCCGACGTGGCCCTAGGGTCACAGGCCGTATCTCTTGCTCTAAATCACGCTCTTCCTCATCTACCTGTTGATCTATTACCACCAGCTTTTACAGAAAGCAGCAAGCCCAACAATTCCCGCTGTGACTCCCAAAATAACGTGCCTACCACGTGCCCTTCTCGTCAGAGTCGGACTCGTCGTGTCCCTCTTTTTTTCTGATCGCTCTGAGCCGTGGCTCAGTGGGGTAGCGCTCTCGTCTGAGTCAGAAGGTCTTGGGTTCAAGTCCCACTCCAGAGAGACATGAGCACAAAATCTCGGCCGACACTCACAGTGCCAGTGCTGAGGGAGCGCTGCATTCTCAGAGGTGCCGTCTTTCGGATGAGACGTAAAGCCGAGGTCCCGACTCTACTCTCAGGTGGACGTGAAGGATCCCACGGCACTATTTCAAAGTAAAGCAGGGCAGTTCTCCCTGCCAATATTTATCCCTCAACCAACATCACCAAAAAAAAAACCCCCAGATTACCTGGTCTTTACCACATTGCTGTTTGTGGGACCTTGCTGTGCGCAAATTGGCTGCCGCGTTTCCAACATTACAACAGTGACAACACTTCAAAAAAGTACTTCATTGGCTGTAAAGCCCTTTGGGTCGTCCTGAGGTCGTGAGAGGCGCTCTGTAAATCCAAGTCTTGCTTTTCCGTTTAAGTCCCCTCTTGCACGAGTCATTCCTCCAGTCCAACTCGAATGCTTCCACTTTCCTTAACTTAGCATTGACGGTCCAATTCTCAGATCTGTTGAATACTGGCGGCCCCTGAGGGGGCATTCTATCCCTCATCGTCAACCTCCGTGCACAAATGAACCGCGCCAAAGTAGGCCAGAAAGCGATCTGAATTGTGAGGGCACGGGACTCTTGCGGGTCAGTGGCAAGTGTCGCATCTAAGATATTTATTCATTGATGGGATGTGGGCGTCACTGGCAAGGCCATCCCTAGTTGCCTTTGAGAAGGTGGTGGTGAGCCGCCTTCTTGAACCGCTGCAGTCCGTGAGGTGAAGGTGCTCCCACAGTGCTGTTAGGGAGGGAGTTCCAGGATTTTGACCCAGCGACGATGAAGGATCGGCCGATATATTTCCAAGTCAGGATGGTGTGCGCGACTTGGAGGGGAACTTGGAGGTGGTGGTGTTCCCATGCGCCTGCTGCCCTTGTCCTTCTAGATGGTAGAGGTCGCAGGTTTGGGAGGTGTTGCCGAAGAAGCCTTGGCGAGTTGCTGCAGTGCATCCTGTAGATGGTACACACTGCAGCTACGGTGCGCCGGTGGTGGAGGGAGTGAATGTTTAAGGTGGTGGATGGGGTGCCAATCATGCAGGCTGCTTTTTCCTGGATGGTGTCGAGCTTCTTGAGTGCTGTTGGATGATGCTGAGAATCCTGGGTGATCGGATAAGGGGCACAATGCCGGACACTGCAATGGTTGAGGCGAGGAGGGAGGATGAGGTAAATTGCAAAACGGCGGTTAAATTACGCCAAACCTGGGTTTTAAGAACCGGTGGACTGTAGGAACAGGAGCAGGCCATTCAGCCCCTCGAGCCTGTTCTGCCGTTCAATTGGATCATGGCTGAGTGGATCTAGGAGGAGTGGAAAGTTTAGGGAGGTGAGGAGTGGTACAGTGGGGAAGCCTTGGGAAAGAACGAGTGAAAGTAATTGATTGCGGGGGTCTAGAACTGGGTGACATAGATAGAAGATTAAATGCAAGAGATTTAGGACAGAGAACAGGAGAAACTTTTTTACACAAAGGGTTGTGAGGCTGTTGGAATGCACTACTACCAAAGACCATGTCAATAGGTCGGATCGGTGGCTGAAGGGGAAAGGAATAAAGGGACATGGGAAAAGGGCGGGCACACAGATTACCACTCGTGCGGAAGGCAAACACCACAGACTGGTTGGGCCGAACTCGCTGTTCCCATGTTTTAATATCTACGAAATTCTACGTAAACGGTACCCAGAATTTTTGTTATTTATACAGTCACGTCCCAAAACAGCCATCAGGATATTTACCGAGCGATCATGTCCCATGCAGCCATCAGTGACAGAGTCACATTATGGTGAGTTCCTGTCATTCTATACATCGGCAAAAGGACGTTTCCTTCAAAGCGTCTAAGCTTTAGAACATATATAAGAACATAAGAAGTAGGAGCAGGAGTAGGCCATACAACCCCTCGGGCCTGCTCCACCATTCAATAGGATCATGGCTGATCCGAACCTAGACTCACGTCCACTTCCCTGCCCGCTCCCCATAACCCTTAATTCCCTTATCAGCTAGGAAACTGTCTATCTCCATTTTAAATTTATTTAATGTCGCAGCTTCCACAGCTCTCTGAGGTAGCAAATTCCATAGATTTACTACCCTCTGAGTGAAGAAGTTTCTCCTCATCTCAGTTTTGAAACGGCAGCCCCTTATTCTAAGATTATGCCCCCTAGTTCTAGTCTCACCCATCAGTGGAATCATCCTCCCCGCCTCCACCCGATCAAGCCCCCTCACAATCTTATATGTTTCGATAAGATCGCCTCTCATTCTTCTGAACTCCAATGAGTAGAGGCCCAACCTACTCAACCTTTCCTCATAAGTCAACCCCCTCATCTCCGGAATCAACCGAGTGAACCTTCTCTGAACTGCCTCGAGAGCAAGTATATCTTTTCTTAAATATGGAAACCAAAACTGTACGCAGTACTCCAGGTGTGGCCTCACCAGTACCCTGTATAGCTGAAGCAAGACTTCCCTGCTTTTATACTTTATTGAACGTATGCAGCTCCTCACCTTCCTGGCACCTGGCGGGGTCGGCTCAAAGATTTTTGCCTGCATGTCCGAGGGAAGGTTGGCATAAATGGGTAGAACCAGCAGCTCGGCGATCTTGGAGCCCAGGCGACGGCATCGCTCCTGTAACATCTCGCAAGTGGTCTCAATCTCCTCCTGCAAAGGAAACACGGCCGTCAGCACAAACAAACACTGGGATCAACACAAAACCCAACGCTGGGTGTCAACGGGCACCAAGTCTGACTTAACACAACCACTACAAAAAGAAAATACCGCAGATGCTGGACATCTGAAATAAAAACAGAAAATGCTGGAGAAACTCAGCAGGTCAGGCAGCATCTGTGAAGAGAGAAACCGAGTTAACGTTTCAGGTCGATGACCTTTCGTCAGAACTGGAAAAAAGCAGGAAATGGAACAGATTTTTAAGCAAGTGTAGGGGCTGGGAAATGGGGCAGGGGATGAAAGAACAAAAGGGAAGGTCTGTGATAGGATAGAAAGCAGGAGAGATTGAGAGACATTAAGGGATGTTCAAGGCAAAAGGAGATGGTAATGGGACAGGTTAAGAAACAAAGGATGGCTCTAGATGAAGTGTGAATTGCGCTGGCAGAATGAAAGACAGCTGCCATGTGGGAGAGAAGAACAGAAGGCCAAACAAAAAGTGTGGATAAAAAAATATATATATGATAGGGGTCGGAGTTATGATCTGAAATTGTTGAACTCTATGTTGAGTCCAGAAGGCTGTAAAGTGCCTAATCGAAAGATGAGGTGCTGTTCCTCGAGCTTCCGCTGAGCAACACAACTAAACACTGGGATTAGGGTTGTGAATCTTTGGAATTCTCTACCCCTAACGGCTGTGGATGCTGAATCATTGAGTATATTCAACGCTGAGATCGATAGACTTTTGGACTCTGGGGGAATCAAGGGGATCGGGCGGGAAAGTGGGGTTGAGGTGGAAGATCAGCCATGATCTTAATGAATGGCGGAGCAGGCTCGAGGGGCCGTATGGCCGACTCCTGCTCCTAATTCTCATGTTCTTATTCACACAAACTCAACACTGGGTGTCAACGAGCACCAGGTCTGATTCATCACAACTAATGCTGGGCACCAGGATTAACACACGACACAGAGTATCAACGAGCACCAGGTCCGATTCATCACAACTAATGCTGGGCACCAGGATTAACACACGACACAGAGTATCAATGAGCACCAGGTCCGATTCATCACAACTAACGCTGGGTACCAGTGAGAACTAATCCCGTCAGCCTGTGGGTTTGCTGGGTAAATTGCTGACCTGTGACCTCCTTACCTGACCAGTGAGGAAGACCAGAATGTCGCCAGGAGCTTGCGTGACGTGAATCTGTAGGACGGAAACCACACAGGCTTCCAGATAGTCCGCTTCAGGGGCCTAATGGAAGAACAACAGGGCCGGTCAGTCAGCAAAAATCTACTCGGGCAATTTCAGATTTTTTTCCTGTCAATTCTTTTCTGGGCAATGCGTACCAGCAAGATATTCAACCGTAGAGGGGGTCCACTGCAGTCAGGTTCTCACCTGCTGTCTGTACACACGCTTTCCTCCAGGGGTCACTGGTACATAGAAACATAGAAAATAGGTGCAGGAGTAGACCATTCGGTCCTTCGAGCCTGCACCGCCATTCAATGCGTTCATGGCTGAACATGCTACCTCAGTACCCCATTCCTGCTTTCTCGCCATACCCCTTGATCCCCCTAGTTGTGAGTGTTATATCTAACTCTCTTTTGAATATATTTAGCGAACTGGCCTCAACAACCTTCTGTGGAAGAGAATTCCATAGATTCACCACTCTCTGGGTGAAGAAGTTCCTCCTCAGCTCAGTCCTAAATGGCTTCCCCTTAATCCTTAGACTGTGACCCCTGGTTCTAGTTTTCCCTAACATTGGGAACATTCTGCCCGCATCTAATTTGTCTAAACCAGTCAGGATTTTAAATGTCTCTATAAGATCCCCCCTCATTCTTCTGAACTCCAGAGGATACAAGTTCAGTTGACCCAATCTTTCTTGATATGTCAGTCCGGCCATCCCAGGAATCAATCTAGTGAACCTTCGCTGCACTCCCTCAATAGCAAGAATGTCCTTCCTCAAGTTAGGAGACCAAAACTGCGCACAATACTCCAGGTGTGGCCTCACCAAGGCCCTGTACAACTGTAGCATCACCTCCCTACTCCTGTACTCAAATCCCCTTGCTATGAAGGCCATCATTCCGTTTGCTTTCTTGACTGCCTGCTGCACTTGCATTCCCACCTTCAGTGACTGATGTACCATGACGCCCAGGTCTCGTTGCACGTCCCCTTTCCCTAATCTGCCACCATTTAGGTAATAGTCCGCCTCTCTATTTTTACCACCAAAGTGGATAACCTCACATTTATCCACATTGTACTTCATCTGCCATACAATTGCCCATTCACCCAACCTGTCCAAGTCACTCTGTAGCCTCCTAGCATCCTCCTCATTGTTCACACTGCCTCCCAATTTAGTGTCATCCGCAAATTTGGAGATATTACATTTAATCCCTTCGTCCAAATCATTAATATATAATGTAAACAGCTGGGGTACGGGAGAGGCAGACCCGGCTGATTTTTGCCCTCCTCAGCGCTGTGCGGTTGAGGCCAATTGTTGCAAGCTAACTGCTGCTCCAGCTGAGAGCAGGCAACGCCCCAGTCCAGGGATCAACCCTGGGAACTTTCCAGTCCGCAGTTCTTAATCCCTTGCAATTAAAGAGTCTGAAAACCAAATTACTGAGGAATTGCCACAGGTTCTGCCCAATATGGAGGGCCACACTCTTTTCCCCAGAGCAATGACCCTACTTACAGAGTCGTACTGCACAGAAGGAGGCCATTCAGCCCATCGTGCCTGTGTCGGCTCTTTGAAAGAGCTGTCCAATTAGTCCTACCACCCCCCCACCCCGCTCTTTCCCCCTCGCCCTGCATCTTTTCAATTCCCTCTTGAATGCTACTATTGAATCTGCTTCCAACGCCCTTTCAGGTGGTGCATTCCAGATCACAACAACTCGCTGCATAAAAAAAAATTCTCATCTCCCCTCTGGCTGTAATGCCAATTACTTTAAATCTGTGTCCTCTGGTTACCGACCCTCCTGCCACTGGAAACAGTTTCTTCTGATGAAAACCCTTCATGATTTTGAACACCTCTATGTAGAAAGTATATACAGACCCATAATTTTTTAATATTTCTTGAAATGCTTTGCCAGGCAAAAAGGTTTTTTCAAAGTGAAATAAAATTGGTGACTGTAACAAGCAGTCTTTCACTGATAAGACAGGAAACATGGTTGTGACTACAGGGGGTAGTGATAGTCAACAGAGATAAACAAACCCCCTTAGTTTTGCAGACATGGTGGCTTTTTCTGAGGTTAAAGAGGAGAAGTCAAACCTTTGAAGTTTTGAAATGCAGAATACGACGTAACTCATGAACTGAACCAAGTGGTTTTCTGCCACCTTTATAAACTTTAGGAGTGAATGAACAATTTTGGGCTGTGATAAGGATAAGCCACACAGGATGAGTTAATGTAAACGTTTGACAGCTCAAACAGCTCAGACCAACATTAAAGGAACGTTTCACTATCTCTGAATGAATGATTTACTGCAAAACGCAAGGAAAGCTGTATAAAGCACAGTGGCTAAAGAATATCAGAGCTGCAGTCAGAAGAAGGTGTCTTGGCCGGTCATCTCGCCTACGAGGATCAGGCTGCAGTCGGAGGAAGGAGGGGCCTGGCCAGTCTTTTCGCTTACGAGGACCTACAATCAACACTGGACTGATCATCGGCGGGTGGTTGTGTGTCTGATTTCCTGTAATATTATTGGTGAACTGCTCGAATAGTGGTTGGGGTTTTGAATCTGTCTTAGGAACAATAACAGGTTAAAGACAGAACCCGTGTGTCTGGTGTAATTTCTCAAGTCCGAACTCTATAACCTGTTGGACGGGACGAGGGGTAATTCCGCACATCTTACATCTATTAAATCTCCTCTTAACCTTCTCTGCTCGAAGGAGAACAACCCCAGCTTCACCAGTCTCTCCACGTAACTGAAGTCCCTCATCCCTGGTACCATTCTGGTAAATCTCCTCCGCACCCTCTCCAAGGCCTTGACATCCTCGTCTAAGCCCAGAGAATTTAGGCACCAGATAGCATGAGCCAAGACTTGAAGAGCCCCCTACAAGTGTGTGCTGGGTTCCTCCCGGGCTTTAACAAGCTAAAACCATGCGCTTTACCAGCGCAGAACAATGGCCACCTTCCTCCTCCTTGCCCAGCTAGTGCCAGCCTGCTCATTAGGACATGGCACGGTTATCTGCTGACAACAGCTCAGCACTGCACTCAGTGGTCCAGTTTGAACTGTGCACAACAGAGGGAGGCAGCTTGAAGTGTTAGATCCTCCCGCACCCGTCGGTGCGAGCTGTCCGAGTCTGTACGGAAGACCCTGGAGCAGGGAGCAATTCGCTAAGCCTCTACCCGTTCCAAAACGTCCCCAACCCCCCTCCTCTCCCCGGTACCTTAGTGTAGTAAATGTCGACGGGGAACCGCCGCCCGGGGATCCGAAAGATTGGAGCGTCGTCGAAGAAAGTGGAGAACTTCTCGGTGTCCAGCGTGGCGCTCGCAATCAGGACTTTGAGGTCAGGGCGGAAGCGGGAGATGTCTTTAATCAGCCCGAAGAGGATGTCAGTGTGAAGGGTGCGCTCGTGGGCTTCATCAATGATCACAACACTGTAAATACACAAACACACGTTACCCAGCACTGTGTAAATACACAAACACACGTTACCCAGCACTGTGTAAACACACACACACACGTTACCCAACACTGTGTAAATACACACACACACGTTACCCAGCACTGTGTAAATACACACACACACGTTACCCAGCACTGTGTAAATACACACACACACGTTACCCAGCACTGTGTAAACACACACACACGTTACCCAGCACTGTGTAAACACACACACACACACACGTTACCCAGCACTGTGTAAACACACACACACACACACGTTACCCAGCACTGTGTAAACACACACACACACGTTACCCAACACTGTAAATACACACACACACGTTACCCAGCACTGTGTAAATACACACACACACGTTACCCAGCACTGTGTAAATACACACACACACGTTACCCAGCACTGTGTAAACACACACACACACGTTACCCAGCACTGTGTAAATACACAAACACACGTTACCCAGCACTGTATAAACACACACACACACGTTACCCAGCACTGTGTAAACACACACACACACGTTACCCAGCACTGTGTAAACACACACACACACGTTACCCAGCACTGTGTAAACACACACACACACGTTACCCAGCACTGTGTAAACACACACACACACGTTACCCAGCACTGTGTAAACACACACACACGTTACCCAGCACTGTATAAACACACAAACACACGTTACCCAGCACTGTATAAACACACACACACGTTACCCAACACTGTGTAAACACACACACACGTTACCCAGCACTGTGTAAACACACACACACGTTACCCAGCACTGTATAAACACACACACACACGTTACCCAGCACTGTGTAAACACACACACACACACGTTACCCAGCACTGTGTAAACACACACACACGTTACCCAGCACTGTGTAAACACACACACACACGTTACCCAGCACTGTATAAATACACACACACACGTTACCCAGCACTGTATAAATACACACACACACGTTACCCAACACTGTGTAAACACACACACACACGTTACCCAGCACTGTGTAAACACACACACACACACGTTACCCAGCACTGTGTAAATACACACACACACGTTACCCAGCACTGTATAAATACACACACACGTTACCCAACACTGTGTAAACACACACACACACGTTACCCAGCACTGTATAAATACACACACACACGTTACCCAGCACTGTATAAATACACACACACGTTACCCAACACTGTGTAAACACACACACACACGTTACCCAGCACTGTGTAAACACACACACACACGTTACCCAGCACTGTGTAAACACACACACACACGTTACCCAGCACTGTGTAAACACACACACACGTTACCCAGCACTGTGTAAACACACACACACGTTACCCAGCACTGTATAAACACACAAACACACGTTACCCAGCACTGTATAAACACACACACACACGTTACCCAACACTGTGTAAACACACACACACGTTACCCAGCACTGTATAAACACACACACACACGTTACCCAACACTGTGTAAACACACACACACACGTTACCCAGCACTGTATAAATACACACACACACGTTACCCAGCACTGTGTAAACACACACACACACGTTACCCAGCACTGTATAAATACACACACACGTTACCCAACACTGTGTAAACACACACACACACGTTACCCAGCACTGTGTAAACACACACACACACACGTTACCCAGCACTGTATAAATACACACACACGTTACCCAACACTGTGTAAACACACACACACACGTTACCCAGCACTGTGTAAACACACACACACACACACGTTACCCAGCACTGTGTAAATACACACACACACGTTACCCAGCACTGTATAAATACACACACACGTTACCCAACACTGTGTAAACACACACACACACGTTACCCAGCACTGTGTAAACACACACACACACGTTACCCAGCACTGTATAAATACACACACACACGTTACCCAGCACTGTATAAATACACACACACGTTACCCAACACTGTGTAAACACACACACACACGTTACCCAGCACTGTGTAAACACACACACACACGTTACCCAGCACTGTGTAAATACACACACACACGTTACCCAGCACTGTGTAAACACACACACACGTTACCCAGCACTGTGTAAACACACACACACGTTACCCAGCACTGTGTAAACACACACACACACGTTACCCAGCACTGTATAAACACACACACACACGTTACCCAGCACTGTGTAAACACACACACACACGTTACCCAGCACTGTGGTAAACACACACACACACACGTTACCCAGCACTGTGTAAACAACACACACACACGTTACCCAGCACTGTGTAAACACACACACACACACGTTACCCAGCACTGTGTAAACACACACACACACACGTTACCCAGCACTGTGTAAACACACACACACACACGTTACCCAACACTGTGTAAACACACACACACACACGTTACCCAGCACTGTGTAAACACACACACACGTTACCCAGCACTGTGTAAACACACACACACACACGTTACCCAGCACTGTATAAATACACACACACGTTACCCAACACTGTGTAAACACACACACACACGTTACCCAGCACTGTGTAAACACACACACACACACGTTACCCAGCACTGTGTAAATACACACACACACGTTACCCAGCACTGTATAAATACACACACACGTTACCCAACACTGTATAAATACACACACACACGTTACCCAGCACTGTATAAATACACACACACGTTACCCAACACTGTGTAAACACACACACACACGTTACCCAGCACTGTGTAAACACACACACACACACGTTACCCAGCACTGTGTAAACACACACACACACGTTACCCAGCACTGTGTAAACACACACACACGTTACCCAGCACTGTGTAAACACACACACACACGTTACCCAGCACTGTGTAAACACACACACACACGTTACCCAGCACTGTGTAAACACACACACACGTTACCCAGCACTGTGTAAACACACACACACGTACCCAGCACTGTGTAAACACACACACACGTTACCCAGCACTGTGTAAACACACACACACACGTTACCCAGCACTGTGTAAACACACACACACACACGTTACCCAGCACTGTGTAAACACACACACACACACGTTACCCAGCACTGTGTAAACACACACACACACGTTACCCAGCACTGTATAAATACACACACACGTTACCCAACACTGTAGTAAACACACCACACACGTTACCCAGCACTGTGTAAACACACACACACACACGTTACCCAGCACTGTGTAAATACACACACACACGTTACCCAGCACTGTGTAAACACACACACACACACGTTACCCAGCACTGTGTAAATACACACACACACGTTACCCAGCACTGTGTAAACACACACACACACGTTACCCACACTGTGTAAACACACACACACACGTTACCCAGCACTGTGTAAACACACACACACACGTTACCCAGCACTGTGTAAACACACACACACGTTACCCAGCACTGTGTAAACACACACACACGTTACCCAGCACTGTGTAAACACACACACACACGTTACCCAGCACTGTGTAAACACACACACACACGTTACCCAGCACTGTGTAAACACACACACACACGTTACCCAGCACTGTGTAAACACACACACACGTTACCCAGCACTGTGTAAACACACACACACACACACGTTACCCAGCACTGTGTAAACACACACACACGTTACCCAGCACTGTGTAAACACACACACACGTTACCCAGCACTGTTAAACACACACACACACGTTACCCAGCACTGTGTAAACACACACACACGTTACCCAGCACTGGTGAAACACACACACACGTTACCCAGCACTGTGTAAACACACACACACACACACGTTACCCAACACTGTGTAAACACACACACACGTTACCCAACACTGTGTAAACACACACACACGTTACCCAGCACTGTGTAAACACACACACACACGTTACCCAGCACTGTGTAAACACACACACAACGTTACCCAGCACTGTGTAAACACACACACACACGTTACCCAGCACTGTGTAAACACACACACACACGTTACCCAGCACTGTGTAAACACACACACACACGTTACCCAGCACTGTGTAAACACACACACACACGTTACCCAGCACTGTGTAAACACACACACACACACACGTTACCCAGCACTGTGTAAACACACACACACGTTACCCAGCACTGTGTAAACACACACACACACGTTACCCAGCACTGTGTAAACACACACACACAACGTTACCCAGCACTGTGTAAACACACACACACACGTTACCCAGCACTGTGTAAACACACACACACACGTTACCCAGCACTGTGTAAACACACACACACACGTTACCCAGCACTGTGTAAATACACACACACGTTACCCAGCACTGTGTAAACACACACACACACACGTTACCCAGCACTGTGTAAATACACACACACACACACGTTACCCAACACTGTGTAAACACACACACACACACGTTACCCAACACTGTGTAAACACACACACACACACGTTACCCAGCACTGTGTAAACACACACACACACGTTACCCAGCACTGTGTAAATACACACACACACACACGTTACCCAGCACTGTGTAAACACACACACACGTTACCCAACACTGTGTAAATACACACACACACGTTACCCAGCACTGTGTAAATACACACACACACACACGTTACCCAGCACTGTGTAAACACACACACACGTTACCCAACACTGTGTAAATACACACACACACGTTACCCAGCACTGTGTAAATACACACACACACGTTACCCAGCACTGTGTAAACACACACACACGTTACCCAACACTGTGTAAATACACACACACACGTTACCCAGCACTGTGTAAATACACACACACACGTTACCCAGCACTGTGTAAACACACACACACGTTACCCAACACTGTGTAAATACACACACACACGTTACCCAGCACTGTGTAAACACACACACACGTTACCCAACACTGTGTAAATACACACACACACGTTACCCAGCACTGTGTAAATACACACACACGTTACCCAACACTGTGTAAATACACACACACACGTTACCCAACACTGTGTAAATACACACACACACGTTACCCAGCACTGTGTAAATACACACACACACGTTACCCAACACTGTGTAAATACACACACACACGTTACCCAACACTGTGTAAATACACACACACACGTTACCCAACACTGTGTAAATACACACACACACGTTACCCAACACTGTGTAAATACACACACACACGTTACCCAGCACTGTGTAAACACACACACACGTTACCCAACACTGTGTAAATACACACACACACGTTACCCAGCACTGTGTAAACACACACACACACGTTACCCAGCACTGTGTAAACACACACACACACACACGTTACCCAGCACTGTGTAAACACACACACACACACACGTTACCCAGCACTGTGTAAACACACACACACACGTTACCCAGCACTGTGTAAACACACACACACACGTTACCCAGCACTGTGTAAACACACACACACGTTACCCAGCACTGTGTAAACACACACACACACGTTACCCAGCACTGTGTAAACACACACACACACACACACGTTACCCAGCACTGTGAAACACACACACACGTTACCCAGCACTGTGTAAACCACACACACACGTTACCCAGCACTGTGTAAACACACACACACACACACGTTACCCAGCACTGTGTAAACACACACACACGTTACCCAGCACTGTGTAAACACACACACACCACGTTACCCAGCACTGTGTAAACACACACACACACGTTACCCAGCACTGTGTAAACACACACACACACGTACCCAGCACTGTGTAAACACACACACACACGTTACCCACACTGTGTAAACACACACACACACGTTACCCAGCACTGTGTAAATACACACACACGTTACCCAGCACTGTGTAAACACACACACACACGTTACCCAGCACTGTGTAAACACACACACACACGTACCCAGCACTGTGTAAATCACACTCACGTTACCCAGCACTGTGTAAACACACACACACACGTTACCCAGCACTGTGTAAACACACACACACGTTACCCAGCACTGTGTAAACACACACACACACGTTACCCAGCACTGTGTAAACACACACACACGTTACCCAGCACTGTGTAAACACACACACACACGTTACCCAGCACTGTGTAAACACACACACACACGTTACCCAGCACTGTGTAAACACACACACACGTTACCCAGCACTGTGTAAACACACACACACGTTACCCAGCACTGTGTAAACACACACACACACGTTACCCAGCACTGTGTAAACACACACACACACGTTACCCAGCACTGTGTAAACACACACACACACGTTACCCAGCACTGTGTAAACACACACACACACGTTACCCAGCACTGTGTAAATACACACACACGTTACCCAGCACTGTGTAAACACACACACACACGTTACCCAGCACTGTGTAAACACACACACACGTTACCCAGCACTGTGTAAAACACACACACACGTTACCCAGCACTGTGTAAACTACACACACACGTTACCCAGCACTGTGTAAACACACACACACACACGTTACCCAGCACTGTGTAAACACACACACACACGTTACCCAGCACTGTGTAAACACACACACACGTTACCCAACACTGTGTAAACACACACACACGTTACCCAGCACTGTGTAAACACACACACACACGTTACCCAGCACTGTGTAAACACACACACACACGTTACCCAGCACTGTGTAAACACACACACACACACACACGTTACCCAGCACTGTGTAAACACACACACACACGTTACCCAGCACTGTGTAAACACACACACACGTTACCCAGCACTGTGTAAACACACACACACACGTTACCCAGCACTGTGTAAACACACACACACGTTACCCAGCACTGTGTAAACACACACACACGTTACCCAGCACTGTGTAAACACACACACACGTTACCCAGCACTGTGTAAACACACACACACACGTTACCCAGCACTGTGTAAACACACACACACACGTTACCCAGCACTGTGTAAATACACACACACGTTACCCAGCACTGTGTAAACACACACACACACGTTACCCAGCACTGTGTAAACACACACACACGTTACCCAGCACTGTGTAAATACACACACACGTTACCCAGCACTGTGTAAATACACACACACACACACGTTACCCAGCACTGTGTAAACACACACACACACGTTACCCAGCACTGTGTAAACACACACACACGTTACCCAACACTGTGTAAATACACACACACACACACGTTACCCAGCACTGTGTAAACACACACACACACGTTACCCAGCACTGTGTAAAACACACACACACGTTACCCAACACTGTGTAAATACACACACACACACACGTTACCCAGCACTGTGTAAACACACACACACACGTTACCCAGCACTGTGTAAATACACACACACGTTACCCAGCACTGTGTAAACACACACACGTTACCCAGCACTGTGTAAACACACACACACGTTACCCAGCACTGTGTAAACACACACACACGTTACCCAGCACTGTGTAAACACACACACACACGTTACCCAGCACTGTGTAAACACACACACACGTTACCCAGCACTGTGTAAACACACACACACACGTTACCCAGCACTGTGTAACACACACACACACGTTACCCAGCACTGTGTAAACACACACACACGTTACACAGCACTGTGTAAACACCACACACACGTTACCCAGCACTGTGTAAACACACACACACGTTACCCAGCACTGTGTAAACACACACACACACGTTACCCAGCACTGTGTAAACACACACACACACACGTTACCCAGCACTGTGTAAACACACACACACGTTACCCAGCACTGTGAAAACACACACACACGTTACCCAGCACTGTGTAAACACACACACACACGTTACCCAGCACTGTGTAAACACACACACACACGTTACCCAGCACTGTGTAAACACACACACACACGTTACCCAGCACTGTGTAAACACACACACACGTTACCCAGCACTGTGTAAACACACACACACACGTTACCCAGCACTGTGTAAACACACACACACACGTTACCCAGCACTGTGTAAACACACACACACGTTACCCAGCACTGTGTAAACACACACACACACGTTACCCAGCACTGTGTAAACACACACACACACGTTACCCAGCACTGTGTAAACACACACACACACGTTACCAGCACTGTGTAAACACACACACACACGTTACCCAGCACTGTGTAAACACACACACACGTTACCCAGCACTGTGTAAACACACACACACACGTTACCCAGCACTGTGTAAATACACACACACGTTACCCAGCACTGTGTGAACACACACACACACGTTACCCAGCACTGTGTAAATACACACACACGTTACCCAGCACTGTGTGAACACACACACACACGTTACCCAGCACTGTGTAAACACACACACACACGTTACCCAGCACTGTGTAAATACACACACACGTTACCCAGCACTGTGTAAACACACCACACACACGTTACCCAGCACTGTGTAAACACACACACACACGTTACCCAGCACTGTGTAAATACACACACACGTTACCCAGCACTGTGTAAACACACACACACACGTTACCCAGCACTGTGTAAACACACACACACACGTTACCCAGCACTGTGTAAACACACACACACGTTACCCAGCACTGTGTAAACACACACACACACGTTACCCAGCACTGTGTAAACACACACACACACGTTACCCAACACTGTGTAAACACACACACACACGTTACCCAGCACTGTGTAAACACACACACACGTTACCCAGCACTGTGTAAACACACACACACACGTTACCCAGCACTGTGTAAACACACACACACACGTTACCCAGCACTGTGTGAACACACACACACACGTTACCCAGCACTGTGTAAACACACACACACGTTACCCAACACTGTGTAAACACACACACACGTTACCCAGCACTGTGTAAACACACACACACGTTACCCAGCACTGTGTAAATACACACACACGTTACCCAGCACTGTGTAAACACACACACACGTTACCCAGCACTGTGTAAACACACACACACACGTTACCCAGCACTGTGTAACACACACACACGTTACCCAGCACTGTGTAAACACACACACACACACGTTACCCAACACTGTGTAAACACACACACACGTTACCCAACACTGTGTAAACACACACACACGTTACCCAGCACTGTGTAAATACACACACACGTTACCCAGCACTGTGTAAACACACACACACACGTTACCCAGCACTGTGTAAACACACACACACGTTACCCAGCACTGTGTAAACACACACACACGTTACCCAGCACTGTGTAAACACACACACACACGTACCCAGCACTGTGTAAACACACACACACACGTTACCCAGCACTGTGTAAACACACACTCACACGTTACCCAGCACTGTGTAACACACACACACACGTTACCCAGCACTGTGTAAACACACACACACACACGTTACCCAACACTGTGTAAACACACACACACGTTACCCAACACTGTGTAAACACACACACACGTTACCCAGCACTGTGTAAACACACACACACACGTTACCCAGCACTGTGTAAACACACACACACACACGTTACCCAACACTGTGTAAACACACACACACGTTACCCAACACTGTGTAAACACACACACACGTTACCCAGCACTGTGTAAACACACACACACACGTTACCCAGCACTGTGTAAACACACACACACACGTTACCCAGCACTGTGTAAACACACACACACGTTACCCAGCACTGTGTAAACACACACACACACGTTACCCAGCACTGTGTAAACACACACACACACACGTTACCCAACACTGTGTAAACACACACACACGTTACCCAACACTGTGTAAACACACACACACGTTACCCAGCACTGTGTAAACACACACACACATACGTTACCCAACACTGTGTAAACACACACACACACGTTACCCAGCACTGTGTAAACACACACACACGTTACCCAGCACTGTGTAAACACACACACACCACACGTTACCCAACACTGTATAAACACACACACACGTTACCCAGCACTGTGTAAACACACACCACACGTTACCCAGCACTGTATAAACACACACACACGTTACCCAGCACTGTGTAAACACACACACACTCACCTCGTTACCCAAGCAACTGTATAAACACACACACACACACGTTACCCAGCACTGTTTAAACACACACACACACGTTACCCAGCACTGGTGTAAACACCACACACACACGTTACCCAGCACTGTGTAAACACACACACACGTTACCCAGCACTGTGTAAACAACACACACACGTTTCCATCACTGTGTAAACACACACTCACACACGTTACCCAGCACTGTGTAAACACACACTCACGTTACCCAGCACTGTGTAAACTCACACACACACACACGTTACCCAGCACTGTGTAAACACACACACACACACGTTACCCAGCACTGTGTAAACACACTCACACGTTACCCAGCACTGTGTAAACACACACACACGTACCCAGCACTGTGTAAAACACACACACACACGTTACCCACACTGTGTAAACACACACACACACGTTACCCAGCACTGTGTAAACACACACACACACACGTTACCCAGCACTGTGTAAACACACACACACACACACACGTTACCCAGCACTGTGTAAACACACACACACACACGTTACCCAGCACTGTGTAAACACACACACACGTTACCCAGCACTGTGTAAACACACACACACACACACACGTTACCCAGCACTGTGTAAACACACACACACACACGTTACCCAGCACTGTGTAAACACACACACACACACACACGTTACCCAGCACTGTGTAAACACACACACACACACGTTACCCAGCACTGTGTACACACACACACACACACACGTTACCCAGCACTGTGTAAACACACACACACACACACGTTACCCAGCACTGTGTAAACACACACACGTTTTTTTTAAAAATTTGTTCCTGGGATGTGGGCATCGCCGGCAAGGCCAGCATTTATTGCCCATCCCTAGTTGCCCTCGAGAAGGTGGTGGTGAGCCGCCTTCTTGAACCGCTGCAGTCCGTGTGGTGAAGGTGCTCCCACAGTGCTGTTAGGGAGGGAGTTCCAGGATTTTGACCCAGTGACGATGAAGGATCGGCGATATACTTCAAAGTCAGGATGGTGTGTGACTTGGAGGGGAAATTGCAGGTGGTGGTGTTCCCAGGCGCCTGCTGCCCTTGTCCCTCTAGGTGGAAGAGGTCGCGGGTTTGGGAGGTGCTGCCGAAGAAGCCTTGGCGAGTTGCTGCAGTGCATCTTGTAGATGGTACACACTGCAGCCACGGTGGTGGAGGGAGTGAATGTTTAAGGTGGTGGATGGGGTGCCAATCAAGCGGGCTGCTTTGTCCTGGATGGTGTCGAGCTTCTTGAGTGTTGTTGGAGCTGCACTCATCCAGACAAGTGGAGAGTATTCCATCACACTCCTTACTTGTGCCTTGTAGATAGTGGAAAGGCTTTGGGGAGTAAGGAGGTGAGACATTTGCCACAGAATACCCAGCCCCTGACCTGTTACCCAGCACTGTGTAAACAGACGCATGTCACCCAGCGCTGTGAGATCATAAGAGAGCCCCAGGTGGGCAGAGGAAATGCTTCAAGGACACCCTCAAAGCCTCCTTGAAAAAGTGCAACATCCCCACCGACACCTGGGAATCCCTGGCCCAAGACCGCACAAAGTGGAGGAGAAGCATCCGGGAAGGCGCCGAATACCTCGAGTCTCTTCGCCGGGAGCAAGCGGAAGGCAAGCGCAGGCAGCGCACGTCAACCCAAGCACCCCACCCACCTGCCCCTTCAACCACCGTCTGCCCCACCTGTGCCAGAGACTGCAGGTCCCGCATTGGACTCATCAGTCACCTGAGAACTCATTTTTACTGTGGAAGCAAGTCCTCCTCGGTTCCGAGGGACCGCCTGAGAAGAGAACACACACACACACACACACACACACACACACACACACACACACACACACACACACACACACACACACACACACACACACACACACACACACACACACACACACACACACACACACACACACACACACTCTCTCTCACACACATTAATCCAGCACATTGTGAACAAAGAAAGATGTACAAAATTGACACACTGCATAAAACTCCTCTTAAGATACTTGAGGTACTCCAACACTAAGGAACGCACCGACCCCATCAATAGCTGCTTTCTCAGGTACGACCCTCTCTCACCTATATCCAGCCAGGTCTGGCTCCGTCAGGAACTCTCGCAGCAACATCCCGTCAGTCATGTATTTCAGCACCGTTCGTTCCGACGTGCAGTCCTCAAACCGGATACTGTAGCCGACCTGTGGAGTTGCACGGGCAGGAGTCAGACTGCTACCCACATTAACACTCAAAACTGTAGACATTGAAGTGGCGAACAGCCAACTCTGACTCTGCAACAGCAGCCACTCCTCTTAACATGCCCAGTCAATCCTCCCTCTGTCATTATTCCCAGTCACACCCTTCCCCAACTGTTAATATTCCTGGTCACCTTCCCTCCCTCTGTCATTATTTCGGCTTCGGAACATAGGTACGGAAGGAGGCCATTCAGCCCCTCCAGCCTGTTCCGCCATTCAATTCGACCACAGCTTTTTTGATCCTAACTTCCATTTACACGTCCCTTAATACTCTTGGCTAGCAAATATCTATTGAGCCCAGATTTAAAATGATTATCTGAGCTAGCATGAACTGCTTTTTGTGGGAAAGTTCCACACTTCTACCACATGCTGCTTCCCCCACCATCCTCATTCCCGGTCGCTGCCCGCCCTCATTCCCGGTCGCTGCCCGCCCTCATTCCCGGTCGCTGCCCGTCCTCATTCCCGGTCGCTGCCCGCCCTCATTCCCGGTCGCTGCCCGCCCTCATTCCCGGTCGCTGCCCGCCCTCATTCCCGGTCGCTGCCCGCCCTCATTCCCGGTCGCTGCCCGCCCTCATTCCCGGTCGCTGCCCGTCCTCATTCCCGGTCGCTGCCCGTCCTCATTCCCGGTCGCTGCCCGCCCTCATTCCCTGTCTCTGCCCGCCCTCATTCCCGGTCGCTGCCCCGCCCTCATTCCCGGTCGCTGCCCGCCCTCATTCCCTGTCTCTGCCCGCCCTCATTCCCGGTCGCCGCCCGCCCTCATTCCCGGTCGCCGCCCGCCCTCATTCCCGGTCGCCGCCCGTCCTCATTCCCGGTCGCCGCCCGCCCTCTTTCCCGGTCTCTGCCCGTCCTCATTCCCGGTCGCTGCCCGTCCTCATTCCCGGTCGCCGCCCGCCCTCATTCCCGGTCGCCGCCCGTCCTCATTCCCGGTCTCTGCCCGTCCTCATTCCCGGTCGCTGCCCGTCCTCATTCCCGGTCGCTGCCCGCCCTCATTCCCGGTCGCCGCCCGTCCTCATTCCCGGTCGCCGCCCGCCCTCTTTCCCGGTCTCTGCCCGTCCTCATTCCCGGTCGCTGCCCGTACTTATTCCCGGTCGCTGCCCGCCCTCATTCCCGGTCTCTGCCCGCCCTCATTCCCGGTCACCGCCCGTCCTCATTCCCGGTCGCCGCCCGCCCTCTTTCCCGGTCTCTGCCCGTCCTCATTCCCGGTCTCTGCCCGTCCTCTTTCCCGGTCTCTGCCCGCCCTCTTTCCCGGTCTCTGCCCGTCCTCATTCCCGGTCTCTGCCCGTCCTCATTCCCGGTCGCCGCCCGCCCTCTTTCCCGGTCTCTGCCCGTCCTCATTCCCGGTCTCTGCCCGTCCTCATTCCCGGTCGCCGCCCGCCCTCTTTCCCGGTCTCTGCCCGTCCTCATTCCCGGTCGCCGCCCGTCCTCATTCTCGGTCACTGCCTGTTATTATTTCCAATCACTGCCTGTCCTCATTCCCAGTCACTGCCTGTTATTATTTCCAATCACTGCTTGTCCTCATTCTCAGTCACTGCCCGTCCTCATTCCCAGTCACTGCCTGTCCTCATTCCCAGTCACTGCCTGTTATTATTTCCAATCACTGCTTGTCCTCATTCTCAGTCACTGCCTGCCATCATTCTCAGTCACTCTCCCCCTTCACTGCCCTCAGTCTCAATCATTGTCTGTCATTACTCCTGGTCACCCTTCCCTTCCCTCATTCTTATTCTCAGGCACTGTCCCTCCCCTGTAGTTATTCCCGGTGATTCTCTCCTGCCCCCATCTCCATCATCAGTTCTTTAGATCACTACCTCTCCCGTTCCCGAGATACGTTAATCTCAGCTCTGCTCTCTCCAGCAGCCTCGCTCAATTCCACATCGCCGGAATGTGGCAGCTCACCTCATTTCCCAGCTTGACTCCGATTTCCTGCGCCACTCGGGACGCAACGCTCATGGCCGCCACTCGCCGGGGCTGCGTGCACCCGATCTTCATCCCCCTGGCTGTGTAGCCCTGCGGAGACAGCACCGAAGTTCAGTCACAAGGACAGCAGGGAATGAATGGGAGGTGAAGCTCCAATACAGCCACAGAAACCAACACGTTGCGAGGAACCAGACATAGTAGGGATTACTGAGACATGGTTACAGAAAAATCAGGACTGGGAATTAAACATTGCAGGGTATAACATATTTAGAAAAGATAGAGAGGGAAAAAGGGGAGGTGGAGCAGCTGTACTTATTAGGGATAACAATGGCAGTAGAAAAAAGTGACGCAGCTATCAGCAAGACAAAAATAGAATCCATATGGATAGAGATAAAAGATAATAAAGGATCAATCACACTAATAGGTGTAGTCTACAGACCACCTAATAGTGGAAGGGAGGTCGAGGAAGAAATATGCAGACAAATTAGGGAAATGAGTAAAAAACAGAATAATAATCATGGGGGATTTCAACTACCCCGATATTAATTGGACAGAAGAGGTAGGTAAAGGGGATAAGGGGATGGGGTTCCCACAATGTGCACAGGACTTCTTTCTAACCCAATATGTAAAAAGCCCAACAAGGGAGGATTCGCTATTGGATCTAGTAATGGGGAATGAACCAGAGCAGGTAAGAGAAGTAAAGGTAGGGGAACATATAGGCAATAGTGGCCATAATATAATACGCTTTAAGATGATAATTGAGAAGGACATAAGTATGATGAAAACCAGGTTAAAATAGATTGGAGAAAAGCTGATTTTGAGGGGCTGAGAATAGAACTTGGTAAAAAAAAATGGGCAACAATATTGGCCCAGACGAGATGTATCCCAGGCTGCTGTGTGAGGCAAGGGAGGAGATTGCAGGGGCTCTGACACAAATTTTCAGAACCTCTCTGGCCACAGGGGAGGTGCCAGAGGACTGGAGGACAGCTAACGTAGTACCATTATTCAAGAAGGGTAGTAGGGATAAACCAGGGAATTACAGGCCAGTGAGCCTAACATCAGTGGTAGGGAAATTCTGAGGGACAGAATTAGTCTCCACTTGGAGAGGCAAGGATTAATCAGGGATAGTCAGCATGGCTTTGTCAAGGGGAGATCATGTCTGACCAATTTGATTGAATTTTTTGAGGGGGTGACTAGGTGCGTGGATGAGGGTAGTGCAGTTGATGTAGTCTACATGGACTTCAGTAAGGCTTTTGACAAAGTCCCGCATGGGAGGCTGGTCAAGAAGGTAAGAGCCCATGGGATCCAGGGCAATTTGGCACATTGGATCCAAAATTGGCTTAGTGGCAGGAGGCAGAGGGTGATGGTCGAAGGTTGTTTGTGTGACTGGAAGCCTGTGTCCAGTGGTGTACCGCAGGGATCGGTGCTGGGTCCTTTGCTGTTTGTGGTGTACATTAATGATTTAGATATGAATGTAGGAGGTATGATCAGTAAGTTCGCAGATGACGCGAAAATTGGTGGAGTGGTAAATAGCGAGAAGGGAAGCCTCAGGTTACAGGACGATATAGACGGGTTGGTCAGATGGGCAGAACAGTGGTAAATGGAATTTAACCCTGAAAAGTGTGAGGTGATGCATTTTGGGAGGACTAACAAGGCAAGGGAATACACTATGAATGGTAGGACCCTAGGAAGGACAGAGGAACCTTGGTGTGCATGTACATAGATCCCTGAAGGCAGCAGGACAGGTAGATAAGGTGGTTAAAAAGGCATATGGGATACTTGCCTTCATTAGCCGAGGCATAGAATATAAGAGCAGGGAGGTTATGATGGAGCTGTACAAAACGCTAGTTAGACCACAGCTGGAATACTCCTGTGTGCAGTTCTGGTCGCCACACTATAGGAAGGATGTGATTGCATTGGAGAGGGTGCAGAGGATTCACCAGGATGTTACCTGGGCTGGAGTGCTTCAGCTATGAAGAGAGACTGGACAGGCTGGGGTTGTTTTCCTTACAGCAGAGAAGGCTGAGGGAGGACCTGATTGAGGCGTACAAAATTATGAGGGGCATAGATAGGGTAGATAGAAAGGAACTTTTCCCCTTAGTAGAGGGGTCAATAACCAGGGGGCATAGTTTCAAGGTAAGGGGCAGGAGGTTTAGAGGGGATTTGAGGAAAAACTTTTTCACCCAGAGGGTGGTTGGAATCTGGAACTCACTGCCTGAAAGGGTGGTAGAGGCAGGAACCCTGACAAGATTCAAGAAGCATTTAGATGAGCACTTGAAACGCCATAGCATACAAGGCTACGGACCAAATGCTGGAAAATGGGATTAGAATAGATAGGGCTTGATGGCTGGCGCGGACACGATGGGCCTCTTTCTGTGCTGTATAACTCTATGACTCTATGACTATTCCTGTGTACTGTGCCCCTCCCACTGTCCCACAGGTTGAACACAGTATGTGTCCCTCCCACTGTCCCACAGGTTGAACACAGTACTGCCTCTTCCTCTAAATATCCCCAATGCCCTGACCGATTCCCGATCCGAACAGATGCTCACCTCCTCGTACAGGTACTGGGGGATCTGGGTTGTTTTGCCGGATCCCGTCTCGCCCTCGATGATGAGGATCTGGTGCTCGGCGATGGCCGTCAGCAGGTCCTGGCGGTATGGGAAGACGGGCAGGCTTCTCCTCACCTCTTGGAGGGACGACATCTGCTTCTGCGCCTCTGACACGTCCGCATTTTCATCCTGAAGAGGAAACGCAGGTGAGGGAAGTGTCACTTGGAAATGGGATTTCCCAATCTCCGGATCCGGATCTCCACCACCCAACATTAAACTGGAACATCAGGGTCATGGGTTAAATTCAGGAACACCGTTTTAGTCCAACAACAACTTATATTTATATAGCGCCTTTAACATAATAATACATCCCAAGGCGCTTCACAGGAGCGTTATCAAAAAAAAAAATCTGACATCGAGCCAGATAAGGAGATGTTAGGGTCGATGTCCAAAAGCTTGGTCAAAGAGGTAGGTTTTAAGGAGAGTCTTAAAGGAGGAAAGAGAAGTGGAGAGATTTAGGGAGGGAATTCCGTAACTTCGGACCTAGGTAGCTGAAGGCACGACCGTCAATGGTGGAGCAATTAAAATCGGGGATGTTCAAAAGGCCAGAACAGGCAGAGCGCTAATGTTTTCAGGGACTTAACTTAATAAAGTAATATAAGGGTTAAGTCATGGCAGGAAATCTCGGAACCGTGTCGTGCTCCTCCTGTGCTATGTGGGAAATCAGGGACACTTCCAGTGTCCCTGACAACTATGTGTGCAGGAAGTGCGTCCAGCTGCAGCTCCTGACGGACCGCATGGCGGCACTGGAGCTGCGGATGGACTCACTCTGGAGCATCCACGATGCCGAGAACTTTGTGGATTACTCATTTAGTGAGTTGAACACACCGCGGGTAAAGGCTAGGTCAGACAGTAAATGGGTGACCAAGAGGCAGGGCAATATCAGGAAGGTAGTGCAGGAGTCCCCTGCGGTCGTCTCCCTCCAAAACAGATATACCATTTTGGATACTGTTGGGGGAAATGACCTACCAGGGGAAGGCACCAGCAGCCAGGTTCATGGCACCATGGCTGGCTCTGCTGCACAGCAGGGCGGGAAAAAGAGTGGTAGAGCTATAGTGATAGGGGACTCAATTGTAAGGGGAATAGACAGGAGTTTCTGTGGCCGCAACCGAGATTCCAGGATGGTATGTTGCCTCCCTGGTGCAAGGGTCAAGGATGTCTCGGAGCGGCTGCAGAACATTCTGGAAAGGGAGGGTGAAGAGCCAGCTGTCGTGGTGCATGTAGGTACCAACGATTTTGGTAAAAAGCGGGAAGAGGTCCTACAAGCAGAATTTAGGGAGCTAGGAGCTAAATTGAAAAGTAGGACCTCAAAGGTAGTAATCTCTGGGTTGCTACCAGTGCCACGTGCTAATCAGAGTAGCATGAACAGGATAGCAAGATTAAATACGTGGCTTGAGCAGTGGTGCAGGAGGGAGGGATTCAAATACCTGAGGCATTGGAACCAGTTCTGGGGGAAGTGGGACCTGTACAAAAGGGACGGTCTGCACTTGGGCAGGACTGGAACCGATGTCCTCGGGGTAATATTTGCTAAGGCAGTTCGGGAGGATTTAAACTAATATGGCAGGGGAATGGGAACCTATGTAGCGAAACAGGGGGAAGTAATATGCAGTCAGAAACAAATGTTAGAAGGGTGAGAAACAATAAGGGAAATCCGAGTAAACAAAGGCAAGAAACACAAAGGGCCATACTAAATCATAAGTCTAAAAGGACAAAGGGTGTTAATAAAACAAGCCTAAAGGCTCTGTGTCTTAATGCAAGGAGTATCCGTAATAAGGTGGATGAATTGACTGTGCAAATTGATGTTAACGGATATGATGTGATTGGGATTACAGAGACGTGGCTCCAGAACAATCAAGGCTGGGAACTGAATATCCAGGGGTATTCAACATTCAGGAAGGATAGAATAAAAGGAAAAGGTGGTGGGGTAGCATTGCTGGTTAAAAAGGAGATTAATGCAATAGCTAGGAAGGACATTAGCTTGGAGGATATGGAATCAATATGGGTTGAGCTGCAGAACACCAAAGGGCAGAAAACGTTAGTGGGGGTTGTGTACAGACCTCCAAACAGTAGTAGTGAGGTGGGGGAGGGTATGAAACAGGAAATCAGAGGTGCATGCAAAAAAGGCGCAGCAGTTATCATGGGTGACTTTAATATGCATATAGATTGGGCTACTCAAACTGGAAGCAATACGGTGGAGGAGGATTTCCTGGAGTGTTTAAGGGATGGTTTCCTAAACCAATATGTTGAGGAACCAACTAGAGGGGAGGCCATCCTGGACTGGGTGTTGTGTAATGAGGAAGGACTAATCAGCAATCTTGTGGTGCGAGGCCCCTTGGGGAAGAGTGACCATAGTATGGTGGAGTTCTACATTAGGATGGAGAAGGAAACAGTTAATTCAGAGACCATGGTCCAGAACTTAAATAAGGGCAACTTTGAGGGTATGAGGCGTGAATTGGCGAGGTTAGATTGGCAAGCGATATTTAAAGGGTTATCAGTGGAAGGGCAATGGCGGACATTTAGAGATCGCATGGATGAACAACAGCAATTGTACATCCCTGTCTGGCGTAAAAATAAAAAAGGGAAGGTGGCTCAACCATGGCTAACAAGGGAAATCAGGGATAGTATTAAAAGCAAGGAAGTGGCATACAAATTGGCCAGAAGTAGCAGCAAACTCGGGGACTGGGAGAACTTTAAAACTCAGCAGAGGAGGACGAAGGATTTGATTAGGGCAGGGAAAATAAAATATGAAAGGAAGCTTGCGGAGAACATTAAAACGGACTGCAAAAGCTTCTATAAATATGTAAAAAGAAAGAGGTTAGTAAAAACAAACGTAGGTCCCCTGCAGTCAGAAACAGGGGAAGTCATAATGGGGAACAAAGAAATGGCAGATCAATTGAACAAGTACTTTGGTTCGGTGTTTACTGTGGAGGACACAAACAACCTTCCGGAAATAAAAGAGATCAAAGGATCTGGTAAGAGGGAGGAACTGAGGGAAATCCTTATCAGTCAGGAAAAGGTGTTGGGGAAATTGATGGGACTGAAGGCTGATAAATCCCCAGGGCCTGATGGTCTGCATCCCAGAGTACTTAAGGAGGTGGCCTTGGAAATAGTGGATGCATTGACGATCATTTTCCAACATTCCTTAGACTCTGGATCAGTTCCGAAGGAGTGGAGGGTGGCTAATGTAACCCCTCTTTTTAAAAAAGGAGGGAGGGAGAAAGCAGGGAATTATAGACTGACATCGGTGGTGGGTAAAATGATGGAATCAATTATTAAAGATGTCATAACAGACCATTTGGAAAGTGGTGACATGATAGGTCCAAGTCAGCATGGATTTGTGAAAGGGAAATCATGCTTGACAAATCTTCTGGAATTTTTTGAGGATGTTTCCAATAGGGTGGACGGGGGGGAACCAGTAGATGTGGTGTATTTGGACTTTCAGAAGGCCTTCGACAAGGTCCCACACAAGAGATTGGTGTGCAAAGTTAAAGCACATGGGATTGGGGGTAATGTGTTGACGTGGATTGAGAACTGGTTGGCACACAGGAAACAAAGAGTAGGAGTAAATGGGTACTTTTCAGAATGGCAGGCAGTGACCAGCGGGGTACCGCAGGGTTCGATGCTGGGGCCCCAGCTGTTTACATTATATATTAATGATTTGGACGAAGGGATTAATTGTAATATCTCCAAATTTGCGGATGACACTAAATTGGGAGGCAGTGTGAACAATGAGGAGGATGCTAGGAGGCTACAGAGTGACTTGGACAGGTTGGGTGAATGGGCAAATGTATGGCAGATGAAGTACAATGTGGATAAATGTGAGGTTATCCACTTTGGTGGTAAAAATAGGGAGGCAGACTATTACCTGAATGGTGGCAGATTAGGGAAAGGGGAGGTGCAACGAGACCTGGGCGTCATGGTACATCAGTCACTGAAGGTGGGAAGGCAAGTGCAGCAGGCAGTCAAGAAAGCAAATGGCATGATGGCCTTCATAGCAAGGGGATTTGAGTACAGGAGTAGGGAGGTGATGCTACAGTTGTACAGGGCCTTGGTGAGGCCACACCTGGAGTATTGTGTGCAGTTTTGGTCCCCTAACTTGAGGAAGGACATTCTTGCTATTGAGGGAGTGCAACGAAGGTTCACTAGATTGATTCCTGGGATGGCCAGACTGACATATCAAGAAAGACTGGATCAACTGAACTTGTATCCTCTGGAGTTCAGAAGAATGAGGGGGGATCTTATAGAGACATTTAAAATCCTGACTGGTTTAGACAAATTAGATGCGGGCAGAATGTTTCCAATGTTAGGGAAAACTAAAACCAGGGGTCACAGTCTAAGGATAAAGGGAAAGCCATTTAAGACTGAGATGAGGAGGAACTTCTTCACCCAGAGAGTGGTGAATCTGTGGAATTCTCTACCACAGAAGGTTGTTGAGGCCAGTTCGCGAAATATATTCAAAAGGGAGTTAGATATAATACTCACAACTAGGGGGATCAAGGGGTATGGTGAGAAAGCAGGAATGGGGTACTGAGGTAGCATGTTCAGCCATGAACGCATTAAATGGCGGTGCAGGCTCGAAGGACCGAATGGTCTACTCCTGCACCTATTTTCTATGTTTCTATGTCTAGGGGGATTGTAGGGCTGGAGGAGATTAGAGATAAGGCGTGATGAGGCCATGGAGGGATGTGAAAACAAGGATGAGAATTTTAATCGAGGCATTGCTTAACTGGGAGCCAATGGCGGTCAGCGAGCACAGGGGAGATTGGGTGAGTGGGACTTGGTGCGAGTTAGGACGCGGGTGGCAGAGTTTCGGATGACCTCAAGCTTATGGAGGGAAGAACTGGGGAGGCCGGCCGAGAGTGCACTGGAATAACCCAACCATTTGATGATCTCCGTTAGTGGAAGATTGCCTGTGGCGTCGCCCATGCTCAGTTGTTACATTGGCTCCCGGTCACCAAACACCTCGATCTTAAAATTCTCATCCTCGTGTTCCATACCCCTCCATGGCTTTGCCTCCCCCCATCTCTGTAACCTCCTCCAACCCTCTGAGATCTCTGCCTTCAGGGCAAGCTAGATAAGTACATGGGGAAGAAAGGAATAGAAGGATATGCTGACAGGGTGAGATGTAGTAGAGAGGGTGGAGGCTCCCGTGTGGAACATAAACACCGGCAATGGACCAGTTGGGTCGAATGGCCTGTTTCTGTGCTGTAAAATACAGGCATTAGAATGGGTACAGAGGAGGTATGCCAGGGTGTTACCAGGAAAACAGAGAAACATAGAAAAATAGGAGCAGGCCATTCGGCCCTTCGAGCCTGCTCCGCCATTCAATATCATGGCTGATCCTCTATCTCAATACCATATTCCCGCTCTCTCTCCATACCCCTTGATGCCTTTTGTGTCTAGAAATCTATCTATCTCCTTCTTAAATATATTCAGTGACTTGGCCTCCACAGCCTTCTGTGGTAGAGAATTCCACAGGTTCACCACCCTCTGAGTGAAGAAATTTCTCCTCATCTCAGTCCTAAATGTCCTACCCCGTATCCTGAGACTGTGACCCCTCATTCTAGACACCCCCAGTCAGGGGAAACATCCTCCCTGCATCCAGTCTGTCACGCCCTGTCAGAATTTTATACGTTTCAATGAGATCCCCTCTCATTCTTCTGAACTCTAGTGAATACTCTAGTTAGTGAATGAAGGGCTTCAGTTATGAGGAGAGGTTGGAAAAGTTAGGACTGTTCTCCTTGGAACAGAGCAGGTTAAGAGGTGACCTAATGGAGGTTTTCAAGATGAGGAGAGGTTTTGATTGAGTAAATAGGGAAAAAAATATTCCCTCTGGTGAGTGGGTCAAGAACCAGAGGTAACAGATTCAAAATCATTGGAAAAAGATCTAGAGGGGAGATGAGAATTTTTTTCACTCAGAGTTGCTGGGATCTTGAAGGCTCTACCTGAAAAGGAAGTGGAAGCTGATTCCATCAATGATCTCAAATGGGAGTTGGACAGGTTCTTGAGGATG
>JASTWF010000129.1:634238-661029 GCA_030390025.1 Squalus acanthias | reverse complement strand
GGGAAGAGGGAGGGAAGGAGAGGTGGAGGGGGAAGGAGGGAGGGAAGGAGAGGTGGAGGGGAAGAGGGAGGGAAGGAGAGGTGGAGGGGGAAGAGGGAGGGAAGGAGAGGTGGAGGGGGAAGGAGGGAGGGACGGAGAGGTGGAGGGAAAAGGGAGGGAGGGACGGAGAGGTGGCGGGGGAAGAGGGAGGGAAGGAGAGGCGGAGGGGGAAGAGGGGGGGAAGGAGAGGTGGAGGGGGAAGGGGGGAGGGAAGGAGAGGTGGAGGGGGAAGGAGGGAGGGAAGGAGAGGTGGAGGGGGAAGGAGGGAGGGAAGGAGAGGTGGAGGGGGAAGGAGAGGTGGAGGGGGAAGAGGGGGGGAAGGAGAGGTGGAGGTGGAAGAGGGAGGGAAGGAGAGGTGGAGGGGGAAGAGGGAGGGAAGGAGAGGTGGAGGGGGAAGAGGGAGGGAAGGAGAGGTGGAGGGGGAAGAGGGAGGGAAGGAGAGGTGGAGGGGGAAGGAGGGAGGGAAGGAGAGGTGGAGGGGGAATGAGGGAGGGAAGGAGAGGTGGAGGGGGAAGGAGGGAGGGAAGGAGAGGTGGAGGGGGAAGGAGAGGTGGAGGGGGAAGAGGGGGGGAAGGAGAGGTGGAGGGGGAAGGGGGGAGGGAAGGAGAGGTGGAGGGGGAAGGAGGGAGGGAAGGAGAGGTGGAGGGGGAAGGAGGGAGGGAAGGAGAGGTGGAGGGGGAAGGAGAGGTGGAGGGGGAAGAGGGGGGAAGGAGAGGTGGAGGGGGAAGAGGGAGGGAAGGAGAGGTGGAGGGGGAAGAGGGAGGGAAGGAGAGGTGGAGGGGGAAGGAGGGAGGGAAGGAGAGGTGGAGGGGGAAGGAGGGAGGGAAGGAGAGGTGGAGGGGGAAGGAGGGAGGGAAGGAGAGGTGGAGGGGGAAGGAGAGGTGGAGGGGAAGAGGGAGGAAGGAGAGGTGGAGGGGGAAGAGGGAGGGAAGGAGAGGTGGAGGGGGAAGGAGAGGTGGAGGGGGAAGAGGGAGGGAAGGAGAGGTGGAGGGGGAAGAGGGAGGGAAGGAGAGGTGGAGGGGGAAGGAGAGGTGGAGGGGGAAGAGGGAGGGAAGGCGAGGTGGAGGGGGAAGAGGGAGGGATGGAGAGGTGGAGGGGGAAGGAGAGGTGGAGGGGGAAGAGGGGGGGAAGGAGAGGTGGAGGGGGAAGGGGGGAGGGAAGGAGAGGTGGAGGGGGAAGGAGGGAGGGAAGGAGAGGTGGAGGGGGAAGGAGGGAGGGAAGGAGAGGTGGAGGGGGAAGGAGAGGTGGAGGGGAAGAGGGGGGGAAGGAGAGGTGGAGGGGGAAGAGGGAGGGAAGGAGAGGTTGAGGGGGAAGAGGGAGGGAAGGAGAGGTGGAGGGGGAAGGAGGGAGGGAAGGAGAGGTGGAGGGGGAAGGAGGGAGGGAAGGAGAGGTGGAGGGGGAAGGAGAGGTGGAGGGGGAAGGAGGGAGGGAAGGAGAGGTGGAGGGGAAGAGGGAGGGAAGGAGAGGTGGAGGGGGAAGGAGAGGTGGAGGGGGAAGAGGGAGGGAAGGAGAGGTGGAGGGGGAAGAGGGAGGGAAGGAGAGGTGGAGGGGGAAGGAGAGGTGGAGGGGGAAGAGGGAGGGAAGGAGAGGTGGAGGGGGAAGGAGAGGTGGAGGGGAAGAGGGAGGGAAGGCGAGGTGGAGGGGGAAGAGGGAGGGATGGAGAGGTGGAGGGGGAAGGAGAGGGAGAGACTGGTAGATGGGGGAATGGGGAGAGGTGGATGAGAAAAGGGCAGCAGAAGCAACGATGCCGGTTTTGAAGGGGGACCATTTTGTATGAAGGATGGCTGGCTGAGTGGTGAGGAGCAGGTCGGGGGTTCAGGGAGGGAGGGAGGTCAAACAAGTGTTGGATATAGAGAGGGGGACCAGCTGCAAACTGTTGTGGACTCCCGGTTGCAGCAGCTGCTGAGATGCTGACACACCTGAGCATCCAGTCTCCATTCTGGAGCCAGAACCAATCCATGAGCTCCACATTAGGCATTGAAAGTGAGGATGGACAGGGTCGGGAGAGTTGGTGTTGATATTAGGTAACCAGAGGATTTGGATGCCGAGAGATGGAGGCTGCAGTGCTGGCGGTGGAGGCAGGTCTGGATAGGTGACCAGGCGTTTCATGCACCATGTGCACTAAAGCCTGTGGTCCTTGCGCTCGACACTCAGATTCTCGGTCTCTTTCTGCCCCTGCAGAGCTGCGATGGCTGATTCTTGTTTCCAGTCCGACCCGGATTTCTGCCCCGAGTGTGGAACGATCCTGCCACTGCCCGGCCTGGAGGAATACGTCACGTGTCGCAAGTGTGATTTCCAAATCAGTGTCCACAGTGAGTATCCGAGGTGACCGGGCGAAATGTTACAGGAGTTACATTCAGAGTGAAGCTCCGTCTAAACTGTCCCATCAAACACTCCCAGGGCAGGTACAATACGGGTTAGATACAGAGTAAAGCTCCCTCTACACTGTCCCATCAAACACTCCCAGGGCAGGTACAATACGGGTTAGATACAGAGTAAAGCTCCCTCTACACTGCCCCATCAAACTCTCCCAGGGCAGGTACAATACGGGTTAGATACAGAGTAAAGCTCCCTCTACACTGTCCCATCAAACACTCCCAGGGCAGGTACAGCACGGGTTAGATACAGAGTAAAGCTCCCTCTACACTGTCCCATCAAACACTCCCAGGGCAGGTACAGCACGGGTTAGATACAGAGTAAAGCTCCCTCTACACTGTCCCCATCAAACACTCCTAGGGCAGGTACAGCACGGGTTAGATACAGAGTAAAGCTCCCTCTACACTGCCCCATCAAACACTCCCAGGGCAGGTACAGCACGGGTTAGATACAGAGTAAAGCTCCCTCTACACTGTCCCATCAAACACTCCCAGGGCAGGTACAGCACGGGTTAGATACAGAGTAAAGCTCCCTCTACACTGTCCCATCAAACACTCCCAGGGCAGGTACAGCACGGGTTAGATACAGAGTAAAGCTCCCTCTACACTGTCCCCATCAAACACTCCCAGGGCAGGTACAGCACGGGTTAGATACAGAGTAAAGCTCTCTCTACACTGTCCCATCAAACACTCCCAGGGCAGGTACAGCATGGGTTAGATACAGAGTAAAGCTCCCTCTACACTGTCCCCATCAAACACTCCCAGGGCAGTTACAGCACGGGTTAGATACAGAGTAAAGCTCCCTCTACACTGTCCCATCAAACACTCCCAGGGCAGGTACAGCACGGGTTAGATACAGAGTAAAGCTCCCTCTACACTGTCCCATCAAACACTCCCAGGGCAGGTACAGCACGTTAGATACAGAGTAAAGCTCCCTCTACACTGTCCCATCAAACACTCCCAGGGCAGGTACAGCACGGGTTAGATACAGAGTAAAGCTCCCTCTACACTGTCCCCATCAAACACTCCTAGGGCAGGTACAGCACGGGTTAGATACAGAGTAAAGCTCCCTCTACACTGCCCCATCAAACACTCCCAGGGCAGGTACAGCACGGGTTAGATACAGAGTAAAGCTCCCTCTACACTGCCCCATCAAACACTCCCAGGGCAGGTACAGCACGGGTTAGATACAGAGTAAAGCTCCCTCTACACTGCCCCATCAAACACTCCCAGGGCAGGTACAGCACGGGTTAGATACAGAGTAAAGCTCCCTCTACACTGCCCCATCAAACACTCCCAGGGCAGGTACAGCACGGGTTAGATACAGAGTAAAGCTCCCTCTACACTGTCCCATCAAACACTCCCAGGGCAGGTACAGCACGGGTTAGATACAGAGTAAAGCGTTTATATAGCACCTTTAACATAGAAAATCGTCCCAAGGTGCTTCACATCAGCGTTGTTAAACAAAATTAAACCATAAGCTTGGTCAAAGAGGTTGGTTTTAAGGAGCGAGAGCTGGAGAGGTTTCGGGAGGGAATTCCAGAGCTCAGGGCCCAGGCAGCTGAAGGCACGGCCGCCAATGGTGGAACGAAGAAAATCGGGGGATGCGCAAGAGGCCAGAATTGGAGGAGCGCAGAGATCTGAGGATTGTAGGGCTGGAGGAGGTTACAGAGATAGGGAGGAGCAAGGCGACGGAGGGATTTGAAAAGAAAGATGAGAATTTTAAAATCGAGACATTACTGGACTGGGAGCCAGTGTAGGTCAGCGATCGCAGGAGTGATCTGTGAACAGGACTTGGAGCGAGCTCGGACGCGGGCAGCAGAGGTTTGGATGAGCTGAAGTTTACGGAGGGTGCAAGGTGGGTGGCCAGCCAGGAGAGCGCTGGAATAGTCAAGTCTAGAGAGATAACAAAGGCACGGATGAGGGTTTGAGCAGCGGATGAGCTGAGGCAGGAGAGGAGACCGTCAATATTACGGAGGTGGAGAAGGTAGTCTTTGTTATGGAGCAGATTTGTCGTCGGAATCCTATCTCCGGGTCAAATAGTACACCAAGGTTGCCAACGGTCTGGTTCAGCCTCTTGACAGTGGTCCAGGGAGAGGGATGGAGGTCGGTGGCTAGGGAGCCGGAGGTTGCAGCAAAAAAGGTGGTAATTGGCCGGGTTAGATTGTCCTTTTTTTTTAATCGATTGACGCACCTTGGCAATCTTCCACAGTGTTGGGTAGCTATCAGTGTCACAGCTGGACTGGAACAGCACCACAGCCAGGATGTTGTCGAGGCCAATCGTCCTTTCCTGTGCCCTACTGCACTCGGCCACTTCTAAGTGTCACGCGGAGTGAGCCAAATGGGTTGGACATGGTGGGTGGGGACCTCGGGAGGAGGCCGAGCAGGCTTGCCTCTTCCACTCACATACCGGGCTGAGGATGGGCATGTTGATGGAGCCTTCTCTGCCTCTTAGTTGCCTGATGGTCCAGCAACATTCTCCAGCCATATGCCCTGCCCCCAGTTCTCTGATCCCAGACTGACGCTCGGTCCCCACTCCCTATTGGAAGTCGACCTCTCGGTCACTACGCCCCCCCCCCCCCCCCCGTTCTCTCGAATTTGCTCCCCAAACCACTTGGCCGTAGTATCTCTGACCCAGCCTTTTAAAAACCCACCATTTTTGACCTGACCTGACCTCCTGCCCCAGATGTCCCCTTTTAACGGTTTGATGTTAACATTTGGCCCGGTAAAGCTCTGCACCAGTCCTTTCCACGAGGACCACTATATCTAAACAGCGGTTGTGTCAGGAACAGAGGAAACCTTCAGCCACCCTTTCTAGGGCTGGAATTAAACCAGGTCCAGCTGGAATGGTACCAGGTTTGAGGGACTTCAGTTGTGTGGAGAGACTGGAGAACCTGGGATTGTTCTCCTTTAGAGCAGAGAAGGTGATGGGGGAGACTTAATAGAGGTGTTGAAAATGACAAGGAGTTTTGAAAGAGTAAATAAGGAGAAACTGTTCCCACCGGCAGGAAGGTTGGTAACCAGAGGACACAGATTTAAGGTAAAGAGCCCGAGGGGGAGATGAGGAGAATCTTTTTTACACAGCGAGTTATTATGAGCTGGAACGCACTGGGCGGTGGAAGCAGATTCAGTGGTAACTTTCAAAAGGGAATTGGATAAATACTTGAAAAGGAAAAGTTTGCAGGGCTATGGGGAAGGAGCAGGGGGAGTGGGACTAATTGGATAGCTCTTTCCAAAGAGCGGGCACAATGGGCTGAATGGCCTCTTTCTGTGCTGTCCTGGCCAATATTTATCCCTCAGACCAAAAACAGATTATCTGGTCATTATCACTTTGCTGTTTGTGGGAGCTTGCTGTGCGCATATTGGCTGCCGCGTTTCCCCACATTACAACATTTAAACTAGTATGGCAGGGGGCTAGAAACCTATGTAGTGAAATAGAGGAAAGTGAAAGGCAGACAGAAATAAATGGTAAAAGGGTGAGGAACAAAAAACAAAGGGCCAAACTAATTCATAAAAAATGTGAGCATAAAAAAAGCCTGAGGGTTTTATACCTTAATGCGAGAAGCATCAGGAACAAGGTAGATGAATTAGCTGTGGAAATAGAGGTTAATAATTATGATCTAATTGGGATTACGGAAACATGGTTGCAGGGTGAGCAGGGCTGGGAGCTTAACATACAGGGGTATTCAGTATTTAGGAAGGATCGACAAAAAAGAAAGGGAGGAGGGGTAGCATTGCTGGTAAAAGAAGGGATAAATGCAATTGAAAGGAAGGATATTAACTCAGTTAATACAGAATCTATATGGGTGGAGCTAAGAAATAGCGAGGGGCGAAAAAACATTAATAGGAGTGGTATATAGGCCTCCAAATAGTAAAATAGAGGTTGGGGAGGGCATCACGAGGGAAATTAGAGAAGCGTGCAATAAGAGCACAGCTGTCATCATAGGTGACTTTAACTTACATATAGATTGGAATAGCCTAATCAGTAAAAATAATGAGGAGGAGGAATTCCTTGAGTGTTTAAGGGATGGTTATCTGGATCAATATGTCGAGGAACCAACTCGGGAACAGGCTATATTGGACTGGGTACTGTGCAATGAGAAGGGACTAATTAGTAATCTTGTTGTACGGGGACCCTTGGGTCAGAGCGATCATAACATGATCGATTTCTCACTCGAAATGGAGAGCGAAGAAATTGACTCAGAGACTCAGGTCCTGAATTTAAACAAGGGGAATTATGATGCCATTAGACGGGAACTGAGTAGGTCTGATTGGACAACGTTCCTGGGAGGACTGGAGGTAGATAAACAATGGCAAGCATTTAAAGATAGAATGACAAAATTGCAAAAATTGTTTATACCAATCTGGCATAAAAGGAAATCTAAAAGGTGACTCAACCGTGGATAACAGGGGAAATTAGAGACAGCATAAAATCCAAAGATAGGGCGTATAAAATAGCCAAAAAACGCGCCAGAGCGGAAGATTGGGAACAGTTTAAGATAGAGCAAAGGAGGGCAAAGGGCTTAATCAAGAAGGGCAAAATAGCTTACGAAAGCAAGCTGGCGGAAAATATAAAAACTAACTCCAAAAGCTTTTATAAGTATATCAAGAGGAAAAGACTGGTGAAAACCAAAGTTGGTCCATTGCAGTCAGATACGGGGGAATATATAATGGGAAATAAGGAAATGGCAGACCAACTAAATGCATACTTTGGGTCAGTCTTACGAGGGAAGACACAAAAAACCTCCCTGGGATATCGGGAAAAATAGGGACATTGGCAAAGGAGGAACTGACGCAAATCAATATCTCTAAGGATATGGTGTTAAGGAAGCTAAAGGGATTGAAGGCGGACAAATCCCCAGGGCCTGATAACATGCATCCTAGGGTACTGAAGGAGGTGGCCCTAGAGATAGCGGATGCACTAAGCATGATTTTTCAGAATTCATTAGACTCGGGAACAGTGCCCATGGATTGGAGGGTAGCTAACGTTACCCCACTATTCAAAAAGGGGGGTAGGGAAAAAGCAGGTAATTACAGACCTGTAAGCCTTACATCAGTTGTGGGCAAAATGCTGGAGTCCATCATTAGGATGAAATAGCCGAGCACTTAGCAAATGGGGACAGGATAGGACAGAGTCAACATGGATTTACAAAGGGTAAATCGTGCTTGACTAATCTATTGGAATTTTTTTGAGGGAGTAACTGGTAAAATAGATGGGGGAGAGCCAGTAGATGTGGTGTACCTGGACTTCCAAAAGGCCTTCGATAAGGTCCCACATAAAAGATTAGCATGGAAAATTGAAGCTCATGGGATAAAGGGGAAAGTATTGACGTGGATAGAGAACTGGCTGTCAGATAGAAAACAGAGAGTTGGAATAAACGGCTCATTTTCTGAATGGCAGGCAGTAACAAGTGGGGTACCACAGGGATCTGTCCTGGGTCCCCAGCTGTTCACAATTTATATTAATGACCTGGATCAGGGAGTCGAATGCAGCATTTCCAAATTTGCAGACGACACTAAACTAGGAGGGGGGGTGGGCTCAGAGGAGGAGACCAGGAAGCTCCAGAGCGATTTGGACAGACTGGGTGATTGGGCGGATAAATGGCAGATGCACTATAATGTGGACAAGTGCGAAGTTATCCACCTTGGGTGCAGGAACGGGAGGGCAAATTATTATTTAAATGGCAATAAATTGGGAGAGGGGGAAGTACAGAGAGACCTGGGTGTTCTTGTACACCAGTCACTGAAGGCGAGCATGCAGGTGCAACAGGCGGTCAAGAAGGCAAACGGTATGCTGGCCTTCATAGCAAAAGGGTTGGAATACAGGAACAGGGATACCTTGCTGCAGCTGTACAGGGCACTGGTGAGACCACACCTCGAGTACTGTGTACAGTTTTGGTCGCCTCATCTGAGGAAAGATGTTCTTGCCATGGAGGGGGTGCAGCGGCGATTCACCAGGCTGATACCAGGAATGGCGGGATTGACCTATGAGGAGAGACTATGTAGTTTAGGGATGTACACACTGGAGTTTAGAAGATTGAGAGGGGACCTCATAGAAGTGTATAAAATTCTGACAGGTCTAGACAGATTAGATGCAGAAGGAATGTTTCCCTTGGCGGGTGAGAACAGAACTAGAGGACATAATTTAAGGATAAGGGCTAAACCATTTAGGACAGAAATGAGGGGGAATTTCTTCACTCAGAGAGTGGTGAACCTGTGGAACTCATTGCCACAGAGGGCAGTGTACGCCAGCTCATTAAATATATTTAAGAGGGAATTAGATATATTTCTACAGGCAAAAGGGGTTAAGGGTTACGGAGAGAAGGCGGGGACGGGATACTGAATTGAAGGATCAGCCATGATCTCATTAAATGGCAGAGCAGGCTCGAAGGGCCGGATGGCCTACTCCTGCTCCTATCTTCTATGTATCTATGTATCTATGATTTCTCACTCGAAATGGAGAGCGAAGAAATTGACTCAGATACTAAGGTCCTGAATTTAAACAAGGGGAATTATGATGCCATTAGACGGGAACTGAGTAGGTCTGATTGGACAACGTTCCTGGGAGGACTGGAGGTAGATAAACAATGGCAAGCATTTAAAGATAGAATGACAAAATTGCAAAAATTGTTTATACCAA
Source organism: Squalus acanthias (assembly GCA_030390025.1). NCBI lineage: Eukaryota > Metazoa > Chordata > Chondrichthyes > Squaliformes > Squalidae > Squalus > Squalus acanthias. Next base: position 651,975 of record JASTWF010000129.1, on the reverse strand, counting down.
TCTGGCATAAAAGGAAATCTAAAAAGGTGACTCAACCGTGGATAACAGGGGAAATTAGAGACAGCATAAAATCCAAAGATAGGGCGTATAAAATAGCCAAAAAAAGCGCCAGAGCGGAAGATTGGGAACAGTTTAAGATAGAGCAAAGGAGGACAAAGGGCTTAATCAAGAGGGGCAAAATAGCTTACGAAAGCAAGCTGGCGGAAAATATAAAAACTAACTCCAAAAGCTTTTATAAGTATATCAAGAGGAAAAGACTGGTGAAAACCAAAGTTGGCCCATTGCAGTCAGATACGGGGGAATATATAACGGGAAATAAGGAAATGGCAGACCAACTAAATGCATACTTTGGGTCAGTCTTTACGAAGGAAGACACAAAAAACCTCCCTGGGATATCAGGAAAAATAGGGACATTTGCAAAGGAGGAACTGACGCAAGTCAATATCTCTAAGGATATGGTGTTAAGGAAGCTAAAGGGATTGAAGGCGGACAAATCCCCAGGGCCTGATAACATGCATCCTAGGGTGCTGAAGGAGGTGGCCCTAGAGATAGCGGATGCACTAAGTATGATTTTTCAGAATTCATTAGACTCGGGAACAGTGCCCATGGATTGGAGGGTAGCTAACGTTACCCCACTATTCAAAAAGGGGGGTAGGGAAAAAGCAGGTAATTACAGACCTGTAAGCCTTACATCAGTTGTGGGCAAAATGCTGGAGTCCATCATTAAGGATGAAATAGCGGAGCACTTAGCAAATGGGGACAGGATAGGACAGAGTCAACATGGATTTACAAAGGGTAAATCGTGCTTGACTAATCTATTGGAATTTTTTGAGGGAGTAACTGGTAAAATAGATGGGGGAGAGCCAGTAGATGTGGTGTACCTGGACTTCCAAAAGGCCTTCGATAAGGTCCCACATAAAAGATTAGCAGGGAAAATTGAAGCTCATGGGATAAAGGGGAAAGTATTGACGTGGATAGAGAACTGGCTGTCAGATAGAAAACAGAGAGTTGGAATAAACGGCTCATTTTCTGAATGGCAGGCAGTAACAAGTGGGGTACCACAGGGATCTGTCCTGGGTCCCCAGCTGTTCACAATTTACATTAATGACCTGGATCAGGGAGTCGGATGCAGCATTTCCAAATTTGCAGACGACACTAAACTAGGAGGGGGGGTGGGCTCAGAGGAGGAGACCAGGAAGCTCCAGAGCGATTTGGACAGACTGGGTGATTGGGCGGATAAATGGCAGATGCACTATAATGTGGACAAGTGCGAAGTTATCCACCTTGGGTGCAGGAACGGGAGGGCAAATTATTATTTAAATGGCAATAAATTGGGAGAGGGGGAAGTACAGAGAGACCTGGGTGTTCTTGTACACCAGTCACTGAAGGCGAGCATGCAGGTGCAACAGGCGATCAAGAAGGCAAACGGTATGCTGGCCTTCATAGCAAAAGGGTTGGAATACAGGAACAGGGATACCTTGCTGCAGCTGTACAGGGCACTGGTGAGACCACACCTCGAGTACTGTGTACAGTTTTGGTCGCCTCATCTGAGGAAAGATGTTCTTGCCATGGAGGGGGTGCAGCGGCGATTCACCAGGCTGATACCAGGAATGGCGGGATTGACCTATGAGGAGAGACTATGTAGTTTAGGGATGTACACACTGGAGTTTAGAAGATTGAGAGGGGACCTCATAGAAGTGTATAAAATTCTGACAGGTCTAGACAGACTAGATGCAGAAGGAATGTTTCCCTTGGCGGGTGAGAACAGAACTAGAGGACATAATTTAAGGATAAGGGCTAAACCATTTAGGACAGAAATGAGGGGGAATTTCTTCACTCAGAGGGTGGTGAACCTGTGGAACTCATTGCCACAGAGGGCAGTGTACGCCAGCTCATTAAATATATTTAAGAGGGAATTAGATATATTTCTACAGGCAAAAGGGGTTAAGGGTTACGGAGAGAAGGCGGGGACGGGATACTGAATTGGAGGATCAGCCATGATCTCATTAAATGGCGGAGCAGGCTTGAAGGGCCGGATGGCCTACTCCTGCTCCTATCTTCTATGTATCTATGTATCTATGTATAACAGTGACTACACTCCAAAAAGTACTTCATTGGCTGTAAAGTGCTTTGGGACATCCGGTGGTCGTGAAAGGCGCCATATAAATGCAAGACTTTCTTTCTTGCTTGCTTCCTTGCTTTCTTTATCATTCTAAGAAGTAGAAAGGGCAGCATTTGATGGAGGAGTGGGTCAGACAGGGAATGCTTTGCCCCCCCACCCCTGGGTTTGAGGCCCAGGCTTGGGCTGGGTTTGAAGCCTGGGTTCTCTGCTGCTGACTGACTGACCTTTTCTTTTCCAGAGTTTGAAGGGACCGAGATCCACTCGGAGACAGTGTTTAACGATCCAAACACGATGCAGACAAATCTGGCAACTGAGGACGAGGGAGGAGAACTGAAGGGGCCGGTGGTGAGTGTCTGTGAGGGAGTTACTGGGGAGGGCACGGGCTTTTGTGAATGGGAGACACCCAGAGTGGGAGCAGGTGGGTGGGAGACACCCCTGTGGGGAGTCAAATGAGTAGCAGGGTCCCAGAATGGGGGGTAGTTGGGGGCGGGGGACCATGTTAGTAGGAGGGACTTTGAATGGGCGAGGGGCAAGTTAGTTGAAGGGACTTTGAAAGGGGGGGATGTTAGTTGGAGGGACTTTGTAAGGGGGGGGGCATGTTAGTTGGGAACTTTAAAAAGGGGGACCATGTTAGGCGGGACCTTGAATGGGGGGAACCATGTTAGGAGGGACCTTGAATGGGGGGAACCATGTTAGGAGGGACCTTGAATGGGGGGAACCATGTTAGTTGGGACCTTGAATGGGGGGAACCATGTTAGGAGGGACCTTGAATGGAGGGAACCGTGTTAGGAGGGACCTTGAATGGGGGTAACCGTGTTAGGAGGGACCTTGAATGGGGGGGAACCATGTTAGGAGGGACCTTGAATGGGGGGAACCGTGTTAGGAGGGACCTTGAATGGGGGGAAACCGTGTTAGGAGGGACCTTGAATGGGGGGAAACCGTGTTAGGAGGGACCTTGAATGGGGGGAACCATGTTAGGAGGGACCTTGAATGGGGGGAACCATGTTAGGAGGGACCTTGAATGGGGGGAACCATGTTAGGAGGGACCTTGAATGGGGGAACCATGTTAGGAGGGACCTTGAATGGGGGGAACCATGTTAATAGGGACCTAGAATGGGGGGAACCGTGTTGGGAGGGACCCTGAATGGGGGGAACCATGTTAGGAGGGACTTTGAATGGGGGGAACCATATTAGGAGGGACCTTGAATGGGGGGGAACCGTGTTAGGAGGGACTTTGAATGGGGGGAAATCATGTTGGGAGGGACCTTGAATGGATGTGGGGTGGGGGGCAGGGTAATGTGAATGGGTAAGGCCTACAGGTGGGAAGCGAGCCCTTGAGGCGGGAGAGACGCACGGGGTGGGGTTGCGATCTATCTGGTGGCAGCTCCCCAGCCTCCGATACTAAGGGTGACGGGGACGTTTGCTGCTGTTAACGAGTGTGTGTGTGTGTGTTCTGCCTCCAGGTGGATCGGAAGTGCTCGCGCTGTGGACACGAAGGGATGGTGTATCACACGCGACAGACCCGCTCGGCAGACGAAGGGCAGACTGTGTTCTACACGTGTATGAACTGCAGGTGGGTACATGGGTGGGTGGGTGGGGTCACGGAGAGGGCTGCAGACCCGTGCAGTCACTGTCAATCGCGCCACCCCTACTCTCCCCCCCCCCCCCAATTGCGATCAGCATATCGCGTACCAGCCTGGACATTGCGGCTTCCGTTGGACGTGTGGGTCCAGGTTGCCTGGCTCGGGCGGCTGGGTCGAACTGACTCGTCCAGTGCTGGTCATCCTGATTTTAGGTTTGCAATGCGTTTGATGCGTTTTATCTCGTTCCGTCAGGTACCAAGAGAAGGAGGACTCCTAACCGCGGGAAGGTGCGGAGAGCGCGTGGCGGGAGCTTGGACTGGTTTCAACGAACTGCTGGACGGTGTCTCGCTCGAGTACGAAGCCTCGCAGACTGGCGCACAGCTGGTGCGCGGCCCCCGCTGGCCTTGACCACTGTCGGAACTGGCGTGATTCCGCGCAGCGAACGGGCCGACGGGAGAGCGAGGGCCGGCTCTCTCTCCCTGTACATTGTTCTGCTGCAGATTGTGTAAATAAAGAAACCAAATCCAGATTGGGAGAGTCTTGTGAAACATTCACACGTTGATGGTCTAAACAGGGATTCATTGGTAATAAACAAAGCATGATCCGTTACATCAACATCAGCTTGTATTTATATAGCGCCTTTAACGTAATGAAAACGTCCCGAGGCGTTTCACAGGAGCGTTATCGGAATCCCCGGAGATTCATTGAGAAACTGGTCGGCGCCCTGCTCTGATCGTACTGGGGACAGGTCTGGTCACTGTGACACAAGAGGGCCCAAACCTGCCGAGAGCAAGGGGGCTGGAACCCAGAGGAGGTTGTGAGGAACGATGAGGTAAGGCCGGGCCCGTTGGACTCGAAAACAGGGACGTGTCAGAGTGGATCTTGCAGAACCGTGTAAGATACTCAACCGGGCAGAGGCGCACAGCACCCGCGTATCGCACCACGCTGCACCCAGCACCCGAGTGTCCCATCGACGTGACGTGCCAGTCACACCACCCAACGTGGAGCACCTGCCAGTCGCACCATCCAGCTCGCAGCCCCTTGTGGGATCGCTGGCGTACAGTCTTGACTGCTCGCCCTGTCTCCTGCTCTACCTTATTTTTTTCCCCCAGACCTCAAAACCACGGAACCTCTAAACTCCCTCGGGTTTCTGCCGCAATCGAAAGTCTTTGAAGCCACCGGACCATCACTTCCTGTCCTGGCGTGTGATTGTCTCCTCTCGTCCTCTGTCCGACCTTGGGTGGATCCTGAACGTCAGGCCCTTTGCCTGGGTTACAGACCGCGTAACCGTTAATTATTAACGTTTTTATCAGGATTCGTGTTTGCAGTTAAGTGTTGATTAACCTTGACTTTTACTTCAGAGGCTAACTCTGCACTGCATTTCCAGTATTTACCTTTTTTCCTCTTGATAATTTTCTCCCCAACTCTTCTGAAAATGACACGTCAGCTGCAGCTGTTTCTAAGCTGGCCTTGCGACCTGGTTCTCGGGCTTTGCTGAGAGAAGTAGGTACGGGATTTATACTCTGTACGCTGACACTCCGGTGCCAGTACTGAGGGAGCTCCACACTGTCGGAGGTGCCGTCTTTCGGATGAGACGTTAACCCGAGGCCCCGTCTGCTCTCTCAGGTGGCCGTAGTAGATCCTACGGCTCTATTTCGAAGAGTAGGGGAGTTCTCCCCAGTGTTCTGGGCCATTATTTATCCCTCAATTAACATCACTAAAACAGATTATCTGGGCACGATTCTGTTGCTGTTTGTGGAATCTTGCTGTTTGCAAATTGGCTGTCGCGTTTCCTACATTACAACAGTGCACTTCAAAAAAAAAGTACTTTATTGGCTGTGAAGCGCTTTTGGGACGTCCTGAGATTGTGAAAGGCGCTGTATAAATACAAGTCTTTCTTTTACCCTGTGCCATAGCAGCCCCCATAACACCCCTTCTGCATTGTGCGCTGTTCTTCCCGTGCCCGCGTACAACAAGACTTGGACGGCGTTCAGGTTTGGGCTGATAAGTGGCAGGTAACATTCGCGCCACACAAGTGCCAGTCAATGACTATCTCCAACAAGCGAACGTCTAACCGCCACCTCTTGACATTCAACGGTATTACCATTGCCGAATCCCCCACCATCGATATCCTGTGGGTCACCATTGACCAGAAACTTAACTGGACCAGCCACATAAATACTGTGGCAACAAGAGCAGGTCAGAGGCTGGGTATTCTGCGGCGAGTGTCTCACCTCCTGACTCCCCAAAGCCTTTCCACCATCTACAAGGCACAAGCCAGGAGTGTGATGGAATACTCTCCACTTGCCTGGATGAGTGCAGCTCCAACAACACTCAAGAAGCTCGACACCGTCCAGGACAAATCAGCCCGCTTGATTGACACCCCATCCACCACCTTAAACATTCACTCCCTCCACCACCGGCGTACCGTGGCTGCAGTGTGTACCATCTACAAGATGCACTGCAGCAACTCGCCAAGGCTTCTTCGGCAGCACCTCCCAAACCCGCGACCTCTTCCACCTAGAAGGACAAGGGCAACAGGCGCATGGGAACACCATCACCTCCAAGTTCCCCTCCAAGTCACACACCATCCTGACTTAGAAGTGTATTGCTGATCCTTCATCGTCACTGGGTCAAAATCCTGGAACTCCCTCCCAAACAGCACTGTGGGAGTACCTTCACCACACGGACTGCAGCGGTTCAAGAAGGCGGCTCACCACCACCTTCTCAAGGGCAATTAGGGATGGGCAATAAATGCTGGCCTTGCCAGCGACGCCCACATCCCAGGAACGAATTTTTAAGAAAGGCCGCCTCACATGGCTCCAGTGCTTCAAACCCCTGGGGAAATCGACATGGGTATAGTGGTGTAGTGGTAATGCTACTGGACTAACAACTCTATGATTGCAGGTCGAGTGTTCAAATCCCACTGTGCCAAATTGTGAAATTGAATGGATTAAGTCTGTTAAATTGTGGGTTAGTGCCAGAAGAAACAGAACCTGCCACCTCGATCCTGCCCTCAATGTGAGCTGAGTCCCCACCGCGCAGTTGATTCTTAATGCTCTCTGAATTGTTGATCAATAATTGTGGCCTCACAAATAATTTAAAAATTAAATTCATTTGAAAGTTGTTTACAATAATCCCTTTACTCCCCCGAGGCTGCCTGGCCCAATATAATCAGAGTAGAAGACAGAGGGGTGACCAAGTGGAGGTCTTTAAGGTTAGCCATAGAATCATAGAATGCTTACAACACAGAAGGAGGCCATTCGGCCTGTCGAGCCCGTGCCGGCTCTCTGCAAGAGCACTTCAGCTAGTCCCACTCTTTCGCCGTAGCCCTGCACATTTATTTTCTTGAGGTACTTATCCAACTCCCTTTTGAAAGCCACGATTGAATTTGCTTCCACCGCCCTTTCAGGCAGTGCATTCCAGATCCTAACCACTCATAAAAAAGTTTTTCTTCATGTTGCCTTTGGTTCTTCTGCCAATCACCTTAAATCTGTGTCCTCTGGTTCTCGACCCTTCCGCCAATGGGAACAGTTTCTCTCTATCTATTCTGTCCAGATCCCTCATGATTTTCAACACCTCTATCAAATCTCTCAACTTTCTCTGCTCCAAGGACAAGTTATGAAAGGGTTAGATGTACAGAAGATGTTTCCACTTGTGGGGGAGACCATCAATATAAGATAGTCACTGATAAATCCAATAGGGAATTCAGGTGAAACTTCTTCACCCCGAGAGTGGTTAAAATGTGTAACTTGCTACCACGGGGAGTAGTTGAGACAAATAGCATAAATGCATTTAAGGGGAAGCTAGATAAACACGAGGGAGAAAGGAATACGCTGATAGGGTGAGATGAGGAGGAGGCTTTTGTGGAGCATGGACCGAATCTGTGCTGTTAATACTGTGTAAACTAGCTCACCCCCTGTGTCCTCAAAGCCTCTCTAATTCAGGACCGTGATGCCTGGATGGGAAGATTTGCAACAACACTCAAGAAGCTCGAGGACAGAGCAGTTTGATTGGTGCCCCGGGTAATGGACTCCATATCCACACCCTCCTCCTCCTCCACCACCAGCATGTTGTGGCTGTGGTATGTACTGTCCACAGGACACACTGCAGCAACCGGTCACGCTTACTTCCACAGCGCCTCCCACCCCTGCGACCTCTCCCGCCCAAGCAGCAGGATCGTGGCATCACCGTCACCTCCAAGTGGCACTATCTTGACTTGGAATGTGTTGGGTCAAAATCCTGGAATTCCCGAGTGGGGAACCGTCGTCACCAGGACTCCAGCAGAAACCCCAGCACCACCACCTCAAAGCAACGAGAGATGGGCAATAAATGCCAGCTGCCAGCAACCCAAGAACAAATGTAAAAAGAAACCAAGATTTGCATTTATATAGCGCCTTTCACGACCTTGGGACGCCCCCAAAGCGCTTTACAGCCAATGAAGTACTTTTTTGATGTGTAGTCACTGTTGCAATGTAGGAACTCGGCAGCCAATTTGCGCACAGCAAGGTCCCGCAAACAGCACTGATCAATTAAACTTTTTTTTAGTGATGTTGGTTGAGGGATAAATATTTGCTCAAGATAATACACACAAATGCTGGTGCCAAAAGCACATGACACAGGTCAAGTTCATTTGGGCAGCCATCTGTTGAATAAGATCGTAAGGGCCTTGTGGCAATTTCTTGACTGAAATAATTTGATAAAGAAACTACTGTAATACGGTGAATTTTTTTCAGACACGAAATGGACGAGCCGGCTGTTCAGTGACTGATTTATTCCAAAAGCAAAAAGACAAGTCAAGCAGGGAATATGTATTTGGCTAATAATTACCACAACAGAAGAGTCACTTTATAGATGTCGGTTCAGTTCAGAGGATTCTGTTGTACTGCTTGAAAAATGTGACAGATCCTACTGCTAAATGCAGTAAAATGCAGCAAATCAAAAGTTAAAAATGGAAATTTTCCAGGGGAGCTTGTCCCCCACTAACTCTCCTTAGAGTTACACGAGGAGTCAATTGATTTCAGTACTTACTATGTCCCAACAAATGCAAAGCAGTAATCAAAAAAAGCTGTTGTACTACATCGCCAAGACAGTAGAGTACAAGAGGCTGTGATCAAATGGTACGATTCTCAGATAGAAAAATAGGAGCAGGAGTCGGCCATTCGGCCCTTCGAGCCTGCTCCGCCATTCAATATGATCATGGCTGATCCTCTATCTCAATACCATATTCCCGCTCTCTCTCCATACCCCTTGATGCCTTTTGTGTCTAGAAATCTATCTATCTCCTTCTTAAATATATTCAGTAACTTGGCCTCCACAGCCTTCTGTGGTAGAGAATTCCACAGGTTCACCACCCTCTGAGTGAAGAAATTTCTCCTCATCTCAGTCCTAAATGTCCTACCCCGTATTCTGAGACTGTGACACCTCATTCTAGACCCCCACCCCAGCCAGGGGAAACATCTTCCCTACATCCAGTCTGTCTAGCCCTGTCAGAATTTTATACGTTTCAATGAGATCCCCTCTCATTCTTCTAAAGATCAGACTGCTCCTTGAGTACTGCGTCCTGTTCCCGGTTCTTTAGACACAAGGTAGACATCAAACATTGAAAGCTGTGCAGAGAGCAGCCACAGGCCTGATCCCCAGGGTCAAGAGTTCTACATTATGAGAAAAGGCTGAAGGAACTTGGGCTGTTCAAGGAGACGCCTCAGAGATAGTACATAAGATAATTAACGGTATGGATAAAATAAATGTGGAAAATGATTTCAAAGTAAACCGTGTGATTAGGATAAGGGGGAGCACAGGTTCAGGCAAGTAAAGGGCAAATTCAGGACTGATACCACTGCCAGGATGTTTTTCCTCACACAAAGAGTGATCAACACTTAGAATGGACATCCAGATAGAACAGTGCAGGTGATAACCCTGGATTCATTTAAGAACATAAGAACATGAAAATAGGAGCAGGAGTCGGCCATTCGGCCCTTCGAGCCTGCTCCGCCATTCAATAAGATCATGGCTGATCTTCTACCTTTATCTCCACTTTCCTGCACTATCCCCATATCCCTTGATTCCCTTAATATTCAAAAATCTATCGATCTCTGTCTTGAATATACTCAACGACTGAGCCTCCACAGCCCTCTGGGGTAGAGAATTCCAAAGATTCACCACCCTCTGAGTGAAGAAATTTCTCCTCATCTCAGTCCTAAATGGCCAACCCCTTATTCTGAGACTGTGACCCCCGGTTCTAGACTCCCCAGCCAGGGGAAACATCCTCCCTGCATCTACCCTGTCAAGCCCTGTAAGAATTTTGTATGGTTCAATGAGATCACCTCTCATTCTTCTAAACTCTAGAGAATATAGGCCTAGTCGACTCAATCTGTCCTCATAGGACAATCCCCCCATCCCAGGAACCAGTCTGGTGAACCTTCGTTGCACTCCCGCTATGGCAAGTATATCCTTCCTTAGGTAAGGAGACCAAAACTGTACACAATACTCCAGGTGTGGTCTCATCAGGGCCCTTTATAATTGCAGTAAGATGTCTTTACTCTTATACTCAAATCCTCTTGTAATAAAGGCCAACATACCATTTGCTTTCCTAATTGCTTGCTGTACCTGCATGTTAACTTTCAGTGATTTGTGTACAAGGACACCCAGGTCCCTCTGAACACCAACATTTCCCAATCTCTCACCATTTAAAAAATACTCTGCTTTTCTATTTTTCCTACCAAAGTGTATAACTTCACATTTCTCCACATTATATTCCTTTTGCCATGTTCTTGCGCACTCACTTAGCCTGTCTATATCCCCTTGAAGCCTCCTTGCATCCTCCTCACAACTCACATTCCCACCCAGCTTTGTAAGAATCAATTGGATGCTGCAATGGTAGACTTCTGGATATCTCTGGGAGGATGAATGAAAATGGGACAAACGGCTTCCCTTGTCCATAATTATCTTGTGATACATCAAATACTGTACGTCAATGGGGGGCAGGGAGCCATGTCTGTGGGACAGACCCTTTAATTGGTATCTTTTACAATATACCCACCACTAAAATGACCACTAAAGAATATAATAATCCCACTGTGAAATGCGCCACATATAATGTCAGATTTGAACATTTTCGGAGGGAACATGCTCCCTACCCGTAACGTACAGTATACCCCTAGGGTTGCCAACCCTCCCGGATTGGCCGGGAGCCTCCTGGAAATGAGGACCGATCTCCCGGGAGAAAAGTACTGCGCACCTCTATAATCCGGAGCTGAACTCGGCACTGCTATTGGTAGATGAATCCTCAATCCACCAAAAGTCGCTCAAAGATTAACCCCCGCCCCAAGCCTAATTCAAGCAGGAATAGGCACCAGGAATCATACCTTGCAGCAGCGTCATGTTTCGGCCATTAGGGAATGGGAAAGAACTGTTTTATTTTACTCTTTACTCCTCGCCTTCTGTCGCCTCAAGTCCTGTTCTGATCTAGAAATAGAAATAGAATCATAGAAATTTACAGCACGGAAGGAGGCCATTCGGCCCATCGTGTCTGTGCCGGTCGACAAAGAGCTATCCAGCCAAACCCCACTTGCCAGCTTTTGGTCCGTAGTCTTGTAGGTTGCGGCACTTCAAGTGCACATCCAAGTTCTTTATGAATGTGATGAGGGTCTCTGCCTCTACCACCCTTTCAGGCAGTGAGTTCCAGACCCCCACCACCCTCTGGGTGAAAAAATTTCCCCTCAAATCCCCTCTAAACCGCCTACCTTTTATTTTAAATCTACGCCCCCTGGCTGTTGACCCCCTCTGCCAAGGGAAATAGGCCCTTCCTATCCACTCTATCTAGGCCCCTCATAATTTTATACACCTCAATTAGGTCTCCCCTCAGCCTCCTTTGTTCCAAAGAAAACAACCCCAGCCTATCCAATCTTTCCTCATGGCTAAAATTCTCCAGTCCAGGCAAAATCCTCGTAAATCTCCTCTGTACCCTCACTAGCGCAATCACATCTTTCCTGTAATGCGGTGACCAGAACTGCACGCAGTACTCTAGCTGAGGCCTAACTCGTGTTTTATACTTTTCAAGCATAATCTGTATCTCACAATGCTGTACCTGCCCAGCAAGTGTATGATGGGACAGTGTAGAGACAGCTTTAATCTATATCTAACCCGTGCTGTACCTGCCAGTGAGTGCTTGTTGTGAAACTGCAGAGTGAGCTGATGAAACCCTCATCCATGCCTTTGTTACTTCTTGACTATTCCAATGCACTCCTGGCTGTCCTCCCGTCTTCCACCCTCCATAAACTTAAGCTCATTCAAACCTCTGCTGCCCGTATCCTAACTCACACCAAGTCCCTTTCACCCATCACCCCTGTGCTTGCTGACCTACATTGACTCCAGTCCGGCAATGCCTCACTTTTAATATTCTCATCCTTGTTTTCAAATTCCTCCATAGCCTTTCCCCTCGCTATCGCTGTAACCTCCTCCATCCCTACAACCCTTTGAGATCTCTGCGTTCCTCCAATTCTGGCCCCTTGTGCATCCCCGATTTTAATCGCTTCGTATTTTTATCTTTAGTTCTCCATCTTAAAATATATCCAAAATCCATCTCCAAAATATACACACACACGTCAAAATATACACACACACACACCAAAATATACACACACACCAAAATATACACAGACACACATCAAAATACACACACACACCAAAATATACACACACACACATCAAAATATACACACACACCAAAATATACACACACACACATCAAAATATACACACACACCAAAATATACACACACACACATCAAAATATACACACACACACCAAAATATACACACACACACCAAAATATACACACACACACATCAAAATATACACACACACCAAAATATACACACACACACATCAAAATATACACACACACACCAAAATATACACACACACACCAAAATATACACACACACACATCAAAATATACACACACACCAAAATATACACACACACACATCAAAATATACACACACACCAAAATATACACACACACACATCAAAATATACACACACACCAAAATATACACACACACACATCAAAATATACACACACACCAAAATATACACACACACACATCAAAATATACACACACACACCAAAATATACACACACACACATCAAAATATACACACACACCAAAATATACACACACACACACACCAAAATATACACACACACCAAAATATACACACACACACATCAAAATATACACACACACCAAAATATACACACACACCAAAATATACACAGACACACATCAAAATACACACACACACACACACCAAAATATACACACACACACATCAAAATATACACACACACCAAAATATACACACACACACACCAAAATATACACACACACCAAAATATACACAGACACACATCAAAATACACACACACACACATCAAAATATACACACACACACCAAAATATACACACACACACACATCAAAATATACACACACACCAAAATATACACACACACACATCAAAATACACACACACACCAAAATATACACACACACATATCAAAATATACACACACACACCAAAATATACACACACACCAAAATATACACAGACACACATCAAAATACACACACACACACACACCAAAATATACACACACACACGTCAAAATATACACACACACCAAAATATACACACACACACACCAAAATATACACACACACCAAAATATACACAGACACACATCAAAATACACACACACACACACACCAAAATATACACACACACACATCAAAATATACACACACACCAAAATATACACACACACACATCAAAATATACACACACACCAAAATATACACACACACACATCAAAATATACACACACACCAAAATATACACACACACACACACCAAAATATATACACACACACATCAAAATATACACACACACCAAAATATACACACACACACACACCAAAATATACACACACACACATCAAAATATACACACACACCAAAATATATACACACACACATCAAAATATACACACACACCAAAATATACACACACACATCAAAATATACACACACCAAAATATACACACACACACACACCAAAATATACACACACACATCAAAATATACACACACACACACACCAAAATATACACACACACACACACCAAAATATACACACACACATCAAAATATACACACACACCAAAATATACACACACACACATCAAAATACTCTCAATGTTTAATCTCCTATTACAAACATTCAAACCAAATCGAATTGTACGTTATCAGTTTAATCAAAGTATTTTCTGTGTCTTTCTCAATAAACAAAGAGTGGTTTCTTCTAAAGTAGCTTCCTGCAATTTTTATACATCATTACATAACTCTTGTTTCTATTAACACTCCACTAAATGTTTAAGAGGAAATCTATATTGACATTATTCCTGCGACTTGTTCGGACTATAGAACGACAGACGAAATAAAATGGATTGTGTTTTTCCCCTTTTTTGGTTCTCTTCCTAAATGTCTTAATGGTATATTTTTTAAAAGTCATTAAAAGATAATATACAAATCCCCAGCCTTGGCGATGAGTTGGGATCAGCTTTTGGAGATGTTGTTTCCTCTTTATCTGCTGCCGTTCCCTCCGTCTCTCAGACTCTTGAGGTACAAACGGGGGCACAAACTTTTTCCCCACTCTCGCAACATGATTTAAATAACCCTGATAAACTATTTCAAAAAGGGGACGGGCCCTGGCAAAATTCAACTGGAACTTACCACGAAACATTCAACATCACTTTCCCATATCTTTCTGTCGGAGAACAGTACTGATTTAATTTCATAGAGAAATGACTTTATACCTATGCTGTGCACTGATAGCACTCCAACCTGCTGCAAAATTGGGAGAGGGGGAAGTACAGAGAGACCTGGGTGTTCTTGTACACCAGTCACTGAAGGCGAGCATGCAGGTGCAACAGGCGGTCAAGAAGGCAAACGGTATGCTGGCCTTCATAGCAAAAGGGTTGGAATACAGGAACAGGGATACCTTGCTGCAGCTGTACAGGGCACTGGTGAGACCACACCTCGAGTACTGTGTACAGTTTTGGTCGCCTCATCTGAGGAAAGATGTTCTTGCCATGGAGGGGGTGCAGCGGCGATTCACCAGGCTGATACCAGGAATGGCGGGATTGACCTATGAGGAGAGACTATGTAGTTTAGGGATGTACACACTGGAGTTTAGAAGATTGAGAGGGGACCTCATAGAAGTGTATAAAATTCTGACAGGTCTAGACAGACTAGATGCAGAAGGAATGTTTCCCTTGGCGGGTGAGAACAGAACTAGAGGACATAATTTAAGGATAAGGGCTAAACCATTTAGGACAGAAATGAGGGGGAATTTCTTCACTCAGAGGGTGGTGAACCTGTGGAACTCATTGCCACAGAGGGCAGTGTACGCCAGCTCATTAAATATATTTAAGAGGGAATTAGATATATTTCTACAGGCAAAAGGGGTTAAGGGTTACGGAGAGAAGGCGGGGACGGGATACTGAATTGGAGGATCAGCCATGATCTCATTAAATGGCGGAGCAGGCTCGAAGGGCCGGATGGCCTACTCCTGCTCCTATCTTCTATGTATCTATGTATCTATGTATCTAACAGAGTCTGGCGCGCACTGTTTTGCTGTCAAGCACCCCTGTGCTCGCTGGCCTATATTGGCTCCCAATCCAGCAACGCGTCAATTTAAACATTCTCAGCCTTGTGTTCAAATCCCTCCGTGGCCTTGCCCCTCCCTGTCTCTGTAACCCTCTGAGATCTCGGCGCTCCTCCAATTCTGGCGTCTTGCGCAGCCCCGATTTTCATCGCCCCACCATTGGCGGCCGTGCCTTCAGCTGCCTAGACCCTAAACTCAGGAATTCCCTCCCTAAACCTCGCCGTATATCTCTACCTCTCTCTCCTCCTTTAAGACGCTCCTTCAAACCTACCCCTTCTGCTCTAACATCTCCTTATTGGGCTCAGTGTCAAATTTTGTTTGGCAATCGCTCCTGTGAAGCGTCTTGGCACATTTTACTACATTAAAGGCACTATATAAATACAAGTTGCAGGGCAGTACAGTTGCATTTATGCTTGTGAGGGATAGAGTGTCATTGTTCAGCATGTATTCAACACGGCCTGTAATCAGTTGTGGCATTCAGTACAGTGCAGTCTCTTTACAACGTGCCTTGGAACAATGTGATCCTGCTAATAATGCTACATATTGATCCTTTCCGAGAGACTGATACAATCCTTTTTTGTGTTATGTACGCTGTCATTTATTTGCACAAGAAACATGTGTGACGCCAGTACTGAGTGAAACGTGAAAGTTGTACAGGGCCTTGGTGAGACCACACCTTGAGTGCTGTGTGCAGTGTTGGTCGCCTTATCTGAGGAAGGATGTTCTTGCCATGGAAGGAGTTCAGCGAAGATTCACAAGGCTGATACCTAGGATGGCAGGAATGACATATGAGGAGAGATTGGGTCGATTGGGCTTATACTCGCTGGAGTATAGAAGAATGAGAGGGGATCTCATCGAAACATATAAAATTCTGACAGGTCTGGACAAACTAGATGCAGGAAGAATGTTCCCGATGGTCGGAGAGTCCAGAACCAGAGGTCATAGTCTAAGGATAAGGGGTAAGCCATTTAGGACAGAAATGAGGAAGAATTTCTTCACCCAGAGAGTGGTGAACCTGTGGAATTCTCTACCACAGAAGGTAGTTGAGGCCAAGTCATTAAATATATTCAAGGTTGAGTTAGATATATTTCTTAAAGCTAAAGGTATCAAGGGATATGGGGAGAAAGCAGGTACAGGGTACTGAGTTTGGATGATCAGCCGCGATCTCATCGAATGGCGGAGCAGGCTCGAGGGGCCGAATGGCCTACTCCTGCTCCTATCTTCTATGTTTCTATGAAATGACAGTGGGAAAGAATTCCTGTGACTGATAGGTGTAGCAAAATCTTAAATGGGGTTATGACAACGTCCTCTGCTATTTCTAGCAAAATTGCAAGAATGCTATGAAAGAGCAAACAGAAAAAGTGTGACTCCAACGTTGGGACAACAGGAAGTAAGATTGTGGGCAGGTGACGTGCACCCTGCAGAAGAAGGTTTTTTAATAATGGAGATTATAGCTCAGTTGGTAGCGCTCTTGCCTTTGAGGCAGAGGGTCACGCGTTCAAGTCCCGCCCCAGAGCTGATGCAGGTCTGACACTCCCATTGCAGTACTGGAGTGTGCCACAGTCGGAGGTGCCGTCTTTCGGATGAGACGTTTAAGCTGAGGCCTCGTCTGCTCTCACAGGTGGATGTAAAAGATCCCATGACAGTATTTCGAAGAAGAGCAGGGGAGTCCTCACCGCTGTCCTGGCCAATATATATCCCTCAACTAACATCACTAAAAAAAGCGGATTATCTAGCCATTATCTCAGTGCTGTTTGTGGGAGCTTGCTGTGTGCAGATTGGCTGTTGCGTTTCCTACATTACAACAGTGAATACACTTCAAAAGTACTTCATTGGCTGTAAAGCGCTTTGGGATGTCGTGAGGTCTTGAAAGGCTACATAAATGCAAGTCCATCTTTCTGTACAAACAGGGTCATCCTGGAAGTAGTCATGTGATCAACCCTCCAGGAATATGTCCAATCAGAGTTGGCAACCCGACTATACCTGCTTGTAACATTGCCATGATACCATAGTCTTATTTGTGTTATGTTCAGAGGTCCCATCTGTTCTCTCAGGTGAACGTAAAAGATCCCATGCCACTATTTTGAAGAAGAGCAGGGGAGTTCTCCCCCGGGGTCCTGGCCAA
Source organism: Squalus acanthias (assembly GCA_030390025.1). Classification (NCBI taxonomy): domain Eukaryota; kingdom Metazoa; phylum Chordata; class Chondrichthyes; order Squaliformes; family Squalidae; genus Squalus; species Squalus acanthias. Next base: position 634,408 of record JASTWF010000129.1, on the reverse strand, counting down.
TATTTATTCTTCAATCAATATCACTGAAACAGATAATCTGGTCATTATCACACTGCTGTTTGTGGAAGCTTGCTGTGCGCAAATTGGCTGCCACATTTCCTACATGACAATAGTGACGACACTTCAAAAAGTGTGGCATCAAGGAGCCCTAGTAAAACTGAAGTCAATGG
>JASTWF010000129.1:541494-634038 GCA_030390025.1 Squalus acanthias | reverse complement strand
ATCAACACCTAAATACACACTGAGAGATTCTATAATCAATACACACTGAGAGAGAGGAGAGATTCTATAATCAATACATACTGAGAGAGAGGAGATTCTATAATCAATATATAAATATACACCGAGAGGGGAGATTCTACAATCAACATATAAATATACACCGAGAGGGGAGATTCTACAATCAATATATAAATATACACCGAGAGGGGAGATTCTACAATCAACATATAAATATACAGTGATAGTGGAGATTCTATAATCAATATATAAATATACACTGAGAGGAGATTCTATAATCAATATATAAATATACACCGAGAGGGGAGAACTCATAGTAAAGGATCCTCTAGGAAAGAGTGATCATAGCATAGTTGAATTTCAAATTCAGTTGGAGGGTGAGAAAGTTGTATCTCAAACCAGTGTCCTGATCTTAAACAAAGGCAATTACAATGGCATGAGGGCAGAACTGGCTAAAGTGGACTGGAAAAATAAATTAAAAGGGTAAGACAGTTGAAATGCAGTGGCGGACATTTAAGGAAATATTTCATAATTCTCAACAAAAATATATTCCAGTGGGAAAGAAAGATTTTAAGAGAAGGGAGCACCATCTGTGGCTAACTAAGGAAGTAAAGGATGGTATCAAATTGAAAACGAAGGCATACAATGTTGCCAAGATTGGTGGGAGGCCAGAGGATTGGGAAATTTTTAAAAACCAGCAAAGGCTGACTAAAAAAATAATAAAGAGAGAGATGAATTATGAGAGTAAACTGGCAAGAAATATTAAAACAGATAGTAAGAGCTTCTACAGGTATATAAAAAGGAAGAGAGTAGCTAAAGTAAATGTTGGTCCTTTAGAGGATGAGAATGGGGAATTAATAATGGGAAATGGGGAAATGGCAAAGACTCTGAACAAATATTTCGTATCTGTCTTCACGGTAGAAAACACTAACAACATCCCAATAATGGATAATCAAGGGGCCACAGAGAGGGGGGAACTAACGACAATCACTATCACTAAGGAAAAAGTACTTGGTAAAATAATGGGACTAAAAGACAACAAGTCCCCTGGACCAGATGGCCTGCATCCCAGGGTCTGAAAAGAAGTGGCTGCAGAGATAGTGGATGCATTGGTTGCAATATATCAAAATTCCCTGGACTCTGGAGAGGTCCCAGCGGATTGGAAAACCCCTATTTAAGAAAGGAGGGAGACAGAAATCAGGAAACTATAGACCAGTTAGCCTAGCATCTGTCGTTGGGAAAATGCTGGAGTCCTTCATTAAGGAAGCAGTAGCAGGGCATTTGGAAAATCATAATGCAGTCAAGCAGAGTCAGCATGGTTTTATGAAAGGGAAATCATGTTTAACAAATTTGCTGGAGTTCTTTGAGGATGTAACGAGCATGGTGGTGGACAAAGGTGAGTCAGTGGATGTGGTGTATTTGGATTTCCAGAAGGCATTCGATAAGGTGCCACATAAAAGGTTACTGCATAAGATAAGAGCTCACGGAGTTGGGGGTAATATATTAGCATGGATAGAGAATTGGCTAACTAACAGAAAGCAGAGAGTTGGGATAAATGGGTCAGTTTCCGGTTGGCAAACGGTAATTAGTGGGGTGCCACAAGGATTGGTGCTGGGGCCTCAACTATTTACTATCTACATTAATGACTTGGATGAAGGGACTGAGTGTAATATAGCCAAGTTTGCAGATGATACAAAGATGGGTGGGAAAGCAAGTTGTGCAGAGGACTCAAAGAATCTGCAAAGGGATATAGACAGGCTAAGTGAGTAGGCAAAAATCTGGCAGATGGAGTATAATGTGGGAAAGTGCGAGGTTATCCACTTTGGCAGGAAAAATAAAAAAGCAAATTATTATTTAAATGGAGAGAGATTACAAAATGCTACAGTTCAGAGGGACCTGGGGTCCTTGTGCATGAAACACAAAAAGTTAGCATGCAGGTACATACAGCAAGTAATCAAAAAGGCAAATGGAATGTTGGCTTTATTGCAAGGGGGGTTGGAGTATAAAAGCAGGGAAGTCCTGCTACAACTGTACAGGGTATTGGTGAGACCACACCTTGAGTACTGCATACAGTTTTGGTCTCCTTATTTAAGGAAGGATATACTTGCATTGGAGACAGTTCAGAGACGATTCACTAGGTTAATTCCAGAGATGAGGGGGTTGACTTATGAAGAAAGGTTGAGCAGGTTGGGTCTATACTCAATTGGAATTTAGAAGAATGAGAGGTGATTTTATTGAAACATATAAGATACTGAGGGGGGCTCGACAAGGTAGGTGCAGAGAGGATGTTTCCCCTCGTGGGGAAATCTAGAACTCGGGGGCATAGTTTCAGAATAAAGGGTTGCCCTTTTAGAACTGAGATGAGGAGGAATTTCTTCTCTCAGAGGGTCGTAAATCTGTGGAATTCTCTGCCCCAGAGAGCCGTGGAGGATGGGTCATTAAATACATTTAAGGTGGAGATAGACAGATTTTTGCAAGATAAGTGAGTGAAGGGTTATGGGGAGCGGGCAGGGAAGTGACTTTGAGCCCAAGATCAGCCATGATCTTATTGAATGGCGGAGCAGGCTCGAGGGGCCAAGTGGTCTATTCCTGCTCCTATTTCTTATGTTCTTATGTTCTTATAATCAATATATAATATACACAGAGAGGAGATTCTATAATCATTATATAAATATACACCGAGAGGAGATTCTATAATCAATATACAGGAAACTCTTTATTAACTGGCACCGACGGGACCGGCGTGGTGCCGGTTTATCGAAAGTACCGGATAACGGAGAGTTATATCTACCGAGGCTATTTTTAACAAAGAAAAATAAATAAATCAAGAAATGTGCAGTATACAGTATTTGGGTACTTTTGAAAACTACCCCTGCTGACTAAATCGGCGTACTCGGACTCGGGATCGGCAACATTGCCGGTTATTTGAGAGGAGTTTTCGGAGGATGATTTTTGCCGGTTAAGCGAGAATTCCGGATATTTGGGTGCCGGATAAACAAAAGTTTCCTGTATAAATTGGTTAAAGAGGGGATTAACACAATTGAAAGGAAGGATAGTAACTCTGATGATGTGGAATCTGTATGGGTAGAACTGAGAAATAACAAGGGGCAGAAAACATTAGTGGGAGTGGTATATAGACCTCCAAACAGTAATACGGAGGTTGGGACGGCATTAAAAGGGAAATTAGAGAAGCATGCAGTAAGGGCACAGCAGTCATCATGGGTGACTTTAATTTACATACAGATTGGGCTAACCAAATTAGTAAAAATACTGTGGAGGAGGAATTCCTAGAATGTTTACAGGATGGTTTTCTGGAACAATATGTCGAGGAACCAACCAGAGATCAGGCCATCTTAGACTGGGTATTATGTAACGAGAAAGGATTAATTAGCAATCTTGTTGTACGAGGCCCCTTGGGTCAGAGTGATCATAATATGATAGAATTCTTCATTAGGATGGAGAGTGAAGTAGTTGAATCAGAGACTAGGGTCCTGAATTTAAATAAAGGAAACTACGATGGTATGAGGCACGAATTGGGTAGGATTGATTGGGGAATGTCACTCAAAGGGTTGACGGGGGATAGGCAATGGCAAACATTCAAAGACTGCATGGATGAACTACAGAATTTGTTCATCCCAGTGTAGCATAAGAATAAAACAAAAAGGGTGACTCAACCGTGGCTAACAAGGGAAATTAGGGATAGCATAAGATCCAAGGAGAGGGCATATAAATTGGCCAGAAAAAGCGGTAACCCTGAGGATTGGGAGCAGTTTAGGATTCAACAAAGGAGGACAAAGGGATTAATTAAGAAGGGGAAAATAGAATATGAAAGTAAGCTTGCAGGGAACATAAAAACTGACTGTAAGAGCTTTTATAGATATGTGAAGAGAAAAAGATTAGTGAAATCAAGTGTAGGTCCCTTGCAGTCAGAAACGGGGGAAGTTACAATGAGGAACAAAGAAATGGCAGACCAATTAAATGCATATTTTGGTTCTGTCTTCACAAAGGAGGACACAAATAACCTCCCAGAGATGTTGGAGAACATAGGGTCTGATGAAAGGGAGGAACTGAAAGAAATCAGTATTTGCAGGGAAATGGTGTTAGGGAAATTGACGGGATTGAAGGCCGATAAATCCCCAGGGCCTGATAATCTACATCCTAGGGTACTTAAGGAAGTGGCCCTAGAAATAGTAGATGCATTGCTGATCATCTTCCAACATTCGATGGAATCTGGAACTGTACCCATGGATTGGAGGGTAGCTAATGTTACCCCACTACTCAAAAAGCGTGGTAGAGAGAAAGCGGGGAATTACAGTAAGCCTGACATCGGTAGTGGGGAAAATGCTAGAGTCCATTATAAAGGATGTAATAGCTGAGCACTTGAAAAACAGTGACAGGATCGGACAAAGTCAACATGGATTTACAAAAGGTAAATCGTGCTTGACTAATCTACTGGAATTTTTTGAGGATGTAACTGGGAAAATAGATAAGGGAGAACCAGTAGATGTGGTGTATTTGGACTTTCAAAAGGCTTTCGATAAGGTCCCGCATAAGAGATTAGCGTGTAAAGTTAAGGCACATGGGATTGGGGGCAAGGTATTGACTTGGATAGAGAACTGGTTGGCGGACAGAAAGCAGAGAGTAGGAATTAATGGGTCTTTTTCCGAGTGGCAGGCAGTGACTCGTGGGGTACCGCAGGGATCGGTCCTTGGACCCCAGCTATTCACAATATACATTAATGATCTAGATAAGGGAACTAAATGTAATATCTCCAAGTTTGCAGATGACACAAAGCTGGGTGGGCGTGTGTACTGCGAGGAGGATACTGAGAAACTCCAGGATGATTTGGACAGGTTGGGTGAGTGGGCAGAAGCATGGCAGATGCAATATAACGTGGATAAATGCGAGGTTATCCACTTTGGTGTCAAAAACAGAAAGGCAGACTATTATCTGAATGGCAATAGATTGGGAGAAGGGGAAGTGCAATGAGACCTGGGTGTCCTTGTGCCCCAGTCGCTGAAGGTAAGCATGCAGGTGCAGCAGGCGGTGAAGAAGGCAAATGGTATGTTGGCCTTCATAACGAAAGGGTTTGAGTATAGGAACAGGGATGTCCTGCTGCAGTTGTACAGGGCCTTGGTGAGACCACACCTTGAGTACTGTGTGCAGTTTTGGTTGCCTTATCTGAGGAAGGATGTTCTTGCCATGGAAAGAGTTCAGCGAAGATTCACAAGGCTGATACCTGGGATGGCAGGAATGACATATGAGGAGAGATTGGGTCGATTGGGCTTATACTCGCTGGAGTATAGAAGAATGAGAGGGGATCTCATCGAAACATATAAAATTCTGCCAGGTCTGGACAAACTAGATGCAGGATGAATGTTCCTGATGGTCGGAGAGTCCAGAACCAGGGGTCATAATCTAAGGATAAGGGGTAAGCCATTTCGGACAGAAATGAGGAAGAATTTCTTCACCCAGAGAGTGGTGAACCTGTGGAATTCTCTACCACAGAAGGTAGTTGAGGCCAAGTCATTAAATATATTCAAGGTTGAGTTAGATATATTTCTTAAAGCTAAAGGTATCAAGGGATATGGGGAGAAAGCAGGGACAGGGTACTGAATTTGGATGATCAGCCATGATCTCATCGAATGGCGGAGCAGGCTCGAGGGGCCGAATGGCCTACTCCTGCTCCTATCTTCTATGTTTCTATGTATACACAGAGGAGATTCTATAATCATTATATAAATATACACAGAGAGGCGATTCTGTAATCAATATATAAATATACACAGAGGAGATTCTATAATCAATATATAAATATACACAGAGGAGATTCTATAATCAATATATAAATATACACAGAGAGGTGATTCTACAATCAATATATAAATATACACAGAGGAGATTCCATAATCAATATATAAATATACACAGGAGATTCTATAATCAATATATAAATATACACAGAGGAGATTCCATAATCAATATATAAATATACACAGAGGAGATTCCATAATCAATATATAAATATACACAGGAGATTCTATAATCAATATATAAATATGCACAGGAGATTCTATAATCAATATATAAATATACACAGAGGAGATTCCATAATCAATATATAAATATACACAGGAGATTCTATAATCAATATATAAATATACACAGGAGATTCTATAATCAATATATAAATATACACAGAGGAGATTCCATAATCAATATATAAATATACACAGAGGAGATTCCATAATCAATATATAAATATACACAGAGGAGATTCCATAATCAATATATAAATATACATTGAGGAGTGATTCTATAAGCAATATGTACTGAAAGAGGAGATTCTATAATCAGTATAGAAATATACAACTGGCAGAGGAGAGTGGAGGGACGCTGTATCATTATGTAAATCAACCACTTAGAGGGGAGCGATTCTGTATAAAATAAGCACTAATGCAAGTTTCAGTAATTGGAGAGCTTTAGAAACTAGCAAATGTTGACCAAAAGTTGATAAGGGAGAAAATAGAATATGAGAGTACACCTGCAAGAAATATAAAAACAGTTTTGAAGAGCATCTACAAGTATGTGAAAATTAAGAGAGTAGCAAAAGTAAGCATTGTTCCCTTAGAGGCTGAGGCAGTTGGAATTATAATGGGGGATAAGGAAATGGCAGAGTCTTTAAACAAATATTTTGTATCTGTCTAATGGGACTACAAGCTGACAAATCCCTTCGACCCGATGGCCTACATCCTAGGGTTCTAACAGAGATGGCTGCAGATATAGTGGATGCATTGGTTGTAATCTTCCAAAATTCCCTAGATTCTAAACAGTCCCAGCGGATTGGAAGGTAGCAAATATAACCCCGCTATTCAAGAAAGGAGAGAGAGAGAAAACGGAGAACTACAGGCCAATTAGCCTGACATCAGTCATCAGGAAAATGCTGGAATCCATTATTACGGAAGTGGTAACAGGGCACTTAGAAAATCATAACATGATTAGGCAGAGTCAACATGGTTTTATGAAAAGAAAATCTTGCTTCACAAATTTATTAGAGTTTTTTGAGGATGTAACTAGCAGGGTAGATAAAGGGGAACCAGTGGATGTAGTATATTTGGATTTCCAAAAGGCATTCGATAAGGTGCCACATAAAAGATTGTTACACAAGATAAGGGCTCATGGGCTTGGGGGTAATATATTAGCTTGGTTAGAGGATTGGTTAATGAAAACAGAGCGTAAGGATAAACGGACCATTTTCCGGTTGGCAGGCTGTAACTCGTGGGGTGCTGCAAGGAACAGTGCTTGGGCCTCAGCTATTTACAATCTAAATAAATGACTTAGATGAAGGGACCAAGTGCACTGGAGGGATGTACAGAGATGGAGGGGAGGGGTTAGTGATCACACTGGGGGGATGTACAGAGATGGAGGGGAGGGGTTAGTGATCACACTGGGGGGGGATGTACAGAGATGGAGGGGAGGGGTTAGTGATCACACTGGGGGGATGTACAGAGATGGAGGGGAGAGGTTAGTGATCACACTGGGGCGAGGGATGTACAGAGATGGAGGGGAGGGGTTAGTGATCACACTGGGGGGGATGTACAGAGATGGAGGGGAGGGTTAGTGATCACACTGGGGGGGATGTACAGAGATGGAGGGGAGGGGTTAGTGATCACACTGGGAGGGATGTACAGAGATGGAGGGGAGGGGTTAGTGATCACACTGGGGGGATGTACAGAGATGGAGGGGAGGGGTTAGTGATCACACTGGGGGGGGATGTACAGAGATGGAGGGGAGGGGTTAGTGATCACACTGGGAGGATGTACAGAGATGGAGGGGAGGGGTTAGTGATCACACTGGGGGGGATGTACAGAGATGGAGGGGAGGGGTTAGTGATCACACTGGGGGGATGTACAGAGATGGAGGGGAGAGGTTAGTGATCACACTGGGGGGATGTACAGAGATGGAGGGGAGGGGTTAGTGATCACACTGGGGGGGATGTACAGAGATGGAGGGGAGGGGTTAGTGATCACACTGGGGGGGATGTACAGAGATGGAGGGGAGGGGTTAGTGATCACACTGGGGGGGATGTACAGAGATGGAGGGGAGGGGTTAGTGATCACACTGGGGGGATGTACAGAGATGGAGGGGAGGGTTAGTGATCACACTGGGGGGGGATGTACAGAGATGGAGGGGAGGGGTTAGTGATCACACTGGGGGGGGATGTACAGAGATGGAGGGGAGGGGTTAGTGATCACACTGGGGGGATGTACAGAGATGGAGGGGAGAGGTTAGTGATCACACTGGGGGGATGTACAGAGATGGAGGGGAGAGGTTAGTGATCACACTGGGGGATGTACAGAGATGGAGGGGAGGGGTTAGTGATCACACTGGGGGGATGTACAGAGATGGAGGGGAGGGGTTAGTGATCACACTGGGGGGGGGATGTACAGAGATGGAGGGGAGAGGTTAGTGATCACACTGGGGGGGATGTACAGAGATGGAGGGGAGAGGTTAGTGATCACACTGGGGGGGGATGTACAGAGATGGAGGGGAGAGGTTAGTGATCACACTGGGGGGATGTACAGAGATGGAGGGGAGAGGTTAGTGATCACACTGGGGGGATGTACAGAGATGGAGGGAGGGGTTAGTGATCACACTGGGGGGGGATGTACAGAGATGGAGGGGAGGGGTTAGTGATCACACTGGAGGGGATGTACAGAGATGGAGGGGAGGGGTTAGTGATCACACTGGGGTGGATGTACAGAGATGGAGGGGAGGGGTTAGTGATCACACTGGGGGATGTACAGAGATGGAGGGGAGGGGTTAGTGATCACACTGGGGGGGATGTACAGAGATGGAGGGGAGAGGGTTAGTGATCACACTGGGAGGGATGTACAGAGATGGAGGGGAGAGGTTAGTGATCACACTGGGGGGATGTACAGAGATGGAGGGGAGGGGTTAGTGATCACACTGGGGGGATGTACAGAGATGGAGGGGAGGGGTTAGTGATCACACTGGGGGATGTACAGAGATGGAGGGGAGGGGTTAGTGATCACACTGGGGTGGGATGTACAGAGATGGAGGGGAGGGGTTAGTGATCACACTGGGGTGGGATGTACAGAGATGGAGGGGAGGGGTTAGTGATCACACTGGGGGGATGTACAGAGATGGAGGGGAGGGGTTAGTGATCACACTGGGGTGGGATGTACAGAGATGGAGGGGAGAGGTTAGTGATCACACTGGGAGGGATGTACAGAGATGGAGGGGAGAGGTTAGTGATCACACTGGGGGGGATGTACAGAGATGGAGGGGAGGGGTTAGTGATCACACTGGGGGGATGTACAGAGATGGAGGGGAGAGGTTAGTGATCACACTGGGAGGATGTACAGAGATGGAGGGGAGGGGTTAGTGATCACACTGGGGTGGGATGTACAGAGATGGAGAGGAGGGGTTAGTGATCACACTGGGGTGGATGTACAGAGATGGAGGGGAGGGGTTAGTGATCACACTGGGGGAGGATGTACAGAGATGGAGGGGAGAGGGTTAGTGATCACACTGGGGGGATGTACAGAGATGGAGGGGAGGGGTTAGTGATCACACTGGGAGGGATGTACAGAGATGGAGGGGAGAGGTTAGTGATCACACTGGGAGGATGTACAGAGATGGAGGGGAGGGGTTAGTGATCACACTGGGGGGATGTACAGAGATGGAGGGGAGAGGTTAGTGATCACACTGGGGGGATGTACAGAGATGGAGGGGAGGGGTTAGTGATCACACTGGGGGATGTACAGAGATGGAGGGGAGGGTTAGTGATCACACTGGGAGGATGTACAGAGATGGAGGGGAGGGGTTAGTGATCACACTGGGGGATGTACAGAGATGGAGGGGAGGGGTTAGTGATCACACTGGGGGGGGATGTACAGAGATGGAGGGGAGAGGTTAGTGATCACACTGGGGGATGTACAGAGATGGAGGGGAGGGGTTAGTGATCACACTGGGGAGGATGTACAGAGATGGAGGGGAGAGGTTAGTGATCACACTGGGGGGATGTACAGAGATGGAGGGGAGAGGTTAGTGATCACACTGGGGGGGATGTACAGAGATGGAGGGGAGGGGTTAGTGATCACACTGGGGGGATGTACAGAGATGGAGGGGAGAGGTTAGTGATCACACTGGGGGGGATGTACAGAGATGGAGGGGAGGGGTTAGTGATCACACTGGGGGGGGATGTACAGAGATGGAGGGGAGGGGTTAGTGATCACACTGGGGGATGTACAGAGATGGAGGGGAGGGGTTAGTGATCACACTGGGGGGATGTACAGAGATGGAGGGGAGGGGTTAGTGATCACACTGGAGGGGGATGTACAGAGATGGAGGGGAGGGTTAGTGATCACACTGGGGGGATGTACAGAGATGGAGGGGAGGGGTTAGTGATCACACTGGGGGGGATGTACAGAGATGGAGGGGAGGGGTTAGTGATCACACTGGGGGGATGTACAGAGATGGAGGGGAGGGGTTAGTGATCACACTGGGGAGGGATGTACAGAGATGGAGGGGAGGGGTTAGTGATCACACTGGGGGAGGATGTACAGAGTGGAGGGGAGGGTTAGTGATCACACTGGGAGGATGTACAGAGATGGAGGGGAGGGGTTAGTGATCACACTGGGGCGAGGATGTACAGAGATGGAGGGGAGAGGTTAGTGATCACACTGGGGGGATGTACAGAGATGGAGGGGAGGGGTTAGTGATCACACTGGGGGGATGTACAGAGATGGAGGGGAGGGTTAGTGATCACACTGGGAGGATGTACAGAGATGGAGGGGAGGGGTTAGTGATCACACGGGTGAGGGATGTACAGAGATGGAGGGGAGAGGTTAGTGATCACACTGGGGGGGGATGTACAGAGATGGAGGGGAGAGGTTGGTGATCACACTGGGGGGATGTACAGAGATGGAGGGGAGGGGTTAGTGATCACACTGGGGGGGGATGTACAGAGATGGAGGGGAGGGGTTAGTGATCACACTGGGGGGGATGTACAGAGATGGAGGGGAGAGGGTTAGTGATCACACTGGGGCGAGGGATGTACAGAGATGGAGGGGAGGGGTTAGTGATCACACTGGGGGGGATGTACAGAGATGGAGGGGAGGGGTTAGTGATCACACTGGGGGGATGTACAGAGATGGAGGGGAGGGGTTAGTGATCACACTGGGGGATGTACAGAGATGGAGGGGAGGGGTTAGTGATCACACTGGGGGGGATGTACAGAGATGGAGGGGAGGGGTTAGTGATCACACTGGGGAGGATGTACAGAGATGGAGGGGAGGGTTAGTGATCACACTGGGGGGATGTACAGAGATGGAGGGGAGGGGTTAGTGATCACACTGGGGGGATGTACAGAGATGGAGGGGAGAGGTTAGTGATCACACTGGGGGGATGTACAGAGATGGAGGGGAGGGGTTAGTGATCACACTGGGAGGATGTACAGAGATGGAGGGGAGAGGTTAGTGATCACACTGGGGGGATGTACAGAGATGGAGGGGAGGGGTTAGTGATCACACTGGGGGATGTACAGAGATGGAGGGGAGAGGTTAGTGATCACACTGGGGGGATGTACAGAGATGGAGGGGAGGGTTAGTGATCACACTGGGGGGATGTACAGAGATGGAGGGGAGGGGTTAGTGATCACACTGGGAGGATGTACAGAGATGGAGGGGAGAGGTTAGTGATCACACTGGGGGGGATGTACAGAGATGGAGGGGAGGGGTTAGTGATCACACTGGGGGGATGTACAGAGATGGAGGGGAGAGGTTAGTGATCACACTGGGGGGGATGTACAGAGATGGAGGGGAGGGGTTAGTGATCACACTGGGGGGATGTACAGAGATGGAGGGGAGAGGTTAGTGATCACACTGGGGGGGATGTACAGAGATGGAGGGGAGGGGTTAGTGATCACACTGGGGGGGATGTACAGAGATGGAGGGGAGAGGTTAGTGATCACACTGGGGGGATGTACAGAGATGGAGGGGAGAGGTTAGTGATCACACTGGGGGGGATGTACAGAGATGGAGGGGAGGGTTAGTGATCACACTGGGGGGGGATGTACAGAGATGGAGGGGAGAGGTTAGTGATCACACTGGGGGGATGTACAGAGATGGAGGGGAGGGGTTAGTGATCACATTGGGGGGATGTACAGAGATGGAGGGGAGAGGTTAGTGATCACACTGGGGGGATGTACAGAGATGGAGGGGAGAGGTTAGTGATCACACTGGGGGGATGTACAGAGATGGAGGGGAGAGGTTAGTGATCACACTGGGGGGGGATGTACAGAGATGGAGGGGAGGGGTTAGTGATCACACTGGGGGGGGGATGTACAGAGATGGAGGGGAGGGGTTAGTGATCACACTGGGGGATGTACAGAGATGGAGGGGAGGGGTTAGTGATCACACTGGGGGGATGTACAGAGATGGAGGGAGGGGTTAGTGATCACACTGGGAGGGGGATGTACAGAGATGGAGGGGAGAGGTTAGTGATCACACTGGGGGGATGTACGAGATGGAGGGGAGGGTTAGTGATCACACTGGGGGGGGATGTACAGAGATGGAGGGGAGGGGTTAGTGATCACACTGGGGGGATGTACAGAGATGGAGGGGAGGGGTTAGTGATCACACTGGGGCGAGGGATGTACAGAGATGGAGGGGAGGGGTTAGTGATCACACTGGGGGGAGGAGTACAGAGGGGAGGGGAGGGGTTAGTGATCACACTGGGAGGGATGTACAAGATGGAGGGGAGGGGTTAGTGATCACACTGGGGTGAGGGATGTACAGAGATGGAGGGGAGAGGTTAGTGATCACACTGGGGTGAGGGATGTACAGAGATGGAGGGGAGGGGTTAGTGATCACACTGGGGGGATGTACAGAGATGGAGGGGAGGGGTTAGTGATCACACAGGGGAGGATGTACAGAGATGGAGGGGAGGGTTAGTGATCACACGGGTAGGGATGTACAGAGATGGAGGGGAGAGGTTAGTGATCACACTGGGGGGGATGTACAGAGATGGAGGGGAGAGGTTGTGATCACACTGGGGGATGTACAGAGATGGAGGGGAGGGGTTAGTGATCACACTGGGGGATGTACAGAGATGGAGGGAGGGGGTTATGATCACACTGGGGGGGGATGTACAGAGATGGAGGGGAGAGGTTAGTGATCACACTGGGGATGTACAGAGATGGAGGGGAGGGTTAGTGATCACACTGGGAGGATGTACAGAGTTGGAGGGGAGAGGTTTAGTGATCACACCTGGGGGATGTAACAGAGAAGGAGGGGAGAGGTTAGTGATCACACTGGGGGGGGATGTACAGAGATGGAGGGGAGGGGTTAGTGATCACACTGGGGGGATGTACAGAGATGGAGGGGAGAGGTTAGTGATCACACTGGGGGGGATGTACAGAGATGGAGGGGAGGGGTTAGTGATCACACTGGGGGGGGGGATGTACAGAGATGGAGGGGAGGGGTTAGTGATCACACTGGGGGATGTACAGAGATGGAGGGGAGGGTGTTAGTGATCACACTGGGGGATGTTACAGAGATGGAGGGGGGGTTAGTGATCACACTGGGAGGGGGATGTACAGAGATGGAGGGGAGAGGTTAGTGATCACACTGGGGGGATGTACAGAGATGGAGGGGAGGGGTTAGTGATCACACTGGGGGGGGATGTACAGAGATGGAGGGGAGGGGTTAGTGATCACACTGGGGGGATGTACAGAGATGGAGGGGAGGGGTTAGTGATCACACTGGGGCGAGGGATGTACAGAGATGGAGGGAGGGGTTAGTGATCACACTGGGGGGAGGATGTACAGAGGGGAGGGGAGGGGTTAGTGATCACACTGGGAGGATGTACAGAGATGGAGGGGAGGGGTTAGTGATCACACTGGGGCGAGGGATGTACAGAGATGGAGGGGAGAGGTTAGTGATCACACTGGGGGGATGTACAGAGATGGAGGGGAGGGGTTAGTGATCACACTGGGGGATGTACAGAGATGGAGGGGAGGGGTTAGTGATCACACTGGAGGATGTACAGAGATGGAGGGGAGGGGTTAGTGATCACACGGGTGAGGGATGTACAGAGATGGAGGGGAGAGGTTAGTGATCACACTGGGGGGGGATGTACAGAGATGGAGGGGAGAGGTTGGTGATCACACTGGGGGGATGTACAGAGATGGAGGGGAGGGGTTAGTGATCACACTGGGGGGGGGATGTACAGAGATGGAGGGGAGGGTTAGTGATCACACTGGGGGGGGATGTACAGAGATGGAGGGGAGAGGTTAGTGATCACACTGGGGCGAGGGATTTACAGAGATGGAGGGGAGGGGTAGTGATCACACTGGGGGGGATGTACAGAGATGGAGGGAGGGGTTAGTGATCACACTGGGGGATGTACAGAGATGGAGGGGAGGGGTTAGTGATCACACTGGGGGATGTACAGAGATGGAGGGAGGGGTTAGTGATCACACTGGGGGATGTACAGAGATGGAGGGGAGGGTTGTTGATCACACTGGGAGATGTACAGAGATGGAGGGGAGGGGTTAGTGATCACACTGGGGGGATGTACAGAGATGGAGGGGAAGGGGTTAGTGATCCACACTGGGGGATGTACAGAGATGGAGGGAGGGGTACGTGATCACACTGGGGGGATGTACAAGAGATGGAGGGGAGGGGTTAGTGATCACACAGGAGGATGTACAGAAATGGAGGGAGACGTTAGTGATCACACTGGGGGATGTACAGAGATGGAGGGGAGGGGTTAGTGATCACACTGGGGGGATGTACAGAGATGGAGGGGAGAGGTTAGTGATCACACTGGGGGATGTACAGAGATGGGGGAGGGGTTTAGTGATCACACTGGGGGGATGTACAGAGAGGGGAGGGGAGGGGTTCGTGATCACACTGGAGGATGTACAGAGATGGAGGGGAGAGGTTAGTGATCACACTGGGGGGATGTACAGAGATGGAGGGAGGGGTTAGTGATCACACTGGGGGGATGTACAGAGATGGTGGGGAGAGGTTAGTGATCACACTGGGGGGGATGTACAGAGATGGAGGGGAGGGGGTTAGTGATCACACTGGGGGGGATGTACAGAGATGGAGGGGAGAGGATAGTGATCACACTGGGGGGATGTACAGAGATGGAGGGGAGGGGTTAGTGAATCACACTGGGGGGATGTACAGAGTGGAGGGGAGGGGTTAGTGATCACACTGGGGGGATGTACAGAGATGGAGGGGAGAGGTTAGTGATCACACTGGGGGGATGTACAGAGATGGAGGGGAGAGGTTAGTGATCACACTGGGGGGGGATGTACAGAGATTGGAGGGGAGGGGTTAGTGATCACACTGGGGGGGGATGTACAGAGATGGAGGGGAGAGGTTAGTGATCACACTGGGGGGATGTACAGAGATGGAGGGGAGGGGTTAGTGATCACACTGGGGGGATGTACAGAGATGGAGGGGAGAGGTTAGTGATCACACTGGGGGGATGTACAGAGATGGAGGGGAGAGGTTAGTGATCACACTGGGGGGGATGTACAGAGATGGAGGGGGAGAGGTTAGTGATCACACTGGGGGGGGGATGTACAGAGATGGAGGGGAGGGGTTAGTGATCACACTGGGGGGGGGATGTACAGAGATGGAGGGGAGGGGTTAGTGATCACACTGGGGGATGTACAGAGATGGAGGTGAGAGGGGTTAGTGATCACACTGGGGTGATGTACAGAGATGGAGGGGAGGGGTTAGTGTTCACACTGGGAGGGGGATGTACAGAGATGGAGGGGAGAGGTTAGTGATCACACTGGGGGATGTGCAGAGATGGAGGGGAGGGGTTCGGTGATCACACTGGGGGGGATGTGACAGAGATGGAGGGGAGGGGGTTAGTGATCACACTGGGGGGATGTACAGAGATGAGGGGAGGGGGTTAGTGATCACACTGGGGCGAGGGATGTACAGAGATGGAGGGGAGGGGTTAGTGATCACACTGGGGGGAGGATGTACAGAGGGGAGGGGAGGGGTTAGTGATCACACTGGGAGGATGTACAGAGATGGAGGGGAGGGGTTTAGTGATCACACTGGGGCGCGGGATGTACAGAGATTGGAGGGGAGAGGTTAGTGATCACACTGGGGGGATGTACAGAGATGGAGGGGAGGGTTAGTGATCACACTGGGGGGATGTACAGAGATGGAGGGGAGGGGTTAGTGATCACACTGGGAGGATGTACAGAGATGGAGGGGAGGGGTTAGTGATCACACGGGTGAGGGATGTACAGAGATGGAGGGGAGAGGTTAGTGATCACACTGGGGGGATGTACAGAGATGGAGGGGAGAGGTTGGTGATCACACTGGGGGGATGTACAGAGATGGAGGGGAGGGGTTAGTGATCACACTGGGGGGATGTACAGAGATGGAGGGGAGGGGTTAGTGATCACACTGGGGGGGGATGTACAGAGATGGAGGGGAGAGGTTAGTGATCACACTGGGGCGAGGGATGTACAGAGATGGAGGGGAGGGGTTAGTGATCACACTGGGGGGGATGTACAGAGATGGAGGGGAGGGGTTAGTGATCACACTGGGGGGATGTACAGAGATGGAGGGGAGGGGTTAGTGATCACACTGGGGGGATGTACAGAGATGGAGGGGAGGGTTTAGTGATCACACTGGGGGGGGATGTACAGAGATGGAGGGGAGAGGGTTAGTGATCACACTGGGGGGATGTACAGAGATGGAGGGGAGGGGTTAGTGATCACACTGGGGGGATGTACAGAGATGGAGGGGGAGGGGTTAGTGATCACACTGGGGGATGTACAGAGATGGAGGGGAGGGGTTAGTGATCACACTGGGGGGGGATGTACAGAGATGGAGGGGAGGGGTTAGTGATCACACTGGGGGGAGGATGTACAGAGATGGAGGGGAGAGGTTAGTGATCACACTGGGGGGATGTACAGAGATGGAGGGGAGGGGTTAGTGATCACACTGGGGGGATGTACAGAGATGGAGGGGAGAGGTTAGTGATCACACTGGGGGGATGTACAGAGATGGAGGGGAGGGGTTAGTGATCACACTGGGGGGGATGTACAGAGATGGAGGGGAGAGGTTAGTGATCACACTGGGAGGATGTACAGAGATGGAGGGGAGAGGTTAGTGATCACACTGGGGGGATGTACAGAGATGGAGGGGAGGGGTTAGTGATCACACTGGGGGGATGTACAGAGATGGAGGGGAGAGGTTAGTGATCACACTGGGGGGGATGTACAGAGATGGAGGGGAGGGGTTAGTGATCACACTGGGGGGATGTACAGAGATGGAGGGGAGAGGTTAGTGATCACACTGGGGGGGATGTACAGAGATGGAGGGGAGGGTTAGTGATCACACTGGGGGATGTACAGAGATGGAGGGGAGGGGTTAGTGATCACACTGGGGGGATGTACAGAGATGGAGGGGAGAGGTTAGTGATCACACTGGGGGGATGTACAGAGATGGAGGGGAGAGGTTAGTGATCACACTGGGGGGGATGTACAGAGATGGAGGGGAGGGGTTAGTGATCACACTGGGGGGGATGTACAGAGATGGAGGGGAGAGGTTAGTGATCACACTGGGGGATGTACAGAGATGGAGGGGAGGGGTTAGTGATCCACACTGGGGGGATGTACAGAGATGGAGGGGAGAGGGTTAGTGATCACACTGGGGGGGATGTACAGAGATGGAGGGGAGAGGGTTAGTGATCACACTGGGGGGGATGTACAGAGATGGAGGGGAGGGGTTAGTGATCACACTGGGGGGATGTACAGAGATGGAGGGGAGGGGTTAGTGATCACACTGGGGGGGGGATGTACAGAGATGGAGGGGAGGGGTTAGTGATCACACTGGGGGGGGATGTACAGAGATGGAGGGGAGGGGTTAGTGATCACACTGGGGGGGGATGTACAGAGATGGAGGGGAGGGGTTAGTGATCACACTGGGGGGATGTACAGAGATGGAGGGGAGGGGTTAGTGATCACACTGGGGGGATGTACAGAGATGGAGGGGAGGGGTTAGTGATCACACTGGGGGGATGTACAGAGATGGAGGGGAGGGGTTAGTGATCACACTGGGGGGGATGTACAGAGATGAGGGAGAGGTTAGTGATCACACTGGGGGGATGTACAGAGATGGAGGGGGGGGTTAGTGATCACACTGGGGGGATGTACAGAGATGGAGGGGAGAGGTTAGTGATCACACTGGGGGGGGATGTACAGAGATGGAGGGGGGGGGTAGTGATCACACTGGGGGGATGTACAGAGATGGAGGGGGGGGGTAGTGATCACACTGGGGGGATGTACAGAGATGGAGAGGTTAGTGATCACACTGGGGGATGTACAGAGATGGAGGGGAGGGGTTAGTGATCACACTGGGGGGATGTACAGAGATGGAGGGGAGGGGTTAGTGATCACACTGGGGGGATGTACAGAGATGGAGGGGAGGGGTTAGTGATCACACTGGGGGGGATGTACAGAGATGGAGGGGGGGGTTAGTGATCACACTGGGGGGATGTACAGAGATGGAGGGGAGGGGTTAGTGATCACACTGGGAGGATGTACAGAGATGGAGGGGAGAGGTTAGTGATCACACTGGGAGGATGTACAGAGATGGAGGGAGAGGTTAGTGATCACACTGGGGGGGATGTGCAGAGATGGAGGGGAGGGGTTAGTGATCACACTGGGGGATGTACAGAGATGGAGGGGAGAGGTTAGTGATCACACTGGGGGATGTACAGAGATGGAGGGGAGGGGTTAGTGATCACACTGGGGGGATGTACAGAGATGGAGGGGAGAGGTTAGTGATCACACTGGGGGGATGTACAGAGATGGAGGGGAGGGTTAGTGATCACACTGGGGGGATGTACAGAGATGGAGGGGAGAGGTTAGTGATCACACTGGGGGGATGTACAGAGATGGAGGGGAGGGGTTAGTGATCACACTGGGGGGATGTACAGAGATGGAGGGGAGAGGTTAGTGATCACACTGGGGGGATGTACAGAGATGGAGGGGAGGGGTTAGTGATCACACTGGGGGGATGTACAGAGATGGAGGGAGAGGTTAGTGATCACACTGGGGGGATGTACAGAGATGGAGGGGAGAGGTTAGTGATCACACTGGGGGGGGATGTACAGAGATGGAGGGGAGGGGTTAGTGATCACACTGGGGGATGTACAGAGATGGAGGGGAGGGGTTAGTGATCACACTGGGAGGATGTACAGAGATGGAGGGGAGGGGTTAGTGATCACACTGGGAGGCTGTACAGAGATGGAGGGGAGGGGTTAGTGATCACACTGGGGGGGATGTACAGAGATGGAGGGGAGGGGTTAGTGATCACACTGGGTGGATGTACAGAGATGGAGGGGAGAGGTTAGTGATCACACTGGGGGGATGTACAGAGATGGAGGGGAGAGGTTAGTGATCACACTGGGGGGATGTACAGAGATGGAGGGGAGGGGTTAGTGATCACACTGGGGGGGGATGTACAGAGATGGAGGGGAGGGGTTAGTGATCACACTGGGGGGATGTACAGAGATGGAGGGGAGGGTTAGTGATCACACTGGGGGGATGTACAGAGATGGAGGGGAGGGGTTAGTGATCACACTGGGGGGATGTACAGAGATGGGAGGGGAGAGGTTAGTGATCACACTGGGGCGGATGTACAGAGATGGAGGGGAGGGGTTAGTGATCACACTGGGGGGGGATGTACAGAGATGGAGGGGAGGGGGTTAGTGATCACACTGGGGAGGATGTACAGAGATGGAGGGGAGAGGTTAGTGATCACACTGGGGGGGGGATGTACAGAGATGGAGGGGAGAGGTTAGTGATCACACTGGGGAGGGATGTACAGAGATGGAGGGGAGAGGGTTAGTGATCACACTGGGGGATGTACAGAGATGGAGGGGAGAGGTTAGTGATCACACTGGGGGGATGTACAGAGATGGAGGGGAGAGGTTAGTGATCACACTGGGGGGGGGATGTACAGAGATGGAGGGGAGGGGTTAGTGATCACACTGGGGGGATGTACAGAGATGGAGGGGAGGGGTTAGTGATCACACTGGGGGGGGATGTACAGAGATGGAGGGGAGAGGTTAGTGATCACACTGGGGGGATGTACAGAGATGGAGGGGAGAGGTTAGTGATCACACTGGAGGGATGTACAGAGATGGAGGGGAGGGGTTCGTGATCACACTGGGGCGAGGGATGTACAGAGATGGAGGGGAGAGGTTTGCGATAGCACTGGAGATGCGAGGGGATGATGTCTTGTAGTGGTTTCTGAGGTTTGCTGTCTGTGGGTCGCTCTGTCTTCACTTCCTGAGGTGTCAGCTGCTTAAAGGATAACCGTGCTCTGATTGCCGAAAACACTTTTTCGTTTGTTTACAGCAACAGTAGTAAGATATCCGTAAACACACAAAAGTTATGGCTTTTTGAACTATGAAGTCACTGCTTTCACAGTATGCCTGGCCCCAGACAGTAATCCGATGACCCCTTGGGCACCAGTTTGAAAACTTGTCTTCAGCAGAATTGGGTAGGGAAGGGTTGCTGCGCTGAGGTACCATCTCCCTTTCAAAACCGCCGTCATCACTCCCTTCCTCAAACCCCATCCCCCCCCGCCCCACAGCCCTGAATCCGTCCATCCTTTCCAATTACCACCCCTGCCATTAGCCTACCGTTCATCTCTGAGATCCTCGAGCATGTCGTGACATCCCAGCTCCACTTCCATCTTTCCTAACTCCCTGTTCGAATCTCGTCCTGCTTCTGCCCTCCTCCCAGCGCGAACGCTGCTCTCTCCAAAGTCACAAACGATGTACTCTGTGACCGTGATTTCGTTATTCCTCCTTGCCCTCCTCAACCTCTCCTGTGGTTTTGGACAACGCCATCCTCCTCCGTTCGTCTCTCCTCCGTTATCCAGCTCTGTGGGGTTGTCCTTGTGTGGTTCCCATCCTACCTGCCTGAACACCACGCTCCTCCGGCAATGGCCTCTCTTCCCGTCTCCGCATTGTCAACTCCAGAGTCCCCCCAGAGGATCTATCCTTGGCCCTCTCCTCATCCTCGCTGCCGTGTTCGCACTCAGTGACGTGATCCACAGGCAGTGGGCCAGCTTCCATCTGTGTGCTAGTGACACCCAGCTCTACATAGAATCATAGAAATTTACCACACAGGAGGCCATTCGGCCCATCGTGTCTGCGCCGGTCGAAAAAGAGCTATCCAGCCTAATCCCACTTTCCAGCTCTTGGTCCATAGCCTCGTAGGTTACAGCACTTCAAGTGCATATCCAAGTACTTTTTAAATGTGATTAGGGTTTCTGCCTCTACCACCCTTTCAGGCAGTGAGTTCCAGACCCCCACCACCCTCTGGGTGAAAACATTTCTCCTCAACTCCCCTCTAATCCTTCTACCAATTACTTTAAATCTATGCCCCCTGGTTATGGACCTCTCAGCTAAGGGAAATAGGTCCTTCCTATCCACTCAATCTCGGCCCCTCATAATTTTATACACCTCAATGACGTCTCCCCTCAGCCTCCTCTGTTCCAAAGAAAACAACCCCAGCCTTGGGTCGACTAGGCCTGTATTCACTAGAGTTTAGAAGAATGAGAGGGGATCTCATTGAAACCTGTAAAATTCTGACAGGGCTAGACAGACTGGATGCAGGGAGGATGTTTCCACTGACTTGGGGGGGGGTCTAGAACGAGGGGTCACAGTCTCAGGATACGGGGTAGGACATTTAGGACTGAGATGAGGAGAAATGTCTTCACTCCGAGGGTGGTGAACCTGTGGAATTCTCTACCACAGAAGGCTGTGGAGGCCAAGTCACAATGTATTTAAGAAGGAGATAGATAGATTTCTAGACACAAAAGGCATCAAGGGGTATGGGGAGAGAGCGGGAATATGGTATTCAGATAGAGGATCAGCCATGATCATATTGAATGGCGGAGCAGGCTCGAAGGGCCGAATGGCCGACTCCTGCTCCTATTTTTCTATGTTTCTATCCAATCATTCCTCATAGCTAAAAGTCCTGGCAACATCCTCGTAAATCTCCTCTGTACCCACTCTAGTGCAATCCCATCTCCATCACCTCTCTCAACCCCATGACTACCTCCATGTTGCCTGACCGCTTGCCCAATATCAGGTCATGGAAGAGTCCCAACTTCCTCCAACTAGACAATGGGAAGAGAGAAGCCATCATTTACAGCCTGACCATAAACTCTGCTCCTGTGACACTGACCCCATTCCCCTCTCTGGTCACTCACTCGGGTTGAATCAGACTGTACATGCAAAACCTTGGCACCCTGTCCGATCCAGAGCTGAGCTTCGAAACCCCAGGACCGGTTATTACCATCTCCATCACACCGCCTGCCTCCTTGGCCACTCTGCCGCTGAAACGCTTTTTTGCCATCTCTCGACTTGATTTCGCTAACATCTTCCCTGCTGGCCTCCCATCCTCTACCTTCATCGACTCCAACTGGTCCAAAACTCAACCAATGTACTTCTGTCCCGCAGTAACAACAGCTTGCCTTTAACGTCGTGAAACATGCCACGGCACTTCGCAGGAGCGTAATCGGACAAAACAATTGACACCGAGCCGCATAAGGAGATATTGGGACAGGGAACCACAAGCTAGGTCAAAGAGCCGGGTTTTAAGGAACGTCTTAAAGGAGAGAGAGGCAGAGAGGTTTAGGGAGGGAATTCCAGAGCATAGGGCCAAGGCAGCTGAAGGCACGGCCACTGATGATGGGGCGATGGATGCACAAGAGGCCAGAATTGGAGGAGCGCCGAGATCTCGGAGGGTTGTAGGGCAGGAGGAGGTTACAGAGATGGGATGGGAGCGAGGCCATGGAGGGGGTCTGCCCACGAGGATGAGAATGATAAACTCAGACATGCACACTGATTTTAGGAGTCTGCGATATCGATTGGAAGGGAGCAGCCAATTTTATTCCTGGCTTGTTTTTTTTAATCCCACAGTGAGACCCTCCCGTGCAAGAGGAGAGCGTGCGTGGTGGGGATATCAGCCGATATACTGTGGACAGTGGTGGATATTCTGTTTTTTTTGCTCTAAGCACGATGTTGTAAATTGACAAGCACGCAGCCTGAGCTGGGCGCGGAGAACCTGTCGGCTTCTGAAGACTGGGACTGACTCCTTCCTCGCCTGCCTGCGAGGCACGACGGACAGCAAAGAACCACAGCAACAACTTGTAACAGACGAGTGGCTGAGGGGCCAGCAGTTCTCTGCAGCGACGACCGGACCTTGCGAGGTAGACTGTGTACCGGAGAGGATCAGCATTGGCACCGCTCGCGTTACTAGCTGAACGGTTCGGTTAACCCCCCCCCCGCCGCCGCGCCAGTCCTTTGCGGAATCGGAGCTCCGCTTGGCTTCAGGCTGCCCGTTCAAAGTCGAACTCATCCCGCAAGCAAGCCACGGCTCCCAGGAACAGGACCGACCCGCGACCGACTGACTCCGTCGACAGACTGGAATTATTATTTATTTTTTTGAAAGCCAGTGCAGGGAACACTGGCTGATGCTGCGAACAATCGGTGCAAGAGATTTCCTGACTAGGGGGCCTACCCTAAAGTGACACATTTCCTCTTAGCCTGGGTGAGTGGCTAACACCCAAGGCTGCCAAAGTACTGAAAGCAAAGTCAGCTCTCTGTGCGCGCGCACACACACACATACGAGAGAGAGAGAGAGAGAGAGAGGAGGAGGAATTGGAAACGTACAGCATCTCTGCAAATTTGCAGTCTGAGTAACGCAGGGCAGACCCGAGGGCTCGACCTGCCCTCCGCTTCACACTTGGCGCGACTCCCGGCGAGCCCCCTCCGAGGACGACATGGGCAGATAGGATCGAAGCCGCTTCTCCCGGGGTAAGACTGTGCTTTTATTTCGTTAACACCGTGCTTGTTGGAAGTTTCCCGGCCAGCGAAACCGGACTTGTTGCAGTGCGAAGGAGTCCCTCAGTTTGCAGGCTTCGCAGCGTGGAATTTGGGTGTGAGAATGTCTGTGTGTACGGGAAGAGTATTCGTAACAAAACTCGGCTGCCAATTTCTCTTTTTTTGTAACTTCTGGCTTTAACAAGATTTTTTCAAACTGAGTCCAGAATGTCCTCGATTGTCCTTTTTTTTTTCCCCTTTTGGGTGTGCGTCTGTGGCAGATTAAAGGCATTTGTTACAGTGGGAGACCTTTTAACCCACTGGTTTTCTCAAAGCTCTTGGGAAAGTGCCATTTTCTACCATTTGCTCTTTATTACAGTCTGCAGCGCAGGGGGAGAAACCTACATTTAGCCAAAAGATTGTTGTTCCAAGTTTCTGGGCTTTTTTTTTTCCTCTTTTAAATTCCCTCTCAAATTTCAGGTCTGTTTCCTAAAAAGGCAGCGTGCTGTGTGTTTTGTGGTCTGTTCCAGCTGGCAGCCCAGGGCGAGGGTCTAAATCTTCTTATCTGCAGCGAGCAGCATGCAGGTCTTCCTTTCCGTTGCCTCTTTGGCTTAAGTTAATGTCTTTCCCCGCTGGGATTTCCCCCACCCTCTCTGCTGTTTCACCCGAGTGGCCCTCCGTGTCGCTTTGGTCTGTGCTGTATTTTTTTCTCCCCTGCCCTCGCACTCGCGGGAACCTCAAGCCGCCTTCTCAAATCGTGCAAGCCCCGCGGAACGGCTCGGCAATCTTCCAGCACAGCGAACACGTGCTCGCAGCACAGTCTTGATAATGGTGATTCAGCGTCTTCAGCCTCCTACTGTTCGGCATTCGTTACATTCCAGCAAAGTGCTTCGGACCTTGGGTCTGTTTGAGTAATACTCCCTTCACCATATGGAGGTTCAGAAATAGAAAGCGTTTTGAGAGAGTCATGGCTGGCAGTAAGTGCACATGGGCTGGAATCTAATCGAGGGGTTCAGATGGTTTATATATAGAATAATGGATACCGGGAGTGAGTTACAGGCTGGAATCTAATCGAGGGGTTCAGGTGGTTTATATATAGTATAATGGATACCTGGGAGTGAGTTACAGGCTGGATTCTAATTGAGGGGTTCAGGTGGTTTATATATAGAATAATGGATACCTGGGAGTGAGTTACAGGCTGGAATCTAATCGAGGGGTTCAGGTGGTTTATATATAGAATAATGGATACCCGGGAGTGAGTTACAGGCTGGAATCTAATTGAGGGGTTCGGATGGTTTATATGGTTTTTTTTTAAACTTGCATTTATATAGCACCTTTCATAACCTCAGGACGTCCCAAAGCGCTTTACAGCCAATCACATGCTTTTGAAGTGTAGTCACTGTTGTAATGTAGGAAACACGGCAGCCAAATTGGGCACAGCAAGCTCCCACATGCAGCAACATGCTAATGACCAGGTAATCCGTTTGTGATGATGTTTGAGGGATGAATATTGGGCCAGGACACCGTGGAGAACTCCCCATCTCTTCTTCAAAATAGGGCCATGGGATCTTTTACATCCACGTGATGGGGCAAATGTATTAATGTAGAATAATGGATACCTGGGAGTGAGTTACAGACTGGAATCTAATCGAGGGGTTCAGATGGTTTATATATATATAATAATGGATACCCGGGAGTGAGTTACAGGCTGGAATCTAATCGAGGGGTTCAGATGGTTTATATATAGAATAATGGATACCTGGGAGTGAGTTACAGGCTGGAATCTAATCGAGGGGTTCAGATGGTTTATATATAGAATAATGGATACCCGGGAGTGAGTTACAGGCTGGAATCTAATCGAGGGGTTCAGATGGTTTATATACAGAATAATGGATACCCGGGAGTGAGTTACAGGCTGGAATCTAATCGAGGGGTTCAGGTGGTTTATATATAGAATAACGGATAACCGAGGGGTTTAGATGTGCTCTAAATCCATGAACCCCTCTCTTAGTTCGAGCTCTCGCTTGCTGCTTCTGTTCACGTTCTGCGGTGGAGCCCAGGCTGCCGGCCTGCTCCATGCTGCTGCTGCTGGAGGCCGGTATTTGGCGCTGGTAATTAAGGATATAAAC
Organism: Squalus acanthias; assembly: GCA_030390025.1. Taxonomy (NCBI): domain Eukaryota; kingdom Metazoa; phylum Chordata; class Chondrichthyes; order Squaliformes; family Squalidae; genus Squalus; species Squalus acanthias. The sequence continues at coordinate 607,969 of JASTWF010000129.1, read as the reverse complement.
AGCTGCCGATTTAAAAAGGGGAAAAACTGCAAATGCTGGAGTTCTGAAACAAAAGCAGGAAATGCTGGAAGTGCACAGCAGTTCCATTGGCAGCTGTGATGGGGGAAAGACAGATTAATATTTCAGGAGAGAAACCCTTCATCAGAACTGATGGGCATGGTAGCATTTCAGCAGAGGGGGGAAGAACAGGGAGAGGGCACAGAAAGAACAGCCGGTCTGACCATCAAGAGCAAGTTAAGGGGTTGAACGACCTGCAAACAGCTTCATAGTAAAAACAGGAAACTATTCAATATGATAACAACAAGGCAATGAAAAGACAGTTTATATATGAAAATAAAAATACGTGGAGCAAATAGATTGCCCGTGGTGAAAAGGAGATGACCGGGGGGGGGGGGCTGGAGAGCAATATAAATGAGAGCAGTTTGAAAGGAGCTGGCCTGTAGGAGTATTTAACCGAAATGAGACTCCCTCGACTGACGCTCCCAGTGCAGCACTGAGGGAACGCTGCACTGTCGGAGGAGACGTTAAACCGAGGCCGCGTCTGTCCCCTCAGGCGGGCTTAAAAGATCCCGCGGCTGCTATTTCGAAGAAGTGCAGCTGGGGAGTCCTGGGCCAATATTTGTCACTCGCCCGACATCACATTTTTAAAAAAAAAACCACACACTCAGATTATCCGATCATTGTCTCATTGCTGCTTGTGGGGTCTTGCTGTGCGCAAATCGGCTGCCGCGTTTCCTGCATTACAACAGTGACGACACTTCAAAAAAAAAAAACTCCTTCGTTGGCTGTAAAGTCCCAAGGTTTGTGAAGGCGCTGTGTCAATGCAAGCTTGTGTTTTTTTGTTTTGGTATTGTGGAGATGACCCCTAAGCAGTACGCGGTAACATCCGGTCACAGCGCAGAGGCCACTGCACTCCACTCCTTCCCCCCCCCCCCCCCCCCCCCCCCCTGAGTTAATGTGTAAAGGAGTTGTGCATTCGCTCCCGTGTCCGCTGATCTGGACACGCAAGTTAACCAATTGCAAAATGACCAGTCATCAATCTTTGGTGGACTTTGAGCGGATTAGTCAGACTGCACCTGGGCAGTGTACGCACGGGACTCTTGTCCTGCTGCACTGTAGGGCGGAGCAGAGAGAGAGAGAGTCTGTGTACGGATGCCGAGGGGGCTTGCTTCTTGCCGAGGAGCTGGCGATTGTGCAGAGGGGGCCGAGGCAGCCCAGGGCCACGCACCGCAGCGCTTGCAGCTTCTGACCTCGCACCTTAGCGCGATGCCCGTCAGTCGCCGGAGTCCGCACCAAGAGCCGGGGTAACTTTCTCCTTTCGGTATTTGCTCGTAGGAACGGAGCCGGGCCACTCGGGGCCGTGGTATTTCCCCCTGCGCCCTCGTACTGTTCTCGGTGGCGGGACGCCCGCTCCCCGGGGCTGGGCCTGCGTTGCTTCTGTTTTTTTTGCTGGCCCGGGTTGTGTGGGAGCAATCTGGAGAGGCGACGGCTGCTTTCCTCCTCTCTCTCTTGGTGCGCGCGGGGCACGGCGGCTGAGGAGCTTGACGCGCGGGGAGCCGGACGTCCTAATCCGCAGACCTGGGCTGTCCCCACCCTCCTTTCGTCGAGTCCAGAGCTCCACGTGGAACAGGAGCGAGTTAGGCTGGGGGTGGGATGGCAGCTTGAAAGTGAACGTTTCTTAGTAGCCAACGCGCGGCTCCGCATCACGAGACCCGGGGTTTGTGGGGAGGGTGAGGAATAGAATAATAATACAGCACAGAAGGAGGCCATTTGGCCCATCGAGTCTGCGCCGGCTCTTTCAGCCGTGGCTCAGTGGGTAGCCACTCTCGCCTCGGAGTCCGAAGGTTGTGGGTTCAAGTCCCACTCCAGAGACTCGAGCACAAAAATCTCGGCTGACACTCCCGGTGCAGTGCTGAGGGAGCGCCGCACTGTCGGAGGTGTCCTCTTTCGGATGAGACGTTAAACCGAGGCCCTCCCAGGTGGACGTAAAAGATGGCATTATTTCGAAGAAGAGCAGGAAAGTTATCCCCGGTGTCTTGGCCCAATATTTATCCCTCAATCAACATTAAAAGAAAAACTGATTATCTGGTCATTATCACATTGCTGTTTGTGGGAGCTTGCTGTGCGCACATTGGCTGCCGTGTCTCCCACATTACAACAGTGGCCACACTTCAAAAAGTACTCCATTGGCTGTGAAGCGCTTTGGGACGTCCAGTGGTGAAAGGCGCTATATAAATGCAAGTCTTTCTTTCTTTCGAAGAGCAATCCAGTCAGTCCCACTCTTTCCCCATATCCCTGCAATTTTTTTCTCCTTCAATTATCTGTTGGCCGAGTGTTTCTAAAAAGGCCGACTTCTTGGTGCGCGCCATCTACATCGCAGACGTCTCCCAAACTCGGCCCGTGTGCGGCGCCCCCCCCCCCCTGGCCATCCAGCTGCCAAAGCCCAGGCCTCGCCCTTCCTGTCTGCGTCTTTCTCGCCTCTACGTCAGCTGGTCTGGTCATCATTCACATTGCTGTTTGTGGGATGTTGCTCTGCGCAAATTGGCTGCTGCGTTTCCTGTGTTGTAACGCTTCGAAAAGTATTTTGGGCGCATCCTGTGGGCGTGAAAGGCGTTGTGTAAACGCAAGTCCCGTTCGCCCCCATCAGCCCTGTGCTCGCTGACCGACATTGGCTCCCGGTTAAGCAACGCCTCGATTAAAAAAAATTCTCATCCTTGTTTTCAAATCCCTTTGTGGCCTCGCCCCCTCCCCATCTCTGTAATCTCCTCCAGCCCCACAACCCCCCCGAGATATCTGCGCTCCTCTAATTCTGCCATCTTGAGCATCCCTGGTTATAATCGTTCCACCTTTGGCGGCCGTGCCTTCAGCTGCCTAGGCCCTAAGCTCTGGAATTCCCTGCCTAAACCTCTCCGCCTCTCTCTCCTCCTTTAAGACGCTCCTTAAAACCTACCTCTTTGACCAAGCTTTTGGTCACCTGCCCTAATTTCTCCTTATGTGTCAAATCCTGTGCAGCGCCTCGGGACGTTTTACTGAGTTAAAGGCGCTATATAAATACAAGATGTTATTTTGGTTCATGTGCTGGCTAAGGGAATGCTGGCTGGTCTTGTCGGGCCACTGCAGGGCTTCCCGACAGACTACCAGGAAACGAGCCTGACTGTTTTCTTCCCTCCCCCCGACTCTGTTATTTCCTCTTCATGTGAGGTGGAGTAGATCGGCAGCTCTTGGCCGCTCCCTGTGACAGCACGATCAAAATTCGGAAAGTCCCTGTGTGGTAGATTGTGGCTGTGGGCTGGCGTCTTTCTGCTCTCAATTCATGACTCGTAGTGGCCCAGAACGATACCAGGGCTAACTGTGCGCGTTGCGAGGACCGCTTGCAAAGACTTGGCTTGTACTCCCTTCAGTATAGAAAATTAAAGGCCGATCTAATTGAGGTTTTAAGATGATTGAAGGAGTTGATAGGGTAGATGGGGGGGGGGGGGGGGGGGGGGGCGGAGTCCAGAACAAGGGGGCGTAACATTAAAATTAAAGCCAGGCCGTTCATGGGGTGATGTCAAGAGCAGTTCTTTACACAAAGGGAAGTGGAAATATGGCACACTCTTTTCCGCCCCCCCCCCCCCCCCCCCCCCCCCCCTAAAACAAAAGCTGTTGAGGCTGGGGGTCAATTGAAAATTTCAAAACTGAGAGTGATAGATTTTTGTTAGGCAAGGGTATTAAGGATTACGGACCAACGTTCCCGCTAATCCGCACGACCGCGCAGCCGTCTGGAGGTCCTGCGCAGCCCGGGACCGGCTCTTTGCATGTGAGATTACGCGCATACGCAAAATTTGGAATCGGCCCATTGAAGGGACCGTGCACCCAAACGCAAAATATAAGGGGAACATTGTTATGGACCCAAGGCGGATAAATTGAGTTAGGCTACAGACCAGCCATGATCCAATTGAATGTTCGAGGGTAGAGGAAAGTGGGACGAGGTCCTGCAAGCAGAATATAGGGAGCTAGGAGATAAATTAAAAAGCAGGACCTCCAAAGGTAGTAATCTCAGGATTACTCCCAGTGCCACGTGCTAGCGAGAGCAGAAATAGGAGAATAGACCAGATGAATGCGTGGCTGGAGAGATGGTGTAGGAGGGAGGGGTTTAAATTCCTGAGGCATTGGGACCGATTCTGGGGAAGGTGGGACCTGTATAAACTGGACGGGTTACACCTCGGCAGAAACGGGACCAGCGTCCTCGGAGGGGGGTTTGCTAGTGCTGTTGGGAAGGATTTAAACCAGTTTACTGTGGAGGACACAAACAACCTTCCGGAAATAAAAGAGATCAAAGGATCTGGTAAGAGGGAGGAGCTGAGGGAAATCCTTATCAGTCGGGAAAAAGTGTTGGGGAAATTGATGGGACTGAAGGCTGATAAATCCCCAGGGCCTGATGGTCTGCCTCCCAGAGTACTTAAGGAGGTGGCCTTGGAAATAGTGGATGCATTGACGATCATTTTCCAACATTCCTTAGACTCTGGATCAGTTCCGAAGGAGTGGAGGGTGGCTAATGTAACCCCTCTTTTTAAAAAAGGAGGGAGGGAGAAAGCAGGGAATTATAGACCGGTCAGCCTGACATCGGTGGTGGTAAAATGATGGAATCAATTATTAAAGATGTCATAACAGACCATTTGGAAAGTGGCGACATGATAGGTCCAAGTCAGCATGGATTTGTGAAAGGGAAATCATGCTTGACAAATCTTCTGGAATTTTTTGAGGATGTTTCCAATAGGGTGGACGGGGGGGAACCAGTAGATGTGGTGTATTTGGACTTTCAGAAGGCCTTCGACAAGGTCCCACACAAGAGATTGGTGTGCAAAGTTAAAGCACATGGGATTGGGGGTAATGTGTTGACGTGGATTGAGAACTGGTTGGCACACAGGAAACAAAGAGTAGGAGTAAATGGGTACTTTTCAGAATGGCAGGCAGTGACCAGCGGGGTACCGCAGGGTTCGGTGCTGGGGCCCCAGCTGTTTACATTATATATTAATGATTTGGACGAAGGGATTAATTGTAATATCTCCAAATTTGCGGATGACACTAAATTGGGAGGCAGTGTGAACAATGAGGAGGATGCTAGGAGGCTACAGAGTGACTTGGACAGGTTGGGTGAATGGGCAAATGTATGGCAGATGAAGTACAATGTGGATAAATGTGAGGTTATCCACTTTGGTGGTAAAAATAGGGAGGCAGACTATTACCTGAATGGTGGCAGATTAGGGAAAGGGGAGGTGCAACGAGACCTGGGCGTCATGGTACATCAGTCACTGAAGGTGGGAAGGCAAGTGCAGCAGGCAGTCAAGAAAGCAAATGGCATGATGGCCTTCATAGCAAGGGGATTTGAGTACAGGAGTAGGGAGGTGATGCTACAGTTGTACAGGGCCTTGGTGAGGCCACACCTGGAGTATTGTGTGCAGTTTTGGTCTCCTAACTTGAGGAAGGACATTCTTGCTACTGAGGGAGTGCAACGAAGGTTCACTAGATTGATTCCTGGGATGGCCAGACTGACATATCCAGAAAGACTGGATCAACTGAACTTGTATCCTCTGGAGTTCAGAAGAATGAGGGGGGATCTTATAGAGACGTTTAAAATCCTGACTGGTTTAGACAAATTAGATGCGGGCAGAATGTTTCCAATGTTAGGGGAAACTAGAACCAGGGGTCACAGTCTAAGGATAAAGGGGAAGCCATTTAAGACTGAGATGAGGAGGAACTTCTTCACCCAGAGAGTGGTGAATCTGTGGAATTCTCTACCACAGAAGGTTGTTGAGGCCAGTTCGCTAAATATATTCAAAAGGGAGTTAGATATAATACTCACAACTAGTGGGATCAAGGGGTATGGCGAGAAAGCAGGAATGGGGTACTGAGGTAGCATGTTCAGCCATGAACGCATTAAATGGCGGTGCAGGCTCGAAGGACCGAATGGTCTACTCCTGCACCTATTTTCTATGTTTCTATGTTTGTCAGGGGGCCGAGAACCTAAGTGTGGGCCCAGAACGGAGAGAAACAAAGCTGGAAGTGCAAGTTAGAAAAGTAGTTAGCAAAACTAGTAGGGGGCAGAAACAAAGGCCAACAGTAAAGAGGGTCAAAGTGCAGAAAAATATTAAACAGGCAAAGTTGAAGGCACTTTATCTGAATGCACGTAGCATTCGCAACAAGGTGGATGAATTAATGGCACGGAGAAAACCAAGGGTGTGACAAGAATGAGGAACTTAAAGAAATTATTATTAGTAAAAAAAACAGTACTCGCAAAATTAATGGGACTAAAAGTCGATAAATCCCAAGGACCGGATGATCTACATCCTAGGGTTTTGAAAGAGGTGGCCATTGGAATAGTGGACACATTGGTTGTCATCTTCCAAAATTCTATAGATTCTGGAACGGTTCCTGCAGATTGGAGGATAGCAAATGTAACCCCGCTATTTAAGAAAGGAGGGAGAGAGAAAACGGGAAACTACAGGCCTGTTAGCCTCACATCAGTAGTTGGGGAAAATGCTGGAATCTGTTATAAAGGATGCAATAACTGGGCACTTAGAAACTAATAGTAAGATTGGGCAGAGTCAACATGGATTTATGAAAGGGAAATCCTGTTTGACAAACCTATTGGAGTTCTTTGAGGCTGTAACTAGTGGAGTAGACAAAGGGGAACCAGTAGATGTGGTGTATCTGGATTTTCAGAAGGCCTTCGATAAGGTCCCACACAAGAGGTTGGTGAACAAAATTAGGGCACATGGAATTGGGGGTAATTTACTAGCATGGATTGAGAATTGGTTAACAGACAGAAAACAAAGAGTAGGGATAAACGGGTCTTTTTCAGGATGGCAGGCTGTGACTAGTGGGGTACCGCAAGGATCGGTGCTTGGGCCCCAGCTATTCACAATCTATATCAATGATTTGGATGAGGGGACTAAATGTAACATTTCTAAATTTGCTGATGATACAAAGCTAGGTGTCAGTGTCAGTTGTGAAGAGGATGTGAAGAGGCTTCAAGGGGATCTCGACAGGCTCAGTGAGTGGGCGATAACATGGCAGATGGAATATAATGTGGATAAATGTGAAGTTATCCACTTTGGTAGAAAAAACAGAAAGGCAGAGTATTTCCTAAATGCTAAGATTGGGGAATGCAGATGCTCAAAGGGACCTGGGTGTCCTTGTACATGAGTCACTGAAAGTGAATGTGCAGGTGCAGCAAGCCATTAGGAAGGCAGATGGTATGCTGGCCTTCATTACAAGAGGATTTGCGTACAGGAGTAAAGAAGTCTTACTCCAATTATATAGGGCCTTGGTGAGACCACACCTGGAGTACTGTGTACAATTTTGGTCTCCTTACCTAAGGAAGGATATACTTGCCATAGAGGGAGTGCAACGAAGGTTCACGAGATTGATTCCTGGGATGGCGGGACTGTCGTATGAGAAGAGATTGAGTAAACTAGGCCTGTATTCTCTTGAATTCAGAAGAATGAGAGGGGATCTCATTGAAGCATACAAAATTATTACAGGGCTTGACAGGGTGGATGCTGGGAGAATGTTTCCCTTAGCTGGGAAGCCTAGAACCAGGGGCCACAACCTCAAGATAAAGGGTAGGCCATTCAGGACTGAGATGAGAAGAAATTTCTTCACACAGAGGGTGGTGAATCTTTGGAATTCTCTACCCCAGAGGGCTGTGGATGCTCAGTCATTGGGTATATTCAAAACAGAAGTCGATAGATTTCTGACTAGTAAGGGCATCAAGGGATATGGCGATAGGGCCGGTGAATGGAGTTGAGGCAGAAGATCAGCCATGATCTCATTGAATGGCGGAGCAGGCTCGAAGGGCCGAATGGCCTCCTCCTGTTCCTACGTTGGTCAGTAACTCCCCGGAAGGAAGCATCTGGTCACATTCCCGCTCCACTCTGTTATATTACAGTGGGTGTGTGTGACGGCCATAATGAGTCAGAGAAATTTAAGTCCATATGGTAGCCATTTGGTCCCTCGCCCTGTTTCCAGCTCCTCCACTAGAGCTATTCAATCCATAACAGCTCTTTTCATCTACGTCTCACATAATTATTTTTTCCCCCAAGACAATAGTGACATTTAAGAGGGAATTAGATAAACCTTCCTCAGATGCAGTGGTTGCCTTGAGTCCAACAGTCACATGTAATGTATTCCGTAGTCATTTAATCCGATGCAGTTCCTTCTCACCTTCCTTCCCTGGGGTCTCCTGGTCCAAATAGCCCCTGCTCAGATCATCCGCTGCTGAAACCCTCATCCACGCCTTTGTTACCTCTAGACTTGACTATTCCAACGCACTCCTGGCTGGCCTCCCACATTCTACCCTACGTAAACTTGAGGACATCCAAAGCTCGGCTGCCCGTGTCCTAACTCGCACCAAGCCCCGTTCGCCCATCACCCCTGTGCTCGCTGACCTACATTGGCTCCCGGTTAAGCAACGCCTCGATTTCAAAATTCTCATCCTTGTTTTCAAATCCCTCCATGGCCTCGCCCCCTCCCTATCTCTCTAATCTCCTCCAGCCCCACAACCCCCCGAGATATCTGCGCTCCTCTAATTCTGCCCTCTTGAGCATCCCTGATTATAATCGCTCAACCTTTGGCAGCCGTGCCTCTGCTGCCTAGGCCCTAAGCTCTGGAATTCCTTGCCTAAACCTCTTCGCCTCTCTACCTCTCTTTCCTCCTTTAAGACGCTCCTTAAAACCTATCTCTTTGACCAAGCTTTTGGTCACCTGCCCTAATTTCTCCTTACGTGACTCTGTGTCAGATTTTTTTGTCTTTTAATACTCCTGTGAAGCGCTTTGGGACGTTTTACTACGTTAAAGGCGCTATATAAATCCAAATTGTTGTTGTTGTTGGTTACACCACTGCATTTACTCATTTAGCCTTTACAGATTTCAGCCATAGTTTCACACAGTCCCGTGGGTTCTAGCAGTGCTGGGAGGGGTGGTTGCCCCTCTGGGACTGTGCACTGAGTGTCACAGGGTGGGCTGAGGCTGAGGGTGAGGGAAGGGGATTCTCACCCGTGTGTTCAAATCCCTCCGTGGCCTCGCCCTTCCCTACCTCTGCAACCTCCAGCTCCACAACCCTCCGAGAACTCCGCGCTCCTCCAATTCTGGCCTCTGGCGCGTCCCTCACTTCCGCTGCTCCACCATTGGCGGCCGTGCCTTCAGCTGCCTGGGCCCTAAGCTCTGGATTTCCCTCCCTGAACACCTCCGCCTCTCTCTCCTCCTTTAGGACCCTGCTTAAAACATCCCTCTTTGCCCAAGCTTTTGGTCAACTGTCCTAATAAAAAAAAGACTGGAAAGAAAGACTTGCAGCGCCTTTCACAACCTCAGGACATCCCAAAGCGTTTTACAGTCAATGAAGTACTTTTTGAAGTGGCGTCACTGTTGTAATGTGGGAAACGCGGCAGCTAATTTGAGCACAGCATGCTCCCGCAAACAGCAATGTGATCCTGACCAGATCTCTTCCTTTGGCAGGGTGTCAGTAGTTTTGTTTGACGACGCTGCTGTGAAGCTCCTTGGGACCTTTCACAACATTAAAAGGCGCTATATAAATGCAAGTCATTGTTGTTGGGATGATCTGTGCCATGGGGTTGAGGGGGAAGTGGGCAGTAAACATAGAAACATAGAAACTAGGAGCAGGAGTAGGCCATTCGGCCCGTCGAGCCTGCTCCACCATTCAATACGATCATGGCTGATCATCCAAATCCAGTACCCTGTCCCTGCTTTCTCACACAGAATCCCCATCGAGCCTGCACCGACACATATCCCACCCTATCCCCGTAATCCCACGTATTTAATTCCCCCTAACATATCCCATCCTATCCCTGTAACCCCACATATTTAATCCCCCCCTAACACTAAGGGTCAATTTATCATAGCCAAATCAACCTAACCCACACATTTTTGGACTGTGGGAGGAAACCGGAGCACCCGGAGGAAACCCATGCAGACACGGGGAGAATGTGCAAACTCCACACAGACAGTCACCCGAGGCCAGATTCGAACCCGGGTCCCTGGCGCAGTGAGGCACCAGTGCTAACCACTATGCCACCGTGTTGCCCAGTACTTGCAGCAAGGAACGGGGGCACTGTGCAGGATCGGGAGCTGCTGCTGTACTGTGCACCTTCCCTGAGCATGAGCAGCCAGTTCTGCTCTGCCCCAGACAGGGAGGGGCGAACCGGGCTCATTTCAAAGTTGTTCACAGCACAAAAGTCTGATGTCAAGAAGTAAAGGACTGAGTCTGGATCTCCTTTCCCCCCCCACACAACCCCTCCCCTATAACCTCCTGTTTGTTTCCAAAATGTTTTATTCTCGTCTTTAGTGAGGCAAGCTTTCAGATCGGTCGAGGTAAGGGACTGACGAGCGAGCCGTGATGGCTGAGCTGTGACCGATCTGGCAGCCAGTGTGTAAAATTGCACTTCCTCTCAAAGGGAGCAGTGTAGGAACATGAATGTGTGTCAGCTTTTAACGGCTAATTATCCCGCCCTCCCTCTGTCTCCATATTTTATGAGGTGTGTTCCAGATTTCTTTCATTTGTGATGCTAATGTAATCTCCCTTTGGAACAGATCCTTTTAAAGTAAATTATTTTTGGTCTCTCCAGTGGCCACTGCCTTTTAACGCATCACTTGTAAAGCACGGGGGTGGGGGGGGGCGGGATACGGAGACCAGAGGCTCCCAGATCGTAGTAACCAAAGGCAGCCCGCGCTGCAATTAGCGTCGGTGCTCCTGGGCTAGCGAGGGTGGTAAATCGGCCAGGGTTCCAGCTCCTGTTCACCATGTACTGACACCTATGAGAAAGTGAGTGTGTGGTGCGGACAGGAATCGTGCTCTCCTGTGAGGCTGTCCACGGTTGAATAGCCGCCTGGCATGCGCTGGTCTCCCAACACTGAGCCTGTCGCTGTCCTGCACTCGGGCTGTGAACTGGGATTGTGCTGGAGTGACGGGATCCCGAGCCTGTCTCTGTCCCGCACTCGGCCTGTGCACTGGGATTGGGGTGGAGTGACTGGGATCCCGAGCCTGTTTGTTGCTGTCCCGCACTCAGCCTGTGAACTGGGATTGGGCTGGAGTGACTGGGATCCCGAGCCTGTTGCTGTCCCGCCCTTGGCCTGTGAACTGGGATTGGGCTGGAGTGACTGGGATCCCGAGCCTGTCGCTGTCCAGCACTCAGCCTGTGAACTGGGATTGGGCTGGAGTGACTGGGATCCCGAGCCTGTTGCTGTCCCGCCCTCGGCCTGTGAACTGGGATTGTGCTGGAGTGACCGGGATCCCAAGCCTGTTTCTGTCCCGCACTCGGCCTGTGCACTGGGATTGGGGTGGAGTGACTGGGATCCCGAGCCTGTTTCTGTCCCGCCCTCGGCCTGTGCACTGGGATTGTGCTGGAGTGACTGGGATCCCGAGCCTGTTTCTGTCCCGCCCTCGGGCTGTGAACTGGGATTGGGCCGGAGTGACTGGGATCCCGAGCCTGTCGCTGTCCCGCCCTCGGCTTGTGAACTGGGATTGGGCTGGAGTGACTGGGATCCCGAGCCTGTTTCTGTCCCGCACCGGCCTGTGAACTGGGATTGTGCTGGAGTGACTGGGATCCCGAGCCTGTTTGTTGCTGTCCAGCACTCAGCCTGTGAACTGGGATTGGGCTGGAGTGACTGGGATCCCGAGCCTGTCACTGTCCCGCGCCCGGCCTGTGAACTGGGATTGTGCTGGAGTGACTGGGATCCCGAGCCTGTCACTGTCCCGCGCCCGGCCTGTGAACTGGGATTGTGCTGGAGTGACTGGGATCCCGAGCCTGTCGCTGTCACCGTTTCCACTTTGGAAGCAACAGTTCGGCTGCAGCTGGACGGGACGCAGCTTGATGGTCCTGTCTCCTCCTGCAGTGCAAGAGAGGATTTCTCCAAACAAAAATCTGTATCAGCAGTTCTGCAATGAAGGCGCTGTGCGTTTCGATGACGGACGAGACTCTCGTAACTCCGAGTCTGTCATCGTCCTGCACAGAGGCGAAGTGGATGGCGCCTTTAAAAGAAAGACTTGCATTTCGACAGCGCCCTCCACGACCTCGGGACGTGCCAAAGCGCTTTACAGCCAATTAAATACTTTTGAAGTGTAGTCACTGTTGTAATGTGGAAAACGCAGCAGCCAATTTGCACACAGCAAGCTCCCACAAACAGCAATGTGATGGTGACCAGATGTGGTTTTTTTTTAGTGGTGTTGGACGAGGGATAAATATTGGCCAGGACCCCGGGGGGAACTGCCCTGCTATTCTTCGAAACAGTGTAATGTGATCTTTCAGGTCCACCTGACAGTTTAACATCTCGTCCGAAAGACGGCACCTCCGACAGTGCAGCACTTCCTCAGTGTGGGCACTGGAGTGTCGGCCCGGATTTCGTACTGGAGTCTCTGGAGCGAGACTTGAACCCACGACCTCCTGACTCCGAGGCGAGAGTGTGACCCCGCTGGGCCACGGAAAACACCAGCCTTTAACTCGGCCAGTGCTCCCAGCGTGGAGTGAGAGTTTGAGACAGTCTTGTCCATCATCCAAGATTCCCTGTGATGTGTTGCCAGTCCAGCCCTGGCTCTTTATTCACTGAAAGGGCTATGTGGGTCGATGTTGAAATGTACTCGCTGCACGCAGTCTGAGCAAGGAGACCCAAACCACAGGTTTCTCCGTTAATGTTGCTCGGCGATTGTTCCATTCAGGATCCCTCCTCGGGCTCTTTCTGAGCTGCCCAGTCAGTAAAAAGTTTGTCCCAGCTCTCGACCAGATTCTGCCGTGGCCGCTTCCATTGTGGTCCTGAATTCAGACAACACTTCTGCGGGCCAACTCAGACCTTCGTCCTGTTGAGGGAGGCTCCTGCAAATCTCCTTTTATCAGGCCGTTCGAGGTAATCTAACACCTGTGAGCGGAGACTGCTTGTTTAACAGGATCAGGTTCTGCAGGCTAGCGACTTGCCAGATGGTAGCTTAACCCTTCTCGAGCCTCGGGGTCAGTTTTGGTTGCGGCTCTCTCTCTCTCTCTCTCTCTCTCTCCTGCACCTCCTCGCCCCTCGATGTATAGTTACTGTAATTAGATCTGTAACTGGTTTGTGAGCATTTCCGTTGAAACCAGTCCATCTGGACTGTAACAGCTCTGTTGTCCATGTGTGTGTGGTTTTCTATTTCCTTTTCTCTCCCTTTCACATGCTCTCTTGCTGTTCTTCGATTTGCAGCTCTGTATTTGTATGTGTCTGTTCCTCCCTGTCTTCTGTGTGTGTCTCTGTATGAGAGACTTACTTGGCATCCTTTTGGTTCTGTGTGTCGGGGTGTCTCTCGGTGTGTTTTTGGTTCTGTGTGTCGGGGTGTCTCTCGGTGTTTTTGGTTCTGTGTGTCGGGGTGTCTCTCTAGGTGTGTTTTTGGTTCTGTGTGTCGGGGTCTCTCTCGGTGTGTTTTTGGTTCTGTGTGTCGGGGTCTCGGTGTGTTTTTGGTTCTGTGTGTCGGGGTGTCTCGGTGTGTTTTTGGTTCTGTGTGTCGGTGTCTCTCTCGGTGTGTTTTTGGTTCTGTGTGTCGGGGTCTCTCAGTGTGTTTTTGGTTCTGTGTATCGGGGTCTCTCGGTGTGTTTTTGGTTCTGTGTGTCGGGGTCTCTCGCTGTGTTTTTGGTTCTGTGTGTCGGGGTGTCTCTCGGTGTGTTTTTGGTTCTGTGTGTCGGTGTCTCTCGGTGTGTTTTTGGTTCTGTGTGTCGGGGTCTCTCTCGGTGTGTTTTTGGTTCTGTGTGTCGGGGTGTCTCTCTCGGTGTGTTTGTGGTTCTGTGTGTCGGGGTCTCTCGCTGTGTTTTTGGTTCTGTGTGTCGGGGTCTCTCGCTGTGTTTTTGGTTCTGTGTGTCGGGGTCTCTCGCTGTGTTTTTGGTTCTGTGTGTCGGGGTCTCGGTGTGTTTTTGGTTGTGTGTGTCGGGGTCTCTCGGTGTGTTTTTGGTTCTGTGTGTCGGGGTGTCTCGGTGTGTTTTTGGTTCTGTGTGTCGGGGTGTCTCTCTCGGTGTGTTTTTGGTTCTGTGTGTCGGGGTGTCTCTCGGTGTGTTTGTGGTTCTGTGTGTCGGGGTGTCTCGGTGTGTTTTTGGTTCTGTGTGTCGGGGTCTCTCGCTGTGTTTTTGGTTCTGTGTGTCGGGGTGTCTCTCGCTGTGTTTTTGGTTCTGTGTGTCGGGGTCTCTCGCTGTGTTTTTGGTTCTGTGTGTCGGGGTGTCTCGGTGTGTTTTTGGTTCTGTGTGTCGGGGTCTCTCGGTGTTTTTGGTTCTGTGTGTCGGGGTCTCTCTCGGTGTGTTTTTGGTTCTGTGTGTCGGGGTGTCTCTCGCTGTGTTTTTGGTTCTGTGTGTCGGGGTCTCTCGCTGTGTTTTTGGTTCTGTGTGTCGGGGTCTCTCGCTGTGTTTTTGGTTCTGTGTGTCGGGGTGTCTCTCGGTGTGTTTTTGGTTCTGTGTGTCGGGGTCTCTCTCGGTGTGTTTTTGGTTCTGTGTGTCGGGGTGTCTCTCTCGGTGTGTTTGTGGTTCTGTGTGTCGGGGTCTCTCTCGGTGTGTTTTTGGTTCTGTGTGTCGGGGTGTCTCTCGCTGTGTTTTTGGTTCTGTGTGTCGGGGTGTCTCTCGGTGTGTTTTTGGTTCTGTGTGTCGGGGTGTCTCTCGGTGTGTTTTTGGTTCTGTGTGTCGGGGTGTCTCTCGGTGTGTTTTTGGTTCTGTGTGTCGGGGTGTCTCTCGGTGTGTTTTTGGTTCTGTGTGTCGGGGTGTCTCTCGGTGTGTTTTTGGTTCTGTGTGTCGGGGTGTCTCTCGGTGTGTTTTTGGTTCTGTGTGTCGGGGTCTCTCTCGGTGTTTTTGGTTGTGTGTGTCGGGGTCTCTCGGTGTGTTTTTGGTTCTGTGTGTCGGGGTCTCGGTGTGTTTTTGGTTCTGTGTGTCGGGGTCTCTCGGTGTGTTTTTGGTTCTGTGTCGGGGTCTCTCGGTGTGTTTTTGGTTCTGTGTCGGGGTCTCTCGGTGTGTTTTTGGTTCTGTGTGTCGGGGTCTCGGTGTGTTTTTGGTTCTGTGTGTCGGGGTCTCTCTCGGTGTTTTTGGTTCTGTGTGTCGGGGTGTCTCTCGGTGTGTTTTTGGTTCTGTGTGTCGGGGTGTCTCTCTTGGTGTGTTTTTGGTTCTGTGTGTCGGGGTGTCTCTCGGTGTGTTTTTGGTTCTGTGTGTCGGGGTGTCTCTCGGTGTGTTTTTGGTTCTGTGTGTCGGGGTCTCGGTGTGTTTTTGGTTCTGTGTGTCGGGGTCTCTCGGTGTGTTTTTGGTTCTATGTGTCGGGGTGTCTCGGTGTGTTTTTGGTTCTGTGTCTCGGGTCTCTCGGTGTGTTTTTGGTTCTGTGTGTCGGGGTCTCTCGGTGTGTTTTTGGTTCTGTGTGTCGGTGTGTCTCTCTCGGTGTGTTTTTGGTTCTGTGTATCGGGGTCTCTCGGTGTGTTTTTGGTTCTGTGTGTTGGGGTCTCTCTCGGTGTTTTTTTGGTGCTGTGTGTCGGGGTGTCTCTCGGTGTGTTTTTGGTTCTGTGTGTCGGGGTGTCTCTCGGTGTGTTTTTGGTTCTGTGTGTCGGGGTGTCTCTCGGTGTGTTTTTGGTTCTGTGTGTCGGGGTCTCTCTCGTTGTGTTTTTGGTTCTATGTGTCGGGGTCTCTCGGTGTGTTTTTGGTTCTGTGTGTCGGGGTGTCTCTCTAGGTGTGTTTTTGGTTCTATGTGTCGGTGTCTCTCTCGTTGTGTTTTTGGTTCTATGTGTCGGGGTCTCTCTCGGTGTGTTTGTGGTTCTGTGTGTCGGGGTGTCTCTCGCTGTGTTTTTGGTTCTGTGTGTCGGGGTCTCTCGCTGTGTTTTTGGTTCTGTGTGTCGGGGTGTCTCTCGGTGTTTTTGGTTCTGTGTGTCGGGGTGTCTCTCTCGGTGTGTTTTTGGTTCTGTGTGTCGGGGTGTCTCTCGGTGTTTTTGGTTCTGTGTGTCGGGGTCTCTCGGTGTGTTTTTGGTTCTGTGTGTCGGGGTCTCGGTGTGTTTTTGGTGCTGTGTGTCGGGGTGTCTCTCTCGGTGTGTTTTTGGTTCTGTGTGTCGGGGTCTCTCGCTGTGTTTTTGGTTCTGTGTATCGGGGTCTCTCGGTGTGTTTGTGGTTCTGTGTGTCGGGGTGTCTCTCGCTGTGTTTTTGGTTCTGTGTGTCGGGGTCTCTCGGTGTGTTTTTGGTTCTGTGTGTCGGGGTGTGTCTCGGTGTGTTTTTGGTTCTGTGTGTCGGGGTGTCTCTCGGTGTTTTTGGTTCTGTGTGTCGGGGTCTCTCGGTGTGTTTTTGGTTCTGTGTGTCGGGGTCTCGGTGTGTTTTTGGTGCTGTGTGTCGGGGTGTCTCTCTCGGTGTGTTTTTGGTTCTGTGTGTCGGGGTGTCTCTCGGTGTGTTTTTGGTTCTGTGTGTCGGGGTGTCTCTCGGTGTTTTTGGTTCTGTGTGTCGGGGTGTCTCGGTGTGTTTTTGGTTCTGTGTGTCGGGGTCTCTCTCGGTGTGTTTTTGGTTCTGTGTGTCGGGGTGTCTCGGTGTGTTTTTGGTTCTGTGTGTCGGGGTCTCTCTCGGTGTGTTTTTGGTTCTGTGTGTCGGGGTCTCTCTCGCTGCGTTTTTGGTTCTGTGTGTCGGGGTCTCTCTCGGTGTGTTTTTGGTTCTGTGTGTCGGGGTGTCTCTCTCGGTGTGTTTTTGGTTCTGTGTGTCGGGGTGTCTCTCGGTGTGTTTTGGTTCTGTGTGTCGGGGTGTCTCTCTCGGTGTGTTTTTGGTTCCTGTGTGTCGGGGTCTCTCGTGTGTTTGTGGTTCTGTGTGTCGGGGTGTCTCTCTCGGTGTGTTTATGGTTCTGTGTGTCGGGGTGTCTCTCGGTGTGTTTGTGGTTCTGTGTGTCGGGGTGTCTCTCTCGGTGTGTTTTTGGTTCTGTGTGTCGGGGTGTCTCTCTCGGTGTGTTTTTGGTTCTGTGTGTCGGGGTGTCGTGTGTTTTTGGTTCTGTGTGTCGGGGTCTCTCGGTGTGTTTTTGGTTCTGTGTGTCGGGGTCTCTCGGTGTGTTTTTGGTTCTGTGTGGCGGGGTCTCTCGCTGTGTTTTTGGTTCTGTGTGTCGGGGTCTCTCTCGGTGTGTTTTTGGTTCTGTGTGTCGGGGTCTCTCGCTGTGTTTTTGGTTCTGTGTGTCGGGGTGTCTCTCTCGGTGTGTTTTTGGTTCTGTGTGTCGGGGTGTCTCTCGGTGTGTTTTTGGTTCTGTGTGTCGGGGTCTCTCGGTGTGTTTTTGGTTCTGTGTGTCGGGGTCTCGGTGTGTCTTTGGTTCTGTGTGTCGGGGTGTCTCTCGGTGTGTTTTTGGTTCTGTGTGTCGGGGTCTCTCTCTCGGTGTGTTTTTGGTTCTGTGTGTCGGGGTGTCTCTCTCGGTGTGTTTTTGGTTCTGTGTGTCGGGGTGTGTCTCGGTGTGTTTTTGGTTCTGTGTGTCGGGGTGTCTCGGTGTGTTTTTGGTTCTGTGTGTCGGTGTCTCTCTCGGTGTGTTTTTGGTTCTGTGTGTCGGGGTCTCTCTCGGTGTGTTTTTGGTTCTGTGTGTCGGGGTGTCTCTCGGTGTTTTTGGTTCTGTGTGTCGGTGTCTCTCTCGGTGTGTTTTTGGTTCTGTGTGTCGGGGTCTCTCTCGGTGTGTTTTTGGTTCTGTGTGTCGGGGTCTCTCTCGGTGTGTTTTTGGTTCTGTGTGTCGGGGTGTCTCGGTGTGTTTTTGGTTCTGTGTGTCGGTGTCTCTCTCGGTGTGTTTTTGGTTCTGTGTGTCGGGGTCTCTCTCGGTGTGTTTTTGGTTCTGTGTGTCGGGGTGTCTCTCTAGGTGTGTTTTTGGTTCTGTGTGTCGGGGTCTCTCTCGGTGTGTTTTTGGTTCTGTGTGTCGGGGTCTCTCTCGGTGTGTTTTTGGTTCTGTGTGTCGGGGTCTCGGTGTGTTTTTGGTTCTGTGTGTCGGGGTGTCTCGGTGTGTTTTTGGTTCTGTGTGTCGGTGTCTCTCTAGGTGTGTTTTTGGTTCTGTGTGTCGGGGTGTCTCTCGGTGTGTCTTTGGTTCTGTGTGTCGGGGTGTCTCGGTGTGTTTTTGGTTCTGTGTGTCGGGGTGTCTCTCTCGGTGTGTTTTTGGTTCTGTGTGTCGGGGTGTCTCTCGCTGTGTTTTTGGTTCTGTGTGTCGGGGTCTCTCTCGGTGTGTTTTTGGTTCTGTGTGTCGGGGTGTCTCTCTCGGTGTGTTTTTGGTTCTGTGTGTCGGGGTGTCTCGGTGTGTTTTTGGTTCTGTGTGTCGGGGTCTCTCTCGGTGTGTTTTTGGTTCTGTGTGTCGGGGTGTCTCTCGGTGTGTTTTTGGTTCTGTGTGTCGGGGTGTCTCTTGGTGTGTTTTTGGTTCTGTGTGTCGGGGTCTCTCTCGGTGTGTTTTTGGTTCTGTGTGTCGGGGTCTCTCGGTGTGTTTTTGGTTCTGTGTGTCGGGGTCTCTCTCGGTGTTTTTGGTTCTGTGTGTCGGGGTGTCTCTCGGTGTGTTTTTGGTTCTGTGTGTCGGGGTGTCTCTCTCGGTGTGTTTTTGGTTCTGTGTGTCGGGGTGTCTCTCGGTGTGTTTTTGGTTCTGTGTGTCGGGGTGTCTCTCGGTGTGTTTTTGGTTCTGTGTGTCGGGGTCTCTCTCGGTGTGTTTTTGGTTCTGTGTGTCGGGGTGTCTCTCGGTGTTTTTGGTTCTGTGTGTCGGGGTCTCTCTCGGTGTGTTTTTGGTTCTGTGTGTCGGGGTCTCTCTCGGTGTTTTTGGTTCTGTGTGTCGGGGTGTCTCTCAGTGTGTTTGTGGTTCTGTGTGTCGGTGTCTCTCGGTGTGTTTTTGGTTCTGTGTGTCGGGGTCTCTCTCGGTGTGTTTTTGGTTCTGTGTGTCGGGGTCTCTCGGTGTGTTTTTGGTTCTGTGTGTCGGTGTCTCTCGGTGTGTTTTTGGTTCTGTGTGTCGGGGTCTCTCGGTGTGTTTTTGGTTCTGTGTGTCGGGGTGTCTCGGTGTGTTTTTGGTTCTGTGTGTCGGGGTGTCTCTCGGTGTGTTTTTGGTTCTGTGTGTCGGGGTCTCTCTCGGTGTGTTTTTGGTTCTGTGTGTCGGGGTGTCTCTCGGTGTGTTTTTGGTTCTGTGTGTCGGGGTCTCTCGCTGTGTTTTTGGTTCTGTGTGTCGGGGTGTCTCGGTGTGTTTTTGGTTCTGTGTGTCGGGGTGTCTCTCGGTGTGTTTTTGGTTCTGTGTGTCGGGGTGTCTCGGTGTGTTTTTGGTTCTGTGTGTCGGGGTCTCTCTCGGTGTTTTTGGTTCTGTGTGTCGGGGTCTCTCGGTGTGTTTTTGGTTCTATGTGTCGGGGTCTCTCGGTGTGTTTTTGGTTCTGTGTGTCGGGGTGTCTCGGTGTGTTTTTGGTTCTGTGTGTCGGGGTGTCTCTCTCGGTGTGTTTTTGGTTCTGTGTGTCGGGGTCTCTCGGTGTGTTTTGGTTCTGTGTGTCGGGGTGTCTCTCGGTGTGTTTTTGGTTCTGTGTGTGTCTCGGTGTGTTTTTGGTTGTGTGTGTTTTGTTTTTCTTTGTTGAACTTTCCCATCAGTACGTGCCACAGACTGTCACGGGAGATTGCAACTGAGGATGTGGCTGATGGAACTTGAGATTCTCTGCGGCAAACCAGTTTGAGCACTGCTTTACCGTGTTCTTTCTTTCAGTTTGAAGTTTGCGTGCCCGGTATATCTTTTGGGTTTAGCACTATTGAAAGAGTTGAAAGAAAGACTTGCATTTATATAGCGCTTTCCTCAACCTCAGGACATCTGAAAGGGCTTCACAGCCAATGAAGTACTTTTGAAGTGTAGTCACTGTTGAAATGTAGGAAACGCCAATTTGTGCGCAGCAAGAATCCACAAACAGCAATAATGACCAGATAATCTGTTTTAGTGATGTTGGTTGAGGGATAAGTATTGGCCAGGACACCGGGGAGAACTCCCCTGCTCTTCTTCAAATTAGTGCCATGGGATCTTCCATGTCCACCTGAGAGAGCAGACGGGGCCTCGATTTAATGTCTCATTCGAAAGACGGCACCTCCGACAGTGCGGCGCTCCCTCTGCACCGTACTGGGAGTGTCAGCCGAGAGTTTTGTGCTCGGGTCTCTGGAGCGGGACTTGAACCCGCGACCTTGTGAGTCAGTGGCGAGCGCGCCACCCACTGAGCCACGGCCGACACCGAGCACACGCACCAAGCTGATCTCCTACCGCAGTGTCGTGTCGCACGCCACCTGGGGCTGCCCGCGCCCTTGCCAGCTTCAATCCTATCACATTCTGCGTCGCACACACACACACACCCCCCCCAGCCTGAATGAGTCAGTCGAGGGAGTCAATCCTCCCAAACCGAGTCTCTATGTGAAACCCAGTGCCAGGAGGGAGGCTGCACAAGAGAAGCACTGCCTGCTGATCAAAGACCCTCACTACCTTCGCTGCTTCGACAAGTACCACGGCTTTTTGAGCCCGTGCCAAAGAATGATCTTGGATTCTCATCAAAGCTCACTTCGATTCACTGCAGGCTGTTTCCACCAGCTGTGAGGTATTGGTGTCACAGTCCTGCTGAGGAAGTTTCCCATGCCAGTGTTTGTTGAGTGCAGAGCCATTTGGTATCTTTCGATCCAGTAACGTGTCTGATAGCCGAGTGGACAGTGTTAATTTCCTGCGATCACAGATTATTCCGAACATTTGGAACAAGCACTCTGTGCAATCGACGTCCTCCGAGAACTCGGCGCTCCTCCAATTCTGGCCTCGGGCGCATCCCCCACTTCCTTCGCTCCACCAATCAGCCGCCTGGGCCCTAAGCTCTGGAATTCCCATCCCTGAACCTCTCCGCCTCTCTCCCCTCCTTTTAAGACGCTGCTTAAAGCCTGCCTCTTTGAGCAAGCTTTTGGTCACCTGTGCTAATATCTCCTTTTATGTGGCTCGGTGTCAAATTTTCATTGATAACATTCCCGGGAAGCGCCTTGGGAAGTTTTTACTACGTTAAAGGCGCTATATAAATGCAAGTGGTTCTCAATCATTTTAAACTAATGTGTTTGATTGACAGCTATGCCTGAGTGTGAGCGTGCGCTGGGCTACGATCCCTGGGGGGGGGGGGGGGGGGGGGAGTGTCCATCACGCCCACCCCAGTCTGAAACAGTCAATGGTACAAAAGTTAATCAGAATCTCCTTGGTTGCATTTTCCTGTGCAATGAGTGAGCGACCTGTATTGCAACGGATCAATTCTGCGTCGAGGGTTGGCGTTTTGACAGTGAACACATTCCTAAAACATTGCTTTTTGTGGGAGCTTGCTGTGCGCATATTGGTTGCCGCGTTTGGTACATTGCAACAGTGACAACACTTCTAAAGTGCTTGGTTGTCTGTAAAGCGCTTTGGGACGTCCTGAGGTTGTGAAAGGCGTTCTAGAAATGCAAGTTCTTTCTTTCTTTGTACGGCACCGGGTGTGGAATATATACGGGGAGAAATTCGTGTGGTTTGTGCCACACGTTAGAGCCACGAGATGGTGCTAAAACGCCGTTGAGAGCTTTAACGCCACCTGATGCTGGTTCCAGCGCCGCACGCCATATCGGTGTTGCCGGTAGTGCTGCCGCTGAACGCGATCGCCGGGGACCACGCCGCCGTCACAGAGATCGTGACGTCAGTGAGTGTGCAATGCTCACTTGACGCCCGATTTCCCAACTTCGTTACAGCCAGTGAACTCACCGGCTGGAGAAAACAACGACAGGTTGAGGTGGCGTGCAGCAGCTCCAGTGACGCAATTTTAAAGGGATCCTCACCAATCACTCGGACCTGACAGGTTTTTGAAGTTTGAGTGGCTGTGTGCTACTTCCTGCTACTGCAAGAGTTTTCTTTATTCATTTCAAGGTTCTTTGGTATCAGGGAGTGTTGTGGCAAGTAGAAAACTCCATAATTATTTCTGAAAAGCTTCGGCCTACAACACTTGCTAAATGTAATGGGGGCTGTACTGGCAGTGGACCTCGCCCTCCAGGATCTACGGCGGAGGCAGCGAGACAATCGGCCTGCCGGACGGGCTGTCCGTGACTGGCTCATCAGACTCCAATTCACATGAATGAAACCCCAGAGCCCCGTAGCTCACCACATTCCCATCATACAATCCCTGTCTCACGCCATATCACAGCGTCCTCCTGGGCACAAAGGTGAAATGAGAGAGACCACAAAATATTCCAAACACAATTAATAAATTTATCTATAAACATATCACACATATCACATGAATTCTAACAACTAATGACCCTTGTGCCTGCCACAGTTGAATAGCTGTGATTGTGTGCAAGGTGTGAGATGTGGGTCTGAGTGTTGCTAGGTAGAGATTGTTGGTGGGTGAGTGCTGGGGGTGTGGTGCATTGAGCAGTGTGTGAAGCTTGTGGTGCAGATGGTGGTATGTAGCATTTGTTGAAGCCTTCACTCACCCTGACCACCCGTGTGAGGTCATTAAACTTCTTCTTGCACTGGGTGTGGGTCCTGGGGACCACAGTGCTGCCCCATGATGTGGTGTTCCACCTCCCTCCACATAGTACAGCAGACTTACGGTGAGGGCCTCCTGCCAGTTGCCGGGTACAGGACTGCCCGCCTTCTCTCCACTGCTAAAACCAATGCCTCCAAAGCTTCAACGGAAAACCTCCGGGGGATCTCCCTTGGGTGGCGATCTGCCATCAGAATTTGTAATTAAGTGCTCCTTCTCCTTGTCCTTCTTATGGTTGTTGAGGCAGCTGCACACTCAACAATGCTGAGAATGAGGTGCTGCAGCATCAATGAACCTCCCCTTTAAGTAGTAAAAAAAAGCCTGTGGCAATCATTATTTGTGTTTAGACTGCCCCCGATATTGGTCCAACTTTTCAGTGCAATGCCAACGAGAACCATGACTCAATCATTTTAATGAGGAGTGAGGACGAATTTTACGTGCATCCTAGACGATTTTCAGGTGGCGCTACTTAACCATTTTTAGTCCAAACACTGCCCATTGCTTGGCTATAACAAATTTCTAGCCCATGGTGTGTTAACGGCGAGGCTCCCATGCAAAGTTCACGCAGCGTGCGTTACCTGTCTGAGAGGCGGATGTGACGCAGCCTCTAAAGGAGTTTTCCATTTCTCCCTTGTGAAGCTCTGCATCCTCGAATTATTCTGCAGGAGTTGCATTGTGCCCACTCTGGGAGTTGAATGAGTCAGAGCCTTTGGAAAGAAAACAAGGGAAACAGCTGGCTCGTCCCTGGGTGAAGTGAGAGAGGATTTGGAATTGATGCAGAACAGCTGTGATTAGCGAGCGAGGCCAGTCACCCTCGGAGGCCCCGTTCGAGGGCAGCACTCACACTTCAACTGCCTTTCCATGAGAAGATTCACTGAAATGACACTTAGAGAGCAGGAGATGAGGACTCCCAACATCTGGCAGAGGTTGCGTGCAGATTGCCAGCACTCTGCCAGCTGAGTGCCGGCTGGTAGGGTGAGGGCAAGTTCTGGGGCAGGCAAGTGCTGCTGCGTAAGGTCCGGGCCGGCCCTGGGACTGCCGGGTAGGGGCGGATGGCCAGGTGAGTGGTGCTGGACAGGGTTCGACAGACAAGTGAGCATTGGTGGGTAGGGTTAGACAGACAAGTGAGTATTGGTGGGTAGGGTTAGACAGACATGCGAGCATTGGTGGGTAGGGTTAGACAGACATGTGAGTATTGGTGGGTAGGGTTAGACAGACATGTGAGTATTGGTGGGTAGGGTTAGACAGACATGCGAGCATTGGTGGGTAGGGTTAGACAGACATGCGAGCATTGGTGGGTAGGGTTAGACAGACATGCGAGCATTGGTGGGTAGGGTTAGACAGACATGCGAGCATTGGTGGGTAGGGTTAGACAGACATGCGAGCATTGGTGGGTAGGGTTAGACAGACATGCGAGCATTGGTGGGTAGGGTTCGACCTGACAGCGAGCATTGGTGTCGGGTTAGACAGTCATGTGAGATTGGTGGTTGTTTTAGACAGACATGTGAGTGTTGGTGGGTAGTTTTAGACAGACAAGTGAGTATTGGTGGCTAGGGTTAGACAGACGTGTGTATTGGTGGGTAGGGTTAGACAGACAAGTGAGTATTGGTGGGTAGGGTTAGACGACAAGTGAGTATTGGTGGGTAGGGGTTAGAACGGACAAGTGAGTATTGGTGGGTAGGGTTAGACGGACAAGTGAGTATTGGTGGGTAGGGTTAGACGGACAAGTGAGTATTGGTGGGTAGGGTTAGACGGACAAGTGAGTATTGGTGGGTAGGGTTAGACGGACAAGTGAGTATTGGTGGGTAGGGTTAGACGGACAAGTGAGTATTGGTGGGTAATTTTAGACGGACATGTGAGTATTGGTGGGTAGTGTCGGATGGACATGTGAGTGCTACTGAGTAAGATCTGGGACAGCCAGGTAGGGGACGGGTGAACGGGTAAATGCAGGCAGGCGGGTGCGTGGGCGGGGTGGGGAGCAGAGAGGCAGGTGGGAGAGGGCTGCCGATTGCTGCCGCCTTGGGTCCCAGGGAGTTCTCGCACCAACTCCCTAACTTGCATTCACCTTCCCCACAGCTGTTTCTGTATGCCGTCTAACACCGTGCATCCGATCTAACCAGACATCCGGGCAGGGTCTGAATCTGCCCACCTCCACTCCCATTGCAGGGTTATGGCGAGGCAGAGAGATTTGGGGGAGGTGGGGGGGCGGTAATTCCAGAGCTTCGGGCCTCGGCAGCTGAAGGCATGGCCGCCAATGGTGGGTGAAGGAAGTGGAGAATGCACAAGATATTTCTGTGGATTAACTGGAACTGAAGGCTACAGATTACTCCCCCCTCCTCCGTTTCCTGGTGCTCCTGCACACATTGTTCCCTGAATTGTGTGATATTTGCATGCCAGCCTTATCTCCCTTTTGCTGCCTTGCTGTTTGAAATGCCGTGTAAAAGCAGTTAACAGGAGAACCCTTATGCAAGCTGGTTGTCTGCGGTTCAAGTAAGGAGCATGAATTCGAGGCTGGAGAAGGTTAGCTGTGAAGGGACAGGGTCAGATATTCACCTAGTCAGATGGCCTCCGCGCTCGGGCCCATTAACCCCGTCACAGCATGTGCACCAAGTGCAGCGTGTCCTCGTTAACCCTGTCACGACCATTTACATTGAATGTAGCATGCCCCTACTAATACTGTACCTGGCTAGTCCTCCCTCGTGCACTGACTGGAACCAGTAGTTTACAATGTGTTTTGGGGGTTCCTGTTGGAGGGGATTAACCCTGCTGCTGTATTTGCTCCCATTTACAGCAAGTACACGCGAGCGTTCATTATTAATCCTGCTGCCTCCAGTGTCGACATCCCAGGGCAAGTACAGCACGGGTTAGAGACAGAGTAAAGCTCCCTCTACACTGTCCCATCAAACACTCCCAGGGCAGGTACAGCACGGGTTAGATACAGAGTAAAGCTCCCTCTACACTGTCCCATCAAACACTCCCAGGGCAGGTACAGCACGGGTTAGATACAGAGTAAAGCTCCCTCTACACTGTCCCATCAAACACTCCCAGGGCAGGTACAGCACGGGTTAGATACAGAGTAAAGCTCCCTCTGCACTGTCCCATCAAACACTCCCAGGGCAGTTACAGCACGGGTTAGATACAGAGTAAAGCTTCCTCTACACTGCCCCATCAAACACTCCCAGGGCAGTTACAGCACGGGTTAGATACAGAGTAAAGCTTCCTCTACACTGCCCCATCAAACACTCCCAGGGCAGGTACAGCATGGGTTAGATACAGAGTAAAGCTCCCTCTACACTGTCCCATCAAACACTCCCAGGGCAAGTACAGCACGGGTTAGGTACAGAGTAAAGCTTCCTCTACACTGTCCCATCAAACACTCCCAGGGCAAGTACAGCACGGGTTAGGTACAGAGTAAAGCTCCCTCTACACTGTCCCATCAAACACTCCCAGGGCAAGTACAGCACGGGTTAGGTACAGAGTAAAGCTCCCTCTACACTGTCCCATCAAACACTCCCAGGGCAAGGTACAGCACGGGTTAGATACAGAGTAAAGCTCCCTCTACACTGTCCCATCAAACACTCCCAGGGCAGGTACAGCACGGGTTAGATACAGAGTAAAGCTCCCTCTACACTGTCCATCAAACACTCCCAGGGCAGGTACAGCACGGGTTAGATACAGAGTAAAGCTCCCTCTACACTGTCCCATCAAACACTCCCAGGGCAGGTACAGCACGGGTTAGATACAGAGTAAAGCTCCCTCTACACTGTCCCATCAAACACTCCCAGGGCAGTACAGCACGGGTTAGATACAGAGTAAAGCTCCCTCTACACTGTCCCATCAAACACTCCCAGGGCAGGTACAGCACGGGTTAGATACAGAGTAAAGCTCCCTCTACACTGTCCCATCAAACACTCCCAGAGCAGGTACAGCACGGGTTAGATACAGAGTAAAGCTCCCTCTACACTGTCCCATCAAACACTCCCAGGGCAGGTACAGCACGGGTTAGATACAGAGTAAAGCTCCTCTACACTGCCCCATCAAACACTCCCAGGGCAGGTACAGCACGGGTTAGATACAGAGTAAAGCTCCCTCGACACTGTCCCATCAAACACTCCCAGGGCAGGTACAGCACGGGTTAGATACAGAGTAAAGCTCCATCTACACTGTCCCATCAAACACTCCCAGGGCAGGTACAGCACGGGTTAGATACACAATAAAAGTCCACAGGCATTGTCATCGGGCTATAGGAACAGGAGGATTCAATTAGATCATGGCTGATCTGTACCTCAACTCCATTTACCCGCCTCTGTTCCTTATGCCTCAGTACCCTTACCTAACAAAAATCTATCAATCGCAGTCTTGAAAATTTCAAATGACCCAGAATCCACAGCTTTTTGGGGGAGAGAGTTCCAGATTTCCACTACCCTTGGTGAACAAGTGTTTCCTGATTTCCCTCCTAAATGGCCCTGCCCCCTTGTTCTTGATTTCCCCCACCTGAGGGAATAGTTTCTCTCCATCTACCCTGTTTTACATTTTAAACCCCTCGATCAGATCACCCCCCCCTCAATCTTCTATACTCGAGGGAATACAAGCCAAGTTCATGCAACCTGTATCTCCTAATTTAACCATTTTAGCCCCGGTATGATTCTGGTGAATTTGCACTGCCCCCCCCCTCCCCCAAGGTCAGTAACGTCCTTCCTGAGGTGCGGTGCTCAAACTGAACGCAGTGCTCCAGATGGGGTCTGACCAAAGCTCTGTCCAACTGAAGCATCATTTATTCCTCTTTCGTATTCCAGCCTCACTTGGGATAAAGACCAACATTCCATCGGCCTTCCCGATGACTTTGTGCCTGTGCACTAGTGATCTGTGTGTGTACGGACACCCAAATCCCCCTTTCCTCCTCCACAATTCCTAGTCTCTCACCGCTAGGAAAAGATTCCAAATTGTCTTTCTCCAACTAGGATGACCACACACTGCGCCACTTTGAACCAACGCACATACTCCCAGGCCAGGTACCGCACGCGTTTGGGACAGAACAAGTTATGGAGCTGGGGATTGGCAAGGTTCGCCTTTAGCGCAGCCAAGGTTCAGGGGAGATTTAATAGAGGTGTCATAGAAACATAGAAGATAGGAGCAGGAGTAGGCCATTCGGCCCCTCGAGCCTGCTCCACCATTTAATGAGATCATGGCTGATCATCCAAATTCAGTATCCTGTACCTGCTTTCTCCCCATATCCCTTGATCCCTTTAGCCTTAAGAAATATATCCAACTCCTTCTTGAATCTATTTAATGAATTGGCCTCAACTGCCTTCTGTGGCAGAGAATTCTACAGGTTCACCACTCTCTGGGTGAAGAAATTCCTCCTCATCTCAGTCCTAAATGGCTTACCCCTTATCCTTAGACTGTGACCCCTGGTTCTGGACTCCCCCGCCATCGGGAACATCCTTCCTGCATCTAGTCTGTCTAGTCCTGTCGGAATTTTATAAGTTTCAATGAGATCCCCTCTCAGGTGTGCAAGTCATGAAGGGTTTTGATAGAGTAGATGTGGGGAAACTTTCTACTGGCAGGAGGATCAATAACCAGAGGACACAGATTGAAGGTCATTTGCAAAAGAACCAGAGGGGGAGATGAGGAGAAATTGCTTCACGCAGCGAGTTGTTGTGATCTGGAACGCGCTGCCTGAAAGGGCGGTGGAAGCAGATTCAAATGATAACTTTCAAAAGGGGAATTGGATATAAACGTGAAGGGATAAAAATTTGCAGGGCTGTGGGGAAAGAGCAGCGGGGGGAGTGGGACTAATTGGAGAGCTCGACCAAAGAGCCGGCACAGGCACGATGGGCCGAATGGCCTCCTTCTGTGCTGTGTCATTCCATGAACAAAGCCCTCTCTGTACTCTCGCATCAGTCTGCTCTGCTGTACCATTTGGTTAAGGACGGGGCGATGCCTACCGTCCTGTCTGATGCAGATGTTCTGCTGCTGCGATTGACGTGTCGTGGAGTCCACGCACAGGAGCTTGTTATTTTCAGGAGACGAGTCCGGGAGGGTGAAGTGCGCGGGGTCTGGTGTCTTGGCATTAACCTGCCTGGCAAAGAGCCAGGGTTGGTGCCGGGTGTCGACACCCGTTGCCACGCCACCATCTATCGGCTTCTGTCGGCTGTGCTTTATTCTTGCGCCGGACGGCTTCTCCTGGATGTGGACAGATCAACTAATCACTGGAAAGCCTGGTAGACCTCAAGCAGCGTGGGACGGTGAATCACTATTTCTTTTATTGCTTTTTAATAAGAAAGAACTTGCATTTATATAGCGCCTTTCACGACCTCAGGACGCCCCAAAGCGCTTTACAGCCAATGAAGTACTTTTTGAAGTGTAGTCACTGTTGTAATGTAGGAAACGCGGCAGCCAATTTGCACAGCAAGCTCCCACAAACAGCATTCTAGACTGTCGGCTTCTCACTCTCTAACTCCAGACTGTGTCGGTGTCTCTCTCTAACTCCAGACTGTGTCGGTGTCTATCTCTAACTCCAGACTGTGTCGGTGTCTCTCTCTAACTCCAGACTGTGTCGGTGTCTCTCTCTAACTCCAGACTGTGTCGGTGTGTCTCTCTCTAACTCCAGACTGTGTCGGTGTGTCTCTCTCTAACTCCAGACTGTGTCGGTGTCTCTCTCTCTAACTCCAGACTGTGTCGGTGTCTCTCTCTAACTCCAGACTGTGTCGGTGTCTCTCTCTAACTCCAGACTGTGTCAGTGTGTCTCTCTCTAACTCCAGACTGTGTCGGTGTGTCGCTCTCTAACTCCAGACTGTGTCGGTGCGTGTCTCTAACTCCAGACTGTGTCGGTGTGTCTCTCTAACTCCAGACTGTGTCGGTGTCTCTCTCTCTAACTCCAGACTGTGTCGGTGCGTGTCTCTAACTCCAGACTGTGTCGGTGTCTCTCTCTCTAACTCCAGACTCTGTCGGTGTCTCTCTCTAACTCCAGACTGTGTCGGTGTGTGTCTCTCTAACTCCAGTCTGTGTCGGTGTCTCTGTCTAACTCCAGACTGTGTCGGTGTCTCTCTCTAACTCCAGACTGTGTCGGTGTGTGTCTCTCTAACTCCAGTCTGTGTCGGTGTCTCTCTCTAACTCCAGACTGTGTCGGTGTCTCTCTCTAACTCCAGACTGTGTCGGTGTGTCTCTCTCTAACTCCAGTCTGTGTCGGTGTCTCTCTCTAACTCCAGACTGTGTCGGTGTCTCTCTCTAACTCCAGACTGTGTCGGTGTGTCTTTCTCTAACTCCAGACTGTGTCGGTGTCTCTCTCTCTAACTCCAGACTGTGTCGGTGCATGTCTCTAACTCCAGACTGTGTCGGTGTCTCTCTCTCTAACTCCAGACTGTGTCGGTGTCTCTCTCTAACTCCAGACTGTGTCGGTGTGTCTCTCTCTAACTCCAGTCTGTGTCGGTGTCTCTCTCTAACTCCAGACTGTGTCGGTGTGTCTCTCTCTAACTCCAGTCTGTGTCGGTGTCTCTCTCTAACTCCAGACTGTGTCGGTGTCTCTCTCTCTAACTCCAGACTCTGTCGGTGTCTCTCTCTAACTCCAGACTGTGTCGGTGTGTCTCTCTCTAACTCCAGACTGTGTCGGTGTCTCTCTCTAACTCCAGACTGTGTCGGTGTGTCTCTCTCTAACTCCAGTCTGTGTCGGTGTCTCTCTCTAACTCCAGACTGTGTCGGTGTCTCTCTCTCTAACTCCAGACTCTGTCGGTTGTCTCTCTCTAACTCCAGACTGTGTCGGTGTGTCTCTCTCTAACTCCAGACTGTGTCGGTGTCTCTCTCTAACTCCAGACTGTGTCGGTGTGTCTCTCTCTAACTCCAGACTGTGTCGGTGTGTCTTTCTCTAACTCCAGACTGTGTCGGTGTGTCGCTCTCTAACTCCAGACTGTGTCGGTGCGTGTCTCTAACTCCAGACTGTGTCGGTGTCTCTCTCTCTAACTCCAGACTGTGTCGGTGTGTCTCTCTCTAACTCCAGTCTGTGTCAGTGTCTCTCTCTAACTCCAGACTGTGTCGGTGTGTCTCTAACTCCAGACTGTGTCGGTGTGTCTCTAACTCCAGACTGTGTCGGTGTGTCTCTCTCTAACTCCAGACTGTGTCGGTGTGTCTCTAACTCCAGACTGTGTCGGTGTGTCTCTCTCTAACTCCAGACTGTGTCGGTGTGTCTCTCTCTAACTCCAGACTGTGTCGGTGTGTCTCTCTCTAACTCCAGACTGTGTCGGTGTCTCTCTCTCTAACTCCAGACTGTGTCGGTGTGTCTCTCTCTAACTCCAGACTGTGTCGGTGTCTCTCTCTCTAACTCCAGACTGTGTCGGTGTGTCTCTCTCTAACTCCAGACTGTGTCGGTGTGTCTCTCTCTAACTCCAGACTGTGTCGGTGTCTCTCTCTCTAACTCCAGACTGTGTCGGTGTGTCTCTAACTCCAGACTGTGTCGGTGTGTCTCTCTCTAACTCCAGACTGTGTCGGTGTGTCTCTCTCTAACTCCAGACTGTGTCGGTGTGTCTCTCTCTAACTCCAGACTGTGTCGGTGTCTCTCTCTAACTCCAGACTGTGTCGGTGTGTCTCTCTCTAACTCCAGACTGTGTCGGCGTGTCTCTCTCTAACTCCAGACTGTGTCGGTGTCTCTCTCTAACTCCAGACTGTGTCGGTGTCTCTCTCTAACTCCAGACTGTGTCGGTGTCTCTCTAACTCCAAACTGTGTCTCTCTCTAACTCCAGACTGTGTCGGTGCGTGTCTCTAACTCCAGACTGTGTCGGTGTGTGTCTCTAACTCCAGTCTGTGTCGGTGTCTCTCTCTAACTCCAGACTGTGTCGGTGTCTCTCTCTAACTCCAGACTGTGTCGTGTGTCCTCTCTAACTCCAGACTGTGTCGGTGTGTCTCTAACTCCAGACTGTGTCGGTGTGTGTCTCTAACTCCAGACTGTGTCGGTGTGTCTCTAACTCCAGACTGTGTCGGTGTGTCTCTCTCTAACTCCAGACTGTGTCGGTGTGTCTCTCTCTAACTCCAGACTGTGTCGGTGTGTCTCTCTCTAACTCCAGACTGTGTCGGTGTCTCTCTCTAACTCCAGACTGTGTCGGTGTGTCTCTCTCTAACTCCAGACTGTGTCGGTGGTCTCTCTCTAACTCCAGACTGTGTCGGTGTCTCTCTCTAACTCCAGACTGTGTCGGTGTGTCTCTCTCTAACTCCAGACTGTGTCGGTGTCTCTCTCTAACTCCAGACTGTGTCGGTGTGTCTCTAACTCCAGACTGTGTCGGTGTGTCTCTCTCTAACTCCAGACTGTGTCGGTGTGTCTCTCTCTAACTCCAGACTGTGTCGGTGTGTCTCTCTCTAACTCCAGACTGTGTCGGTGTCTCTCTCTAACTCCAGACTGTGTCGGTGTGTCTCTCTCTAACTCCAGACTGTGTCGGTGTCTCTCTCTAACTCCAGACTGTGTCGGTGTCTCTCTCTACTCCAGACTGTGTCGGTGTCTCTCTCTAACTCCAGACTGTGTCGGTGTCGGTGTCTTCTCTAATCTCAGACTGTGTCGGTGTCTCTCTCTAACCCAGACTGTGTCGGTGTCTCTACTCTAAACTCCAGACTGTGTCGGTGTCCTCTCTCTAACTCCAGACTGTGTCGGTGTCTCTCTCTAACTCCAGACTGTGTCGGTGTCTCTCTCTAACTCCAGACTGTGTCGGTGTCTCTCTCTAACTCCAGACTGTGTCGGTGTCTCTCTCTAACTCCAGACTGTGTCGGTGTGTCCCTCTCTAACTCCTACTGTGTCGGTGTGTCTCTCTCTAACTCCAGACTGTGTCGGTGTGTCTCTCTCTAACTCCAGACTGTGTCGGTGTCTCTCTCTAACTCCAGACTGTGTCGGCGTGTCTCTCTCTAACTCCAGACTGTGTCGGCGTGTCTCTCTCTAACTCCAGACTGTGTCGGTGTCTCTCTCTAACTCCAGACTGTGTCGGTGTCTCTCTCTAACTCCAGACTGTGTCGGTGTCTCTCTAACTCCAGACTGTGTCGGTGTCTCTCTCTAACTCCAGACTGTGTCGGTGTCTCTCTAACTCCAGACTGTGTCGGTGTCTCTCTCTAACTCCAGACTGTGTCGGTGTCTCTCTCTCTAACTCCAGACTGTGTCGGTGTCGTCTCTCTAACTCCAGACTGTGTCGGTGTGTCTCTCTCTAACTCCAGACTGTGTCGGTGTGTCTCTCTAACTCCAGTCTGTGTCGGTGTCTCTCTCTAACTCCAGACTGTGTCGGTGTCTCTCTCTAACTCCAGACTGTGTCGGTGTGTCTCTCTAACTCCAGACTGTGTCGGTGTCTCTCTCTCTAACTCCAGACTGTGTCGGTGTCTCTCTCTAACTCCAGACTGTGTCGGTGTCTCTCTCTAACTCCAGACTGTGTCGGTGTGTCTCTCTCTAACTCCAGACTGTGTCGGTGTGTCTCTCTCTAACTCCAGACTGTGTCGGTGTGTCTCTCTCTAACTCCAGACTGTGTCGGTGTCTCTCTCTAACTCCAGACTGTGTCGGTGTGTCTCTCTCTAACTCCAGACTGTGTCGGCGTGTCTCTCTCTAACTCCAGACTGTGTCGGTGTCTCTCTCTAACTCCAGACTGTGTCGGTGTCTCTCTAACTCCAGACTGTGTCTCTCTCTAACTCCAAACTGTGTCGGTGTCTCTCTCTAACTCCAGACTGTGTCGGTGTCTCTCTCTAACTCCAGACTGTGTCGGTGTCTCTCTAACTCCAGACTGTGTCGGTGTCTCTCTCTAACTCCAGACTGTGTCGGTGTCTCTCTCTCTAACTCCAGACTGTGTCGGTGCGTGTCTCTAACTCCAGACTGTGTCGGTGTGTCTCTCTCTAACTCCAGACTGTGTCGGTGTGTGTCTCTAACTCCAGTCTGTGTCGGTGTCTCTCTCTAACTCCAGACTGTGTCGGTGTCTCTCTCTAACTCCAGACTGTGTCGGTGTGTCTCTCTAACTCCAGACTGTGTCGGTGTCTCTCTCTCTAACTCCAGACTGTGTCGGTGTCTCTCTCTAACTCCAGACTGTGTCGGTGTGTCTCTCTCTAACTCCAGACTGTGTCGGTGTCTCTCTCTAACTCCAGACTGTGTCGGTGTGTCTCTCTCTAACTCCAGACTGTGTCGGTGTCTCTCTCTAACTCCAGACTGTGTCGGTGTGTCTCTCTCTAACTCCAGACTGTGTCGGTGTCTCTCTCTAACTCCAGACTGTGTCGGTGTCTCTCTCTAACTCCAGACTGTGTCTCTCTAACTCCAGACTGTGTCGGTGTCTCTCTCTAACTCCAGACTGTGTCGGTGTCTCTCTCTAACTCCAGACTGTGTCGGTGTCTCTCTCTAACTCCAGACTGTGTCGGTGTCTCTCTCTAACTCCAGACTGTCTCTCTCTAACTCCAGACTGTGTCGGTGTCTCTCTCTAACTCCAGACTGTGTCGGTGTCTCTCTCTAACTCCAGACTGTGTCGGTGTCTCTCTCTAACTCCAGACTGTGTCGGTGTGTCTCTCTCTAACTCCAGACTGTGTCGGTGTGTCTCTCTCTAACTCCAGACTGTGTCGGTGTGTCTCTCTCTAACTCCAGACTGTGTCGGTGTGTCTCTCTAACTCCAGTCTGTGTCGGTGTCTCTCTCTAACTCCAGACTGTGTCGGTGTCTCTCTCTAACTCCAGACTGTGTCGGTGTGTCTCTCTCTAACTCCAGACTGTGTCGGTGTGTCTCTCTAACTCCAGACTGTGTCGGTGTCTCTCTCTAACTCCAGACTGTGTCGGTGTGTCTCTCTCTAACTCCAGACTGGGACGGTGTGTCTCTCTAACTCCAGTCTGTCTCTCTCTCTCTAACTCCAGTCTCTCTCTCTCTCTCTCTCTCTCTAACTCCAGTCTGTCTGTCTCTCTAACTCCAGACTGTCGGTGTGTCTCTCTAACTCCAGTGTGTCTCTCTCTCTAACTCCAGTCTGTCTGTCTCTCTCTCTCTAACTCCAGTCTGTCTCTCTCTCTAACTCCAGTGTGTCTCTCTCTCTAACTCCAGTCTGTCTATCTCTCTCTCTCTAACTCCAGTCTGTCTCTCTCTCTAACTCCAGTCTGTCTCTCTCTCTCTCTCTCTCTCTCTCTCTCTAACTCCAGTCTGTCTCTCTCTCTCTCTCTCTCTAACTCCAGTCTCTCTCTCTCTCTCTCTCTCTCTCTCTAACTCCAGTCTGTCTGTCTCTCTCTCTAACTCCAGTCTGTCTCTCTCTCTCTAACTCCAGTCTGTCTGTCTCTCTCTCTCTAACTCCAGTCTGTCTCTCTCTCTAACTCCAGTCTGTCTGTCTCTCTCTCTCTCTCTAACTCCAGTCTGTCTCTCTCTCTAACTCCAGTCTGTCTCTCTCTCTCTCTCTCTCTAACTCCAGTCTGTCTGTCTCTCTAACTCCAGACTGTGTCGGTCTGTCTCTCTCTCTAACTCCAGTCTGTCTGTCTCTCTCTCTCTCTCTCTCTCTAACTCCAGTCTGTCTCTCTCTCTAACTCCAGTCTGTCTCTCTCTCTCTCTCTCTCTAACTCCAGTCTGTCTGTCTCTCTAACTCCAGACTGTGTCGGTCTGTCTCTCTCTCTAACTCCAGTCTGTCCTCTCTCTCTCTCTCTCTCTCTCTCTCTCTAACTCCAGTCTGTCTCTCTCTCTCTCTCTCTCTCTCTAACTCCAGTCTCTCTCTCTCTCTCTCTCTCTCTCTCTAACTCCAGTCTGTCTGTCTCTCTCTCTAACTCCAGTCTGTCTCTCTCTCTCTAACTCCGTCTGTCTGTCTCTCTCTCTCTAACTCCAGTCTGTCTCTCTCTCTAACTCCAGTCTGTCTCTCTCTCTAACTCCGGTCTGTCTGTCTCTCTCTAACTCCAGTCTGTCTCTCTCTCTAACTCCAGACTGTGTCGGTATGTCTCTCTCTCTAACTCCAGTCTGTCTCTCTCTCTAACTCCAGTCTGTCTCTCTCTCTAACTCCGGTCTGTCTCTCTCTCTAACTCCAGTCTGTCTCTCTCTCTAACTCCAGACTGTGTCGGTATGTCTCTCTCTCTAACTCCAGTCTGTCTCTCTCTCTAACTCCAGACCGTGTTTGGAGCCTGGTTTAATCGGGTGTATTAACTCCTGGCCTTGACGAGCTGAGTCTGATCCCGTGTTTTTTTTTTCTTTGTTGCCCCCTCCCTCCCTCCCTCCCCCTCCCCCCCCCCCCTACAGGTTGATGGAGTTGGACTGACGGCGGGGCGAGCTGAGCAGCACAAGGCCGGGGAGAGAATGCTGCGGCGGAGCAACCTGATAGTCTGGGGGGTGCTGCTCTTCATCGCCTGGAACCTGCTGCTGCTCTTCTTCCTGCTGGGCCGGCCGCCGGCCGGGGGAAGCCCGGACCCCGAGCAGCTGACCCGCGAGGTGGTCAAGGTGGCCGAGGAGGTGGAGCTGGAGCTGGAGGACCAGAAGAAGCTGCTGCAGCAAATCCAGCGCCACCGGGGCCTGTGGCAGCGGGGCAAGAAGCAGCAGCAGCAGCCTCCGCCGGCGCTGCCGCCCGCGCCCGGGGACGCCACCCCCCCCGGCGGCGACCCCCAGGTCAAGGACGTGGTCCTCCCCGTGCTGGTGATCGGCTGCGACCGTCCCACCATCCGCCGGTGCCTGGACAAGCTGCTCTACTACCGGCCCTCCAAGGAGCTCTTCCCCATCCTGGTGAGCCAGGACTGCGGCCACGAGGAGACGGCCAAGGTCATCGCCTCGTACGGCGACCAGCTCATGCACATCCGCCAGCCGGACCTGGCCGACCTGCGGGTGCCGGCCGAGCACCGCAAGTTCCAGGGCTACTACAAGATCTCCCGGCACTACCGCTGGGCCCTCAACCAGGTCTTCCACACCTTCAAGTACCAGGCGGCCGTCATCGTGGAGGACGACCTGGAGGTGGCGCCCGACTTCTTCGAGTACTTCCGGGCCCTCTTCCCGCTGCTGCTGGAGGACTCCAGCCTGTGGTGCGCCTCGGCCTGGAACGACAACGGCAAGGAGCAGATGGTGGACGCCAAGCAGCCCGAGGCCCTGTACCGCACCGACTTCTTCCCGGGCCTGGGCTGGATGCTGCTGAAGGCCACCTGGGAGGAGCTGGAGCCCAAGTGGCCCGGCGCCTTCTGGGACGACTGGATGCGCAGCCCGGCCCAGCGGCGGGGCCGCTCCTGCGTCCGGCCCGAGGTCTCGCGCACCATGACCTTCGGCCGCAAGGGGGTCAGCAACGGCCAGTTCTTCGACCAGCACCTCAAGTTCATCAAGCTCAACGACCACTTCGTGCCTTTCGCCCAGCTGGACCTCTCCTACCTCAAGAAGGAGCACTACGACCT
The DNA here is from genome assembly GCA_030390025.1 of Squalus acanthias. Classification (NCBI taxonomy): domain Eukaryota; kingdom Metazoa; phylum Chordata; class Chondrichthyes; order Squaliformes; family Squalidae; genus Squalus; species Squalus acanthias. The sequence goes on along the minus strand of JASTWF010000129.1, from coordinate 571,167 downwards.
GACCTTCCCCCAGTGGGTCTACGGCGCGCCGGCGCTGCGGGTGGAGGACCTGCAGCGCAACGAGCGCATGGAGCTGGGCCGGGTCCGCGTCCAGTACTCCTCCCGAGACACGTTCAAAGCCTTCGCCAAAGCCCTGGGCGTCATGGACGACCTCAAGTCCGGCGTGCCCCGAGCTGGCTACCGGGGCATCGTCAGCTTCATGTACCGCGGCCGCAGGGTCTACCTGGCGCCCCCCAAAGACTGGACCGGCTACGACCCCACGTGGAGTTAGCCCCGCGCCCGCCTTCCTTCTGCCTCTTGTGCCCTTCAAGACTGATTTTCATTCCTACCAAGGCCCCCCGCTCGCGCGCTCTCTCTCTCTCTACCGGAGAGCAGACGGGGGGGGAATCGTCGGCGGAAAGATTGCTGGATGGCGGTTAGGCCCGGCGGAGTCTCGTTTCCCCCCTCCCCCGATTGACTACAAATACTCAAATCCCAGAAAAAGAAATCCGAGTGAAGTAGGTTCGGACTGACATCCTGCAGGGGTGGGGGAGGGGATGGGGTATGTCCCAGTGAGCGACAAAGAACTAAAATGAGTCTTATTTGTCTAAAATGGCTTTGGGGTTGGTCTGGCAGTAGACGCTGTGGGGTTGGGGTTTGATCTGGCAGTAGACGCTGTGGGATTGGGGTTGATCTGACAGTAGACGCTGTGGGATTGGGGTTGATCTGACAGTAGACGCTGTGGGATTGGGGTTGATCTGGTAGTAGACGGCTGTGGGATTGGGGTTGATCTGACAGTAGACGCTGTGGGATTGGGGTTGATCTGACAGTAGACGCTGTGGGATTGGGGTTTGATCTGACAGTAGACGGCTGTGGGGTTGGGGTTGATCTGACAGTAGACGCTGTGGGATTGGGGTTTGATCTGACAGTAGACGCTGTGGGATTGGGGTTTGATCTGACAGACGCTGTGGGATTGGGGTTTGATCTGACAGTAGACGGCTGTGGGATTGGGGTTTGATCTGACAGTAGACGGCTGTGGGGTTGGGGTTGATCTGACAGTAGACGGTGTGGGATTGGGGTTTGATCTGGCAGTAGACGGCTGTGGGATTGGGGTCGATCTGACAGTAGACGGCTGTGGGATTGGGGTCGATCTGACAGTAGACGGCTGTGGGATTGGGGTTTGATCTGGCAGTAGACGGCTGTGGGATTGGGGTTTGATCTGGCAGTAGACGGCTGTGGGATTGGGTTTGATCTGACAGTAGACGCTGTGGGATTGGGGTTTGATCTGACAGTAGACGGCTGTGGGGTTGGGGTTGATCTGACAGTAGACGGCTGTGGGATTGGGGTTTGATCTGGCAGTAGACGCTGTGGGATTGGGGTTGATCTGACAGTAGACGCTGTGGGATTGGGGTCGATCTGACAGTAGACGGCTGTGGGATTGGGGTTGATCTGGCAGTAGACGGCTGTGGGATTGGGGTTTGATCTGGTAGTAGACGGCTGTGGGATTGGGGTCGATCTGACAGTAGTCGCTGTGGGATTGGGGTCGATCTGACAGTAGACGGTGTGGGATTGGGGTCGATCTGACAGTAGACGGTGTGGGATTGGGGTTTGATCTGGTAGTAGACGGCTGTGGGATTGGGGTTGATCTGACAGGAGACGCTGTGGGATTGGGGTCGATCTGACAGGAGACGCTGTGGGATTGGGGTCGATCTGACAGGAGACGCTGTGGGATTGGGTTTGATCTGACAGTAGACGCTGTGGGATTGGGTTTGATCTGACAGGAGATGGTTGTGGGATTGGGGTTGATCTGACAGGAGATGGTTGTGGGATTGGGGTTTGATCTGACAGGAGATGGTTGTGGGATTGGGGTTTGATCTGACAGGAGATGGTTGTGGGATTGGGGTTGATCTGACAGGAGATGGTTGTGGGATTGGGGTTGATCTGACAGGAGATGGTTGTGGGATTGGGGTTGATCTGACAGGAGATGGTTGTGGGATTGGGGTTTGATCTGACAGGAGATGGTTGTGGGATTGGGGTTGATCTGACAGGAGACGCTGTGGGGTTGGGGTTTGATCTGACAGGAGATGGTTGTGGGATTGGGGTTGATCTGACAGGAGATGGTTGTGGGATTGGGGTTGATCTGACAGGAGATGGTTGTGGGATTGGGGTTGATCTGACAGGAGATGGTTGTGGGATTGGGGTTTGATCTGACAGGAGATGGTTGTGGGATTGGGGTTGATCTGACAGGAGACGCTGTGGGATTGGGGTCGATCTGACAGGAGACGCTGTGGGATTGGGTTTGATCTGACAGTAGACGCTGTGGGATTGGGTTTGATCTGACAGGAGATGGTTGTGGGATTGGGGTTTGATCTGACAGGAGATGGTTGTGGGATTGGGGTTGATCTGACAGGAGATGGTTGTGGGATTGGGGTTGATCTGACAGGAGATGGTTGTGGGATTGGGGTTGATCTGACAGGAGATGGTTGTGGGTTGGGGTTTGATCTGACAGTAGACGCTGTGGGATTGGGTTTGATCTGACAGGAGATGGTTGTGGGATTGGGGTTGATCTGACAGGAGACGGCTGTGGGGTCAGGGTTGGACTTGGTCTGATTGGCTGCTATGCATTTGAACGTCTCCGTCACCCCATCCTGAATTACTCCCACATCTGCCCGTCCCCTTTCCCTCCGGCCCTGCAGTATTGTTGGTCTGGAAGCAGAATCGTATCCGAGTGAGATTGAGCTCCTCGCTCTCCTGTTACATTAACGGGACACAGGGCAGCGACTGGGGGCGGGCTGCAGTAACTGGCGTCGGCAGACTCTGAGACCTGACGGCCAAATTTTAAATCGACCATTCTACTGAAGAAGGAGCTGAATTTCCTCTGCGCCGGTACTGGAGGCGTTAAACGGTGTCTAAATGCACAATTACACTGACTGACTGTGACCAACACAGCAGTCGTGCCCGGCCCTAGGTTAGTCCGGGGGGGCGGGGGGGAGAGAGAGTGGAGAGTAAGGGGTTGGAATACTTTGCTAAAATGCTTTAAACAGTGGGGTGGATTATCGCCTTTCCCATGCGGAGAAGGAAACTCGGATGGGGAGGTGGAGCTGCGCACGGCAGTGACACGGGACCCGCCTGATTTTCCTAACATTTCCCTCCGTGCGTTCCCCTCCCGACAGATTTTCCCTATTCCGCGCTCAACCCAGGCAATGCTCAAGGCCCAGGGAGAGGGTAAAGGCAGGAATCTACCTACTCTGAGGCTAACTTTGGGAAGGTAAGAGCAAGGGGGAGGGGGCGGTACTTTAATATAAGGAATTTAACCCCCGCCCAGCCCAGCTAGCATTGTGTCCTTGTCCCCGATATCAGTGGAAGAGCCTCCTTTTACAGTCACTTCACCTCTCCCATTCTGCATCAGTCTTTCAGCAAGGGAGTTTACTTTGAGACAGACTGGCTATTGCCGCGGCGGGGGGGGGGTGTGCAATGTTTCACCAGTCGGGTGCCTCGTGTAGTGGGCACCTCATTGGAAAATCGTGGGCGCACTACGCATAATTCGACGTCCATTAATGTGAATGAAGTGAAATCTGAAGGCAATAGACCCAGAGTGTTTCCAATAAGACCCCCACCCCTCCCCAGTGTGAAGGGTGGAGGGGTGGGGTGGAGGGGGCAACTGTTCCTTACCTTCCTCCGTGTTGCAGGGTGATCAACGATTGAAGCTCGTTGCGATTTTTATTTTTATTTCCCACATATATATAGAGCCAGTGCAACGATCCCCACCCTGTCCTCTGGCTTAAGGATCTGCCTGGACGAGGAGCTGTTTTAAGACCAAAATATCCGATTGTAATATTTTTTTTTTTCTTTTCATGGCCGGGGGGGGTGGAGAAATACTGGAATCTGAATCCCAAACAGGGAATGCACCATAGGTCAGTGAGCATCAAGTAGAAAGAGCGTTTCCCCATATACACCACCTGTGTATTGCCAGCATTTTCTGTCTTTTTTTTGTTAATTTGCCCATTTAAAAGTTGAAAGTTATCCAGACCCCCCCCCCCCCCTCCCCGAAAGAGTTGCCTCCTTCCTTTAGCGTACCTGAGTGGGAGAGGAGGGTGGGGAATTGCGTCAGCTGTAAATAAATTTAAATACACATCTGTATCTTCCACTGCAACTGTTTCTAAACCTGGGACGTTTGTAAAAATGTGACTATTTTTGATTTTTCTCTCGATGAAGCTGTGACCGGGCTTGCTCTGATCTCATTAAACACGGACGTTTGTACGTTTTACATCGTTCCCCCTCTGGATTTAAATGCAACTCCTTCTCTGTGGAGTTGGGAAGTTCTGCTTAAAGGTAGAATGCGTCAACAAAAAAAAGGGGAGGGGAGGGGTGGGGTGGGGAGAATCATGATATATTTTTTTCACTAGGTATTGGGAGAGTGTCTGAGGTCCCTGAAAGCAGACCGAAGTGATTGGGGCTTGGGCTGAGAGTAGGTGTGTGTGTGTGTGTGTATGTGTGGGTAGGTGAGTGAAGAAGGGGTTTACTAGGGTTAGGAGACTCTTGCAGCAATTTACAGATGGCAGACATTATTGAGCCAATTATTTTTTTTAAAAAGACACCGGGGACAGGTTTTTTTTTTGCGGCGGGAAGGGGGTGATCGGGGGCAGGTTCGGCTGCATCCCAGAGTTTCCTTGTAGCTGCGTTGCGTCGAGGGTTGGGAGGGTCATCGTGTCGCCCCGAAATACGACTTTCTACCGCAGAATGCGTGGCTGGACTGCACCGTTCTCCGGTGTAGCGTCGCCAACCCTCCAGGATTTCCCTGGAGGCTCCAAGAATTAAAAAGATTCATCTCCCTAGGTCACTGCAGTGCGCTTAAAAACCCCCAGGGGTGGGGGGGAGAAAAATCATACAGATAAATGTATTTCCAAACATTTCCATCTTACACTTTTGTTAGTTATAAAAATATTGGAGATGGGGGTTAAGAAAAAGGCGGTTTGAGCGGGCGAGGTGGGAGGTCATGTGGCCGCAGACTGTGGGCTATGTGGACAGAGCCAGCCTGCGGCCTAGTGTGTTAGCGTACTGCCACACTCCACCAAAAGAGGCCTGGTTATCTGAGGCTGGGTTTTAGCTACCCTGGCCTTGAGGCCTAGAAAACGCAGGTCTGTCTTGGCCGAGTCTCCCCTCTGAGAAAGCGGGGTACGTGCAATAAGGTTTTTTTTTGGGGGGTGGGGGCCTCGATGATACCGGGCTTTGAATTTACCCGTGAAACAAAGAGCTACATACGCCGGATGCTGGAAATCTTAAATCAAAGCAGAAAATGCTGGCAACGCTCGGCAGCTCAGACAGCAGCCTCTGGTGGAGACAGGTCGGTAGGGTTAAAGGTTACAGGTCGAAGGCCGTTTGCAGCATGTTCGGCCTGGATCGATTCTCGCCCATCCACCCACCTGTTTGATGTAGGGTGGCCAAATCTGATTGGAGGTATTCCTGGAGGCTTCATCACATGGCCTCCGACCGCCCTGCCCTCCCGCCATTGGTCACCTGACATGTCCATCCTCACGCCCCCCCCCCCCCTCTTCCCACAGCCAATCGGAAAAGAAACAGGCGCTCTCAGTTCCGACGAAGGGTTTCGACCTGAAACGTTAACTCTCTTTCTCTCTCCACGGATGTTGCCTGGCCTGCTGAGTTTTTCCAGCGTTTTCTGTTGTTATTTCGGATTTCCAGCATCCGCAGTATTTTGCTATCGGAAAAGAAACAGGCTCTTCATTATCCAATTGGAAGATTCTTGACTGTCAGTCAAGCAGCCTTTATTCTCCATCTCCAATGTTTTTTTAACTGATAGTGTTCAAAGAAAATGGAAAGCAAAACCACACTTTTTTTTTATGTCCTATGATTTTTTTTTTCTTTCTCCTGGGTATTGTGTGTAGCAGTGCCCTGGAGAGTAGGCTTCGATTCAAGGAGACTCCAGGGCAATCCTAGAGGGTTGGCAACCCCCTACTTGGGTGAGCCAATGCCTCGTGATGCCAATAAGCATAATTGCAGCACCGGTTCCTGGGGAAGAGCGGAGAGCAGCGATACGGGAAGGGTGGGTGGGTGGGCCAGCCAGGACAGGATGGCGAATGAGGGCTGGGGCAGAACTAGGAGAGGGATGGGGGTGCTGCGGCAGGGAGCTACAACTTGGCCTCAGTCCCACTGGGTTAGAGCGGGTACAAATCAGCCGGGCTATCCCCACTCCTGATAATCACTGCTGGAAAGTGTGCGTCGGGCGAGGGCAGGATGAGGCCTTCCAAGATTGAATATCCCACTAACCCGGGTTGTCTAGGCTTGTTAATGCAGAGGTTGTGGGGTGGGCAAGAGTCAGCACGTGGAGTCTGCACTTGCAGGAGAGATATGGGGAAAATATTGTGGCCTTGGTGATTATTACATGAGAATTTCCACCACTTCTGTGGTAAGGGCGAGTTACAGAGGCGAATAGTCAGAGGAGACTCTCAAAGCCTGTCTTGATGTCCATCTTCACCGCGCCACCTGGTTCCAAAATCCTGCATGGTTTTTTTTTTTAGAAAGAAGAACAAGACAACACACTGCCTTTGTACAGGAGAAGCTTTTTAAAACAAAGTCCTTATTAGGGGAAACAATTGCAGAGCAGGATGCAGGAACCATGTCTGATGGAGATGACGTCCGGGGCGGTCACACTCTCTGTGTTTGATGCTGGTGGGGCCGAGACTGGCATCTTATGAACCGACAGGAATTAGGCTGCAGGTTCCCTTGATCAGTTTGCGTCCCGTGCAATCGTTCCCCTTGACAGTTCGCTCAGCTCCGTAAAAGTGACTTGAAGTAAAGGTGTCCGATAACAAGGAGACTGAAGGGACTTGTGTCCCTGACGCTAGCCCAGTCTTTATACGAGTTAACTCTGCAGAAGATGCTGGGGTGGCTGGTGGTTGTTTTATTTTCTCTCCCTCTATTTTATTACTTGTGTGACTTTTTTGAAAATGAAATAAAAACAGTTCTTGCTTTGTTCTTTTTTTGCACGGTTTTTGGAAGAAATACAAGCAAGTGCCTCTAACTGCATTCATCGTCCACTCCTCACAGGGACAGCTTGAGACACACAGGCAACACAAACGACTAGCATTTATATTGCGCCTTTAACACAGTAAAACGTCCCAAGGCACGTCATAGGAGCAAGTATCAATCAAAATTTGACACTGAGCCACATATAAGAGATATTAGGACAGATGACCAAAAGCTTGGTCAAAGAGAGAGGTTTTAAGGAGTGTCTTAAAGCGAGAGAGAGAGGCAGAGAGGTTTGGGGAGGGAATGCTTTGCAATGGTGCAGCAATGAAAATCAGGGATGCGCAAGAGGCCGGATTGGAGGAGCCCAGAGATCTCGGGGGGGGTTGTAGGGCTGGAGGAGGTTACAGAGATAGGGAGAGGCGAGGGCCATGGAGGGATTTGAAAACAAGGATGAGAACTTTAAAACCGAGGTGTTGCTGGACACAACTTGCCCTGTGTAAAAAAAAATTTTTTTTTAATGTTTCCGCACGTCGCCTCTGGTTTAGCCAATCACCTTAAATCTGTGTCCTCTGGTTACCGACCCTTCTACCACTGAAAACAGTTTCTCCTTATTTACTTCATGATTTTGAACACCGCTATCAGATCTCTCAACCTTCTCTGCTCTAAGGAGAGCAACCCCAGCTTCTGCTTCTCGGTCTCTCCACATAACTTAAGTTCCTCAGCCGTGGACCATTCTACTAAATCTCTTCTGCACCCTTTCGAAGGCTTAACCTCCTTCCTAAAGTGTGGTGCCCAGAATTGAACACAGTACTCCAGCTGAGGCCTAACCAGTGTTTTATAAAGGCTGAGCGCAACTTCCTTGCTTTTGTATTCTATGTCTCTATTAATAAAGCGGGAAGTCGCACAACACCAGGTTATAGTCCAACAGATTTATTTAAAATTACAAGCTTTCGGAGCTATCGCCCCTTCCTCAGGTAAGGGGTTTACCTGAGGAAGGGGCGATAGCTTCAAAAGCTTGTAATTTTAAATAAATCTGTTGGACTATAACCTGGTGTTGTGCGACTTCTCATTTCTATTAATAAAGCCAAGGATCCCATATCCTTTTACAACAGCCTTCTCAACTTATCCTGCTACCTTCAATGATTTATGTACACACACACCCAGGTCTCTCTGTTGCTGCAGCCCCTTTAAACTTGTAGCATTTAGTTTGTTTTGCCTCTCCTTAATCTTCCTAATCTACATAAGACGTAGGAGCAGGAGTAGGTCATTTGGCCCCTCGAGCCTGCTCTGCCATTCAATAAGATCATGGCTGATCTGATCTTGGCCTCAACTCCACTTCCCTGCCCGCTCCTCATCACCTTTGACTCCCTTATCGTTCAAAAATCTGTCTTTCTCCATCTTAAATATATTCAATGACCCAGCCTCCACAGCTCTCTGGGGAAGAGAATTCCAAAGATTCACAACCCGCTGAGAGAAGAAATTTCTCCTCATTTCCGATTTAAATAGGTGCCCCCTTATTCTGAAATTATGCCCCCTAGTTCTAGATTTCCCCACGAGGTGAAACATCCTCTCTGCATCTACCCTGTCAAGCCCCTTCAGAATCTTATATGTTTCAAAAAGATCACCTCTCATTCTTCTAAACTCCAATGAGTATAGGCCCAACCTGCTCAACCTTTCTTCATAAGACAACCCCTTCATCTCCGGAATCAACCTCGTGAACCTTCTCTGAACTGCCTCCAATGCAAGTATATCCTTCCTTAAATAAGGCGACCAAAACTGTACGCAGTACTCCAGGTGCGGTCTCACCAACGCCCTGTACAGTTGTAACAGGACTTCCCTAATTTTATACTCCATTTCCTTTGCAATAAAAGGCCAACACTCCATTTGCCTTCCTAATTACTTGCTGTACCTGCATGCTAACTTTTTGTGATTCATGTACAAGGACCCCCAGATCCCTCTGTACCTCAGCATTTTGTAATCTCTCCCTATTTAAATAATAATTTGCTTTTTTATTTTTCCGACCAAAGTGGATAACCTCGCATTTTCCCACATTAAACTCCATCTGCCAGATTTTTGCCCACTCACTTAGCCTATCTATATCCCTTTGGAGATTCTTTGCGTCCTCCACACTATTTGCTTTCCCACCTAGCTTTGTATCGTCAGCAAATTTGGCTACATTACACTCAGTCCCTTCATCCAAGTCATTAATATAGATTGTAAATAGTTGAGGCCCCAGCACCGATCCCTGCGGCACCCCACTAGTTAGTCTGCCAACCTGAAAATGACCCATTTATCCCGACTCTCTGTTTTCTGTTAGTTAGCCAATCCTCTATCCATGCTAATATATTACCCCCAACCCCGTGAGCTCTTATCTCGTGTAGTAACCTTTTATGTGGCACCTTATCGAATGCCTTCTGGAAATCCAAATACACCGACATCTACTGGTTCCCCTTTATCCACCCTGCTCGTTACATCCTCAAAGAACTCCAGCAAATTTGTCTTTCAGAAAACCATGCTGACTCTGCTTGACTATATTATAATTTTCTACCGCCTCAAGGCAAGGCCGCCAGTGGTGGGGCAAAGGGAGGGTTGGGCCACAAGGAGTTGGAGGAACGGAGAGTTCAGGTTGTGCTCTGGGTTTGTAGGGCCAGAGGAGGCCACGGGAGGGACAAGGCCATGGAGGGATTTGAAGATGACGATTTTAAATTTGAGGCATTGTGGGGACCAGGAGCCAGTGTCGGTCAGTGAGCACAAGGATAATGGTTGAGCAGGCAGCAGTTTTGGATAAGCTGAAGTGGAGGATAGGAGGCTGCCCATGAGAGCATTGGAATAGTCAAATCTGGAGCTGACAACAACAACTAGCACCTTTTAACATAGTAACACATCCCAAGGTGCTTCACAGGAGCGTAATCAAACAAAAATTGACACCAAGCCACGTAAGGAGCTATATTGGGACGGGTGACCAAAAGCTTGGTCAAAGACGTAGATTTTAAGGAGTGTCTTAAAGGAGGAGAGGTTTAGGCCGAGGCAGCTGAAGGCACGGCCGCCAATGGTGGGGCCAGAATTGGAGGAAGGCAGAGTTCTGGGAGGGTTGGAGGAGGTTACAGATATAGGGAGGGGAGAGGCCATGGAGGGATTTGTACACGAGGTTGAGGATTTTAAACTTGTGGCAAAGCATGGATGAGGGCTTCACTGGAAGGTGGGCGATGTCACAGAGGTGGAAGTATGCGATCTTGCTGGTCGAGAGGAGGGGGGGTTGAAAACTCAGCTTGGGATTGAACAGGACACTGAGGTTACAAACAGTCCTGAGACAGTGGCCGGGGAGGGGGATGGTGGCAGTGGCGAGGAAGCAGAGTTTGTGTCAGGGGCTGAAGACAATGGCTTCACTCTTCCCACTGCTTAGCTGGAGGAAGTTAAGATTCATCCAAGAATGTTGAAGAAGCAGTCTGCTAGCACAGAGGCAGTGGAGAGGCAGAGCTGAGCGTCATCAGCATACAGACAGAACCTGATGCCATATCTGTAGAACATACGAAAAATGACAGACAGAACTACCAGTCCATCCAGCCGGTTTCATATAATGTTGATGTCTTGTGCATCACAATACATACACTCCCCACCACACCCAGGAGACGCGATCTCCGATTCATTAATCTCTTCCTGCTTTATGAACTCTGGAAGTTTACTCACAACCGAGGTAAGACTAACTGGACTATCATTTCTTCACTGATTCCCTTCCTTGTCCAAGGCTGGAACATCTGCCACCCTTCAGCCCTCTCTGGAAAACATAGAAGATAGGAGCAGGAGTAGGCCATTTGGCCCCTCGAGCCTGCTCCGCCATTTAATGAGATCATGTAATGAGATGATTGTGGAAAGAGGAATTGTGTCAAAGGTTTTGTGTCGGCGGTGGCTCAGTGATAGCGCTCTCGCCTCTGAGTCAGGCGGCTGTAAGTTCAAGCCTCCTCCAGATACTTGAGCACAACATCGACACTCCAGTGCCAGTACTGAGGGAGCTCCCGCTGCACCGTCGGAGGGGCCATTTCTTTTGATGAGACGTTAAACCGAGGCCCTGTCTGCACTCTAAAGTGGGTATAAAAGATTCTATGGCACTATTCAAAGAAGAGCAGGTCCTGGCCAATATTTATTACTCAACCAATATCACTAAAACAGATCATCTGGTCATTATCACATTAGTTACCTTCGCCGCTCCTTCACTCTCCAGTATAAAACAAGCTCCCTTATCTGAGGAAGGATGTTCTTGCCATGGAGGGAGTGCAGCGAAGATTCACCAGGCTGATACCTGGGATGGCAGGAATGACGTATGAGGAGAGATTGGGTCGATTGGGCTTATACTCGCTGGAGTTTAGAAGAATGAGAGGGGATCTCATTGAAACTTATAAAATTCTAACAGGACTAGACAGACTAGATGCAGGAAGGATGTTCCCGATGGCGGGGGAGTCCAAAACCAGGGGTCACAGTCTAAGGATAAGGGGTAAGCCATTTAGGACAGAGATGAGGAGGAGTTTCTTCACCCAGAGAGTGGGGAACCTGTGGAATTCTCTACCACAGAAGGCAGTTGAGGCCAATTCATTAAATATATTCAAGAAGGAGTTAGATATATTTCTTAAAGCTAAAGGGATCAAGGGATATGGCGAGAAGGCAGGGACAGGGTACTGAATTTGGATGATCAGCCATGATCTCATTGAATGGCAGAGCAGGCTCGAGAGGCTGAATGGCCGACTCCTGCTCCTATCTTCTATGTTTCAAAGTGGTGCGGCTCATTCTTTGGCTATGTGCTTATAAAAGCAGTACTAATTTTCCTTTTTGCTCTACACTTTATTGTTGTTTTGTTCTGCATTATGCCACTTACAATTATCGTATGCCTCTTCTTAACCCTCGTTTGGGCTCGAACATCTTCATTTATCCGCGCAACCCCACTCTTTTGACGCACATTCCCACAAGGAGAGGGGGATATTTAACCTGTACCTTATCCATCTCCCAAGGATGATAGTACAAAGCAAAAGGAGACAAATGGGACAAGTAAAGAAAGAAAAGATAAGTCTAGAAGAGGTGTAAATGGAAATGGCAGAATCATCAACAGCTGCCATGTGAAAAATAGGGGCCGAGGTTATGGTCTGAAATTGTTGAACTCGATGTTGAGTCCAGAAGGCTGTAAAGGCCTAATCGAAAGATGAGGTGCTGTTCCCATTTATACTTCTGACTCATCTTTTGTTTCTTTACTTGTCTCATTACCATCTCCTTTGGCTTTGTACTATCATACCTTTTGTCATTTAATCACTCCTGCCTTCCACCCGATCACAGACCGTCAGTGTCAGCCGTGGCTCAGTGGGTAGCACGCTCGCCTGAGTCAGAAGGTTGTGGGTTCAAATCCCACTCCAGGGACTTGAGCACATAAAGTGAGGCAGACACTCCCAGTGCAGTGCTGAGGGAGTGCTGCACTGTCAGAGGTGCCGTCCTTCGGATGAGACATTAAACCGAGGCCCTGTCTGCTCTCTCAGGTGGACGTAAAAGATCCCATGGCACTATTTCAAAGAAGAGCAGGGGAATTATCCCCCGGTGTCCTGGGCCAATATTTATCCCCTCAATCAACATAACAAAAACAGATTATCTGGTCATTACCACATCCGGTGGTCGTGAAAGGCACTATATAAATGCAAGTCTTTCTTTTTTTCCTTTCCTGCTCATAGAATGGTTACACCACAGAAGAATTCGGCCCGTCGAGCCCTTGCCAGCTCGCTGCAAGAGCACTTCAGCTAGTCCCACTCCCCCGCCCTTTCCCCGTAGCCCTGCAATTTTTTTCCCCTTCAGGTACTTACTCTACTCTGTCCAGACCCCTCATGATTTTGAACACCTCTATCAAATCTCCTCTCACTCTTCCCTGCTCTAAGGAGAACAACCCCAGCTTCTCCAGTCTATCCACGTAACTGAAGTCCCTCATCCCTGGAACCATTCTCGTGAATCGTTTCTGCACCCTCTCTAAGGCCTTCACATCCTTCCTAAAGTGCGGTGCCCAGAATTGGACACAATACTCCAGTTGAGGCCGAACCAGTGTTTTATACAGGTTCATCATAATTTCCATGCTTTTGTACTCTATACCTTTATTCATGAAGCCCAGGATCCCGTAAGCTTTTTAAATTGCTTTCTCAACCTGCCCTGCCACCTTCAATGATTTGTGCACATATACCCTAGATCCCTCTGTTCATGCACCCCCTTTAGGATTGTACCCTTTAGTTTACATTTCCTCTCATTCTTTCTACCAAAATGTATCACTTTGCACTTTTCTCCGTTAAATTTCATCTGCCGCATGTCCGCCCATTCCACCAGCCTATCTGTGGCCTCTTGAAATCTATCATTATCCTCCTCACTGTTCACTGTACTTCCAAGTTTTGTGTCATCTGCAAATTTTTTAATTGTGCCCTGTACACCCACATCCAAGTCATTAATATATATCAAGAAAGGCAGTGGTCCTAGAACTGACCCCTGGGGAACACCACTGTGTACCTTCAGTCCAAAAAACAACCGTTCACCACTGCTCTGTTTCCTGTCACTTAGCCAATTCCATATCCATGCTGCCACTGTCCCTTTTATTCCATGGGCTTCAACTTTGTTGGCAAGCCTATTATATGGCAGTTTGTCGAACGCCTTTTGGAAATCCATGTACACCATGTCAACCGCATTGCCCTCATCAACCCTCTCTGTTACCTCATCAAAAAACTCAATCAAGTTGGTTAAATACGATTTGCCTTTAACAAATCCGTGCTGGCTTTCCTTAATTAATCCACACTTGTCCAAGTGACTGTTAATTTTGTCCCTGATTATTGTTTCTAAAAGCTTCCCCACTACCGAGGTTAAACTGACCGAGTTGCTGGGTTTATCTTTACACCCTTTTTTGAACAAGGGTGTAACATTGGCAATTCTCCAGTCCTCGGGCACCACCCCCGTTTCTAAGGAGGATTGGAAGATTATGGCCAGTACCTCCGCGATTTCTTCCTTCACTTCCCTCAGCGTCTTAGGATGCATCCCATCTAGTCCTGGTGACTTTAAATACAAAAATGAGAAGTCGCACAACACCAGGTTATAGTCCAACAGATTTATTTAATTTTACAAGCTTTCGGAGCTGTCGCTCCTTCGTCAGGTAAGTTAGCAATGAGAGAATCTCCCAGAATTCACAATTTAAACCCAGACAAAATCTATTCACATTATTCGCTACAACAAAGAGCACAGCCAAGACAATGAGATGTGTCCCAGGCTTACCTGACGAAGGAGCGACAGCTCCGAAAGCTTGTAAAATTAAATAAATCTGTTGGACTATAACCTGGTGTTGTGCGACTTCTCATTTTTGTCCACCCCAGTCCAACGCCGGCATCTCCACATCATGACTTTAAATACAGCCAGCCTTTCTAGTACCTCCTCTATCAATTTTTAGCCCATCCAGTATCTCCTCTACCTCCTCCTTCACTATGTCTATGGCAGCATCTTCTTCCTTGGTGAAGACAGATGCAAAGTACTCATTTAGCATCTCAGCCATACTCTCTGCCTCCACCCTTAGGTCTCCTTTTTGGTCACTAATCGGCCCCACCCCTCCTCTTACTACCCGTTTACTGTTTATATGCCTATGGAAGACTTTTGGATTACCTTTTATGTTAGCTGACATTCTATTCTCATACCCTCTTTGCCCCTCTTATTTTCTTTTTCACTTCTCCTCTGAACTTTCTATATTTAGCCTGATTCTCAGATGTATTCTCGACGTGACATCTATCATACGCACTCTTTTCCTGCTTCATCTTACTCTCTATCTCTTTTGTCATCCAGGGAGCTCTGACTTTAGTTGCTCTACCTTTCCTCCTAGTGGGAATGTACCTCGACTGTACCTGAACTATTTGCTCTTTAAAGGCTCATTGTTCCATTACAGTTTTGCCTGCCAATCTTTGATTCCAATTTACCCGGGCCAGATCCGTTCTCATCCCACTGAAATTGGCCTTCCTCCAGTTAAGTATTTTTACTCTAGATTGCTCCCAGTCCTTTTCCATAGCTTATCTAAACCTTATGATATTGTTCCCTAAATGTTCACCTACTAAAACTTGCTCCACCTCATTCCCCAGAACCAGATCCAGCAATGCCTCCTTCCTCGTTGGGCTGGAAACATACTGATCAAGAAAGTTCTCCTGAACACACTTCAGAAATTCTTCCCCCTCTCTGCCCTTTACACTATTATTATCCCGGTCTATATTAGGATAGTTGAAATCCCCCATTATCACTACTCTATAGTTCTTACATCTCTCTAATTTCTCTGCAAATTTGCTCCTCCATATTTTTCCCACTATTTGATGGTCTATAGAATACACCTAGTAGTGTAACGGCACCTCATTATTTCTTAACTCTAGCCATATAGATTCTGTCCTTGACCCCTCCAGGACATCCTCTCTCTCCAGCACTATAACATTCTCCTTAACCAATACTGCCACACCACCTCCTATCTTTCCTTCCCTATCTTTCCTGAAGACCTTATATCCAGGAATATTTAATACCCAATCCTGCCCTTTTTTGAGCCAGGTCTCCGTTATTGCCACAGCATCATATTCCCATGTGGTTATTTGCGCCTGAAGCTCACCAACCTTGTTTACCATGCTTCGTGCGTTCACATACACTCACTGTAAACCTATCTTAGACCATCCTGTGTTCTCTCTTAGTCTGACCCCACCTAATACCTTACTATTTATTACTTTAGTGCTATCCATCTCTCCCAATCCTTTGTGCCCTTCGTTTCTCCTTTCTAATGCTACATCCTGGTGCCCATCCTCCTGCCAACTTAGTTTTAAATCCCT
The DNA here is from genome assembly GCA_030390025.1 of Squalus acanthias. Taxonomy (NCBI): domain Eukaryota; kingdom Metazoa; phylum Chordata; class Chondrichthyes; order Squaliformes; family Squalidae; genus Squalus; species Squalus acanthias. Next base: position 555,358 of record JASTWF010000129.1, on the reverse strand, counting down.
CCCCAACAGCACTAGCAAACCTCCCTGCGAGGATATTGGTTCCGGCTCTGTTGAGGCACAACCCGTCCGGCCTGTACAGATCCCACCTCCCCCAGAACCGATCCCAATGTCCCGGGAATCTGAAGCCCTCCCTCCTGCACCATCTCTCCAGGCACGCATTCATCTGCTCTATCCTCCTATTTCTATACTCACTCGCGCGTGGCACCGGGAGTAATCCAGAGATTACTACCTTTGAGGTCCTGCTTTTTACTCTCTTTCCTAGCTCCCTAAAATCTGCCTGCAGGACCTCGTCCCTCTTTCTGCCTATGTCGTTGGTACCGATATGGACCACGACCTCTGGCTGTTCACCCTCCCCCCCTCAGAATGTTCTGCAGCCGCTCAGTAACATCTTTGACCCTGGCACCAGGGAGGTAACATACCATCCCGGAATCACAGTCTGTGGCCGCAGGAATCGCCTGTCTGTTCCCCTAACTCAATTGCCTTCCCAATGTTCCTCCTGCCCCCGCCCCCCGGTACAGCTTGAGCCACCCGTGGTGCCGTGGACTTGGCTCTGGCTGTACTCCCCAGAGGAACCATCGCCCTCACGGTTGGAGAGCGAGATGCACTCAGGGGACTCCTGCACTACCTGCCTGGTCCTCCTTGTCCGTCTGACGGTCACCCATTCCCCTCTCTGCCTGCACACTCTTACGCTGCGGGGTGACCACCTCCTGAAACGTGCTATCCATGTAGCTCTCAGCCACACGGATGCACTGCAGTGACGTCAGCTGCTGCTCAAGCTCCGAAACTTTCTGTACCTGTAATTGTGTCCTTCATTAATGATTGCTTGCTGTACCTGCATGGTTAAGGTTTAGTAACCAACTGGGGCCAACTGCTAACCCTTCAGGTACGCACCTCTGCAAGGGCAAGAGTGTAGAAAAAGGCACAGCTTCTGGATAACAACAACAACTTGCATTTATATAGCGTCCTTTAATGCAGTAAAACGTCCCAAGGTGCTGTACAGGAGCGATTATCAAACAAAATTTGACACCGAACCACATAAGGAGAAATTAGGGCAGATGATCAAAAGCTTGGTCAAAGAGGTAGGCTTTACGGAACGTCTTAAAGGAGGAAAGAGAGAGAGAGAGACGGAGAGGTTTAGGGAGAGAATTCCAGAGCTTAGGGCCTGGCCGCCAATGGTGGGGCGATGAAAATCGGGGATGCGCAAGAGGCCAGAATTGGAGGAACGCAGAGATCATGGAGGGTTGGAGGGACTGGAGGAGGTTACAGAGATGGGGAGGGGGGCGAGGCCATGAAGGGATTTGAAAACAAGGATGAGAATTTTAAAATCGAGGCGCTGCTTAACCAGGAGCCAATGTAGGTCGGCGAGCACAGGGGGCGATGGGCGAACGGGACTTGGTGCGAGTTAGGACACGGGCAGTCGAGTTTTGGATGACCTCAAGTTTACGGAGGGTGGAATGTGGGGGGCCAGCCAGGGGTGCGTTGGAATAGTCAAGTCTAGAGGTAACAATGGCAGGGATGAGGGTTTCAGCAGCGGATGAGCTGAGGCAAGGGCGGAGTCGGCCGATGTTACAGAGGTGGAATTAGGCGGTTGTGATGATGGCGCGGATATGTGGTCGGAAGCTCATCGCTGGGTCAATTACGACACCAAGGTTGCAATCAGTCAGGTTCAGCCTCAGGCAGGGAGAGGGATGGAGTCGGTGGCTAGGGAACGGAGTTTGTGGCGGGGACCAAAGACAATGGCTTCGGTCATCCCAATATTTAGTTGGAGGAAATTTCTGCTCATCCAGTACTGGATGTCGGACAAGCAGTCTGACAATTTAGAGACAGTGGAGGGGTCGAGAGAAGTGGTGGTGAGGTAGAGCTGGGTGTCATCAGCGTACATGTGGAACCTGACGTTGTGTTTTTGGATGATGTCGCCAAGGGTCAGCATGTAGATATGAACTAGGAGGGGGTGGGCCAAGGATATATCCTTGGGGGACACCAGAGTAATGGTGTGGGAGCGGGAAGAGAAGCCATTGCAGGTGATTCTCTGCCTAGACCGCATAGATAAGAATGGAACCAGGCGAACGCAGTCCCACCCAGCTGGACGACAAGAAGAATGAAGGTTTGGTTATGGGAACACGAGAGGAGAACGGAAGTCGGGGAAAGCCAGAAACCAACAGCAGAGAACAGAACACAGGAAGGGCAAGATCAGTGAACGGTTAACATTATCAAGGGTGGGATTGTAGATTGAAAGGAGAAGCACCCAAGAGTCCCGCAACCGTAGACGTCACATTCCTCCTTCATTGGCCTGGTGTGTCGTTCCAGCGTTTAATTGGGGTGAAAGGGAACAAGGCGAGGGTCATGTGTGCTGTGGGATGAGGAGCCAGTTAGTGCACTAACAGGGAGTCAGCATTAGGCTGCTGAAAGCCCAACATATAAGTGAGATAAGTTTCAGACTCAAAGACGCCACAAAGGAAGTGGGACTGAGTGCTAATCTTAGCATTGTAAATCACAGGGTCCGTTTCGCAATAAACACACAGTGAGTGAAGAGCTCAGAGATCCACAAACCCTGAGTACTAGTTTCACTGTCTTAGTACCGATTGCCTGAAATACATTCATTATCAAAGGGCAGGAAGAAAAAACTGACCTTTCACACTGCATTAAAAGTTGCCTCGATAAGACACTGTCCTTTCCCCCTCTGGGACTGGGTGATGCAGTGGGTCAGACACTGCCCTTTCCCCCTCTGGGACTGGGTGGTGCGGTGGGTCAGACACTGTCCTTTCCCCCTCTGGGACTGGGCGGTGCAGTGGGTCAGACACTGTCCTTTCCCCCTCTGGGACTGGGCGGTGCAGTGGGTCAGACACTGTCCTTTCCCCCTCTGGGACTGGGTGGTGCAGTGGGTCAGACACTGTCCTTTCCCCCTCTGGGACTGGGCGGTGCGGTGGGTCAGACACTGTCCTTTCCCCCTCTGGGACTGGGCGGTGCGGTGGGTCAGACACTGTCCTTTCCCCCTCTGGGACTGGGTGGTGCGGTGGGTCAGACACTGTCCTTTCCCCCTCTGGGACTGGGAGGTGCGGTGGATCAGACACTGTCCTTTCCCCCTCTGGGACTGGGCGGTGCAGTGGGTCAGACACTGCCCTTTCCCCCTCTGGGACTGGGCGGTGCAGTGGGTCAGACACTGTCCTCTCACCCTCTGGGACTGGGTGGTGCGGTGGGTCAGACACTGTCCTTTCACACTCTGGGACTGGGTGGTGCAGTGGGTCAGACACTGTCCTTTCCCCCTCTGGGACTGGGTAATGCGATGGGTCAGACACTGTCCTTTCCCCCTCTGGGACTGGGTGGTGCAGTGGGTCAGACACTGTCCTTTCCCCCTCTGGGATTGGGTTGCAGTGTGTCAGACACTGTTCTTTACCCCTCTGGGACTGGATGGTGCAGTGGGTCAGACACTGTCCTTTCCCCCTCTGGGACTGGGTGGTGCAGTGGGTCAGACACTGTCCTTTCTCCCTCTGGGACTGGGTGGTGCAGTGGGTCAGACACTGTCCTTTCCCCCTCTGGGACTGGGCGGTGCGGTGGGTCAGACACTGTCCTTTCCCCCTCTGGGACTGGGTGGTGCGGTGGATCAGACACTGTCCTTTCCCCCTCTGGGACTGGGCGGTGCAGTGGGTCAGACACTGTCCTTTCCCCCTCTGGGACTGGGTGGTGCGGTGGATCAGACACTGTCCTTTCCCCCTCTGGGACTGGGCGGTGCAGTGGGTCAGACACTGTCCTCTCACCCTCTGGGACTGGGTGGTGCAGTGGGTCAGACACTGTCCTTTCACCCTCTGGGACTGGGTGGTGCAGTGGGTCAGACACTGTCCTTTCCCCCTCTTGGACTGGGTGGTGCAGTGGGTCAGACACTGTCCTTTCCCCCTCTGGGACTGGGCGGTGCAGTGGGTCAGACACTGTCCTTTCCCCCTCTGGGACTGGGTTGCAGTGTGTCAGACACTGTCCTTTCCCCCTCTGGGACTGGGTGGTGCACTGGGTCAGACACTGTCCTTTCCTCCTCTGGGACTGGGTGGTGCAGTGGGTCAGACACTGTCCTTTCCCCCTCTGGGACTGGGTGGTGCAGTGGGTCAGACACTGTCCTTTCCCCCTCTGGGACTGGGTGGTGCAGTGGGTCAGACACTGTCCTTTCACCCTCTGGGACTGGGTGGTGCAGTGGGTCAGTCACTGCCCTTTCCCCCTCTGGGACTGGGTGGTGCAGTGGGTCAGGCACTGTCCTTTCCCCCTCTGGGACTGGGTGGTGCGGTGGGTCAGGCACTGTCCTTTCTCCCTCTGGGACTGGGTGGTGCGGTGGATCAGACACTGTCCTTTCCCCCTCTGGGACTGGGTGGTGCGGTGGATCAGACACTGTCCTTTCCCCCTCTGGGACTGGGTGGTGCGGTGGGTCAGGCACTGTCCTTTCTCCCTCTGGGACTGGGTGGTGCGGTGGATCAGACACTGTCCTTTCCCCCTCTGGGACTGGGTGGTGCAATGGTTCAGACACTGTCCTTTCCCCCTCTGGGACTGGGTGGTGCGGTGGGTCAGACACTGTCCTTTCCCCCTCTGGGACTGGGTGGTGCAGTGGGTCAGACACTGTCCTTTCTCCCTCTGGGACTGGGCGGTGCAGTGGGTCAGACACTGTCCTTTCCCCATCATGGAGTGGGTGGTGCAGTGGGTCAGACACTGTCCTTTCACCCTCTGGGACTGGGTGGTGCAGTGGTCCTGACACTGTCCTTTCACCCTCTGGGACTGGGTGGTGCAGTGGTTCTGACACTGTCCTTTCACCCTCTGGGACTGGGTGGTGCAGTGGGTCAGACACTGTCCTTTCACCCTCTGGGAATGGGTGGTGCAGTGGTTCTGACACTGTCCTTTCACCCTCTGGGACTGGGCGGTGCAGTGGGTCAGACACTGTCCTTTCCCCCTCTGGGACTGGGTTGCAGTGTGTCAGACACTGTCCTTTCCCCCTCTGGGACTGGGTGGTGCACTGGGTCAGACACTGTCCTTTCTCCCTCTGGGACTGGGTGGTGCAGTGGGTCAGACACTGTCCTTTCCTCCTCTGGGCTGGGCGGTGCAGTGGGTCAGACACTGTCCTTTCCCCCTCTGGGACTGGGCGGTGCAGTGGGTCAGACACTGTCCTTTCCCCCTCTGGGACTGGGCGGTGCAGTGGGTCAGACACTGTCCTTTCCCCCTCTGGAACTGGGCGGTGCAGTGGGTCAGGCACTTTCCTTTCCCCCTCTGGGACTGGGCAGTGCAGTGTGTCAGACACTGTCCTTTCTCCCTCTGGGACTGGGTGGTGCAGTGGATCAGACACTGTCCTTTCTCCCTCTGGGACTGGGTGGTGCAGTGGATCAGACACTGTCCTTTCCCCCTCTGGGACTGGGTGGTGCAGTGGGTCAGACACTGTCCTTTCCCCCTCTGGGACTGGGTTGTTGCAGTGGGTCAGACACTGTCCTTTCCCTCTCTGGGACTGGGTGGTGCGGTGGGTCAGACACTGTCCTTACCACCCTCTGGGGCTGGGTGGTGCAGTGGGTCAGACACTGTCCTTTCCCCCTCTGGGACTGGGCGGTGCAGTGGGTCAGACACTGTCCTTTCCCCCTCTGGGACTGGGTGGTGCAGTGTGTCAGACACTGTCCTTGAGTCGGTTGTGTGTATATCTGGTATTCCTCGCCCGTGGTGTTGTACAGTGTGAGACTCAAATATCACTAACTACCTGAGTAAACTATTTACTAACAGAGTCAGACATCACTCCAGGCTCTCTGCACGGAGAGGCTTTTATTTAGTCAGGCCATTTCTCCAGACGGTTCTTGGAAGGCGAGGATTGCTGACCCTAGTCCTGAGGCTCTGGTGTGCCGTGCACACCCACAAAAAATCCTGCATCGTCTCAAATACTTCAGCCCCAGGCTTCAAATCGCAAGCAGCCAAGGCCCGGAGATGCAGGCCGCAGCCTGGGTTCGGAGTTGGCCCCTCCCCGTGCCTGTCGTTCAGCCATGGTGGGGGGCGGGGGGGGGGGGGGGTTGTGCGACGGCGGCAGTCCTCAGTCGCAGGGCCCTCCAGCGGACGAGGAGATCGGCTGCGTCTCCGAAGGTTGAATCCCGGCTCTGGGCCTCGCGCGTGCTGCCGGATCGCGCTCCCTTCAGCCGTGTCACCGCGGTTCGCCCGGGAGGCTCTCCAAGCCGAGGATGGCCTGCATCACTCGCTCCAGCTCGGCCTCCAGAGAACGGACCTGCAGTGGGGGAGGGAGGGTGGGAACAATATGCACGGGGTCAGTGCAGGGTCGCCAAGTCTGATTGGACCGATTCCTGGAGGTGTCATCACATGACCTCCACTCGCCCCGCCCCCCACACTCACTCTATTGGTCGCCCGACACACCCATCATCGCCTCCCCCAGCCAATCGGAAAGCGAATAGCCTCTCCATTACCCAATTGGATAATACTTGACCGCCAGTCAAATGGCCCTTTCATCGCGCGTCTGATACTTTTAGAACTCTTTTTAGAACTTTTAGTGCTCTTAGTGTGTCTTTGATGTAGGGAAAGATTTAATCTATGCATTTTCTCTGTGTTTTTATATTCTGTGAATTCTGATAGATTCTCTCACAGTAACTTTGCCTGACGAAGGAGCAGCGCTCCGAAAGCTTGTAATTTTAAATAAATCTGTTGGACTCTGTTTCTCTCTCCACGGATGCTGCCTGGCCTGCTGAGTCTATTGGACTATAACCTGGTGTTGTGCGACTTCTCACTTTTAGAACTGATCAACAGAAGCGTCCAAAGGGTTTTTTTTTAAAATTAAAAACACCATTTACTTTATTGGCCCTGTGATTTTTCTATTGGCTCTGCTGGCAGCAGGTGTCCTGCAGGTTAATCTTTCATTCCTGGAGGCTCCAGGGCCAATCCTGGAGGGTTGGCAACCCCTCGTCCCCGGTGTGATCCCCCCCCCCACTGGATGGTAACCGACGGCAACAGCAGAAACGGCATCAGATTACACCGGGAGGGGAGGGCATTCCAGGGAAGGAGCGGTGATGATCCGTCGGGAGCAGGGCTCTGTCCCCGATCTCTGCTTACTCCGATCTCCCTCTGCACTTCGCTTCGGGGAGTGAAGCAATAATCAGCCGGGGGGTGGTGAGAGGAGGGAGGGGTCCCTGCTGCCGTCCGACTCACCTCCCCCTCCCGATAGGAGAGTGCGGACCGCTGGAGGCAGGGGCCTGGACCGGGGTGCTGGCTCGGCAGTGATGCCCCCCATGGTACAATATCCCACGCACCAAATGTCCAGGCTCAGCCATGGAAAGTGGCCACTTGGGGCGAGGCACCCAGCAAAGGGGGAGGGGGCAAGAGAGTGGGTGCCTTTGTTGGGGTGGAGGGGGTAAGGGAGGGAACCAAAATAACCGCGGCTTCACCGGATGCTCTGCCGATCGGCAGCGCTCGAACCCACTGAGCTTCTGCCCCCAGCCCTCTCCCCTCCCCCAGTAACGGAGATCAGTAGCGGGGGGGGGGATGACCGGCACGGCAATTGGATCACAGACTGTCCTCAGCCCTGCGCCCCCCCCCCCCCCCCCCCCCCCCACGGCCGGCGGCCGATTTGGTTTCTCCTGAACCCAGACGCGAGATATTCAGGCGGGTTTCCAAGGCTAGCGTTCGAGCCGGCTGCCTAACCTGGCCGTCCCGGCACCGGCAGAGCCGTGAGCTCAGGGGCTGTGCCGCCCGCCCGCACTCGGGGGGGCCCACAGAGCCGGCGGGCGGACGGGGTTTGAAGGGACCGGGCTGCGAATCGGAGGCCGCGTCAATCCGCTCAATGACACGCTGCCCCCGCCCCACTCCAGGACTCACCTTCTGAGCGTTCTCCTGCCGGATCCTCGCCGGGACCTTTTCTTGGTCGCCGGGTACCCGTGTCCTGCCGATGGCGGCGGAGAGCTGTGCCCGGATCCGTCGCTGCTTCACCGTCAGTTTCTCCAGCTCCTTCGCCGGGTCGATGGCGCCCTGCCAGGGACCCAGAGCGGTAAAGGTTACCCGGGTTAGCGGGGGAATGCCACGCGCGGGTTTCTCCCCCCCCTCCCCCATTCACCCCTGCCGCTAACCGCACGCAGAGAGACGGGCGAAAGCACAAAATACAAGGCGGCGTTAATAAACTTTCAGAATGAGGGACGATGAGGTGAGGGTGAAAGGAAAGGAAGACTTGCATTTATATAGCGCCTTTCACGACCACCAGACGTCTCAAAGCGCTTTACAGCCAATGAAGTATTTTTCGAAGTGTAGTCACTGTTGTAATGTGGGGAAACGCGGCAGCCAATTTTGCACAGCAAGCTCCCACAAACAGCAATGTGATAATGACCAGATAATCTGTTTTTATTATGTTGGTTGAGGGATAAATATTGGCTAGGTCACTGAGGAGAACTCCCCTGTTCTTCTTCGAAATAATGCCATGGGATCTTTTACATCCACCTGAGAGAGTAGACGGGGCCTCGGTTTAACGTCTCATCCGAAAGACGGCACCTCCGACAGTGCGGCACTCCCTCAGCACTGCGCTGGAGTGTCAGCCTAGCTTTATGTGCTCAAGTCCCTGGAGTGGGACTCGAATCAACGACCTTCTGACTCAGAGGCGAGTGTGCTACCCACTGAGCCACAGCTGACAAAGGAAGGAGGGAGCGGGGAGAAGAAGGGAAAGGAGGGAGTGGGGAGACAGGGACTCTGAAACCAGAAACCCGCATGAGTTATTATAACTTTAGGTGAGGAGGAGAAAAAGGAAGAAAATTGGGAGAGGGAAGTGAGATGTTTTAAATGAAAGACGGGCCCTACTTTACTGGATTGCTCTTCGAAAGTACCGACCCCAGACTTGATGGGCTGAATGGCCTCCTTCTGTGCTGTACTATTCCATGATTCGACGATAATGGGCGTGCAATTGGCAAATGAATTTCAATCTTAATAAGTGTGAGGTGGTGCATTTTGGTAGGCAGAATAAGGAGGCCACATACTGCTTGGAAAATAAATGTCTAAATGGGATAGGGGAGCAGGAGGATACAGATACACAAATCATGAAAAGTAGCGACGCTGATTAATAAGGTCTTAAAAACGCCAACATTTGTCGAGGGCTAGAATTGAAAAGCAGAGAAGTTGTGTTAAACTTGTATCGAACCTTGGTTAGACCACACTTGGAGTTCTGTGAACAGTTCTGGTCTCCGTATTATAAAAGCGATATAGAGGCACTGGAGAAGGTGCCGAAAGGATTTACTAGAATGATACCAGGACTGAGAGGTTATAACTATCAGAAAAGACTGAACAGGCTGGGGCTCTTTTCTCTAGAAAGTGAAGGTTGAGGGGTGGCCTGATAGAGCTCTTTAAGATTATGAAGGGGATTGATCGGATAGACATAGAGAAGATGTTTCTGCTTATGGGGGAGTCCAAAACTAGGGTGCCATAAATATTAGATAGTCACTAATAAATCCAATTGTAATTCAGGAGAAACTTCTTTACCCAGAGAGCGGTGAGAATGTGGAACTCGCTACCACAGGGAGTGGTTGAGGCGAATAGCACAGATGCATTTAAGGGGAAGCTGGATAAACACATGAGGGAGAAAGGAATCGAAGGATGTGTCGATAGGGTGAGATGAAGTAGGGTGGAAGGAGGCTGGTGTGGAGCAGAAACACAGACATGGACCAGTTGGGCCGAATGGCCTGTTTCTGTGCTGTAAATACGATGCAATTCGATGAAGCAGTTGCCTCGTGGTCAGACAGCAGCCTCCCACCGACAGGGGAATCCGTGAGCAGGTAGTCGGGACATTGCAACATCTCCCCCTCCTCGGGCCTCCACTGGTAATGGGCAGTGACCAGGGGCCCGACCAGCTCAGAGATATTCGGCAGCACCTCCTAAACCCGCGACCTCTTCCACTGAGAAGGACAAGGGCAGCAGGCGCATGGGAACATCACCACCTCCAAGATCCCCTCCAAGTCACACACCATCCTGACTTGGAAATATATCAGCTGTTCCTTCATCGTCGCTGGGTCAAAATCCTGGAACTCCCTCCCTCACAGCACTGTGGGAGCACCTTCACCACACGGACTGCAGCGGTTCAAGAAGGTGGCTCACCACCACCTTCTCGAGGGCATGATGCGGAGATGCCGGTGTTGGACTGGGGTGGACAAAAATGAGAAGTCGCACAACACCAGGTTATAGTCCAACAGTTTTATTTGAAATTACGAGCTTTCGGAGCGGCTTCACCTGACAAAGGGGCAGCAGCTCCGAAAGCTCGTAATTTCAAATAAAACTGTTGGACTATAACCTGATGTTGTGCGACTTCTCATTTTTCTCAAGGGCAATTAGGGATGGGCAATAAATGCTGGCCTTGCCGGCGACGCCCACATCCCAAGGATGAATAAAATAAATAAATAGCAAGGATATCATCTACTTGATTTAAAGGGAGGGAGTCGACGATATTGACTAACGAGAGAACACGGACTTAAAATTACAGCAATAAAGTGAGAGCAGCTCCCGGTAAATTATATCCCCGCTTGATTGGCACCCCGTCCACCACCTTCAACATCCCCTCCCTCCCCCACCTTCAACATCCGCTCCCTCCACCACCTTCAACATCCCCTCCCTCCCCCACCATCAACATCTCCTCCCTCCCCCACCTTCAACATCCCCTACCTCCCCCACCTTCAACATCCCCTCCCTCCCCCACCTACAACATCCCCTCCCTCCCCCACCTTCAACATCCTCTCCCTCCCCCACCTTCAACATCACCTCCCTCCCCCACCTTCAACATCCTCTCCCTCCCCCACCTTCAACATCCCCTCCCTCCCCACCTTCAACATCCCCTCCCTCCCCCACCTTCAACATCCCCTCCCTCCCCCACCTTCAACATCCCCTCCCTCCCCCACCTTCAACATCCGCTCCCTCCCCCACCTTCAACATCCCCTCCCTCCCCCACCTTCAACATCCGCTCCCTCCCCCACCTTCAACATCCCCTCCCTCCCCCACCTTCAACATCCTCTCCCTCCCCCACCTTCAACATCCCCTCCCTCCCCCACCTTCAACATCCCCTCCCTCCCCCACCTTCAACAACCCCTCCCTCCCCCACCTTCAACATCCCCTCCCTCCCCCACCTTCAACATTCTCTCCTTCCACCACCAGCGTACCGTGGCTGCAGTGTGTACCATCTACAAGATGCACTGCAGCAACTCGCCAAGGCTTCTTCGGCAGCACCTCCCAAACCCACGACCTCTTCCACCTAGAAGGACAAGGGCAGCAGGCGCATGGGAACACCACCACCTCCCAGTTCCCCTCCAAGTCACACACCATCCTGACTTAGAAATATATCGGCCATTCCTTCATCGTCGCTGGGTCAAAATCCCGGAACTCCCTCCCTAACAGCACTGTGGGAGCACCTTCACCACACGGACTGCAGCGGTTCAAGAAGGTGGCTCACCACCACCTTCTCGAGGGCAGCTAGGGATGGATGATGAATGCCAGCCTTACTAGTGACGCCCACATCCCGACTCCCACCTACCTTGAGGAGGAGTTGCACCTGACAATGCTGGTTGACGACTGCGATTGTGCAGCCCGCGGGCGCACTCTCTCCGGGGGTCAGCAACTCCACGGAGCCCGAGCGAGACAGCGTCCGTAGGGGGCCGAGGAAGGAGCCCAGCTTGCGCCCCACATCCGCATCGCAGGAGACGTACACTGCGGATAAACAGACAGACGGGCCGGTTAGCTCAGGAAGCAAAGCAAGATGTCAGCCCAGTGCCCCCGAATGCCTGGGCGTTTATCCCTAAGTTGTTGCCCAGTGCCCGGAAGTTTATCCCTAAGTCTTTGCCCAGTGCCCGGGTGTTTATCCCTAAGTTGTTGCCCAGTGCCCGGGTGTTTATCCCCAAGTTGTTGCCCAGTGCCCGGGTGTTTATCTCTAGGTTGTTGCCCAGTGCCCGGGTGTTTATCCCTAAGTTGTTGCCCAGTGCCCGGGTGTTTATCCCTAAGTTGTTGCCCAGTGCCCGGGTGTTTATCCCCAAGTTGTTGCCCAGTGCCCAGGTGTTTATCTCTAGGTTGTTGCCCAGTGCCCAGGTGTTTATCTCTAGGTTGTTGCCCAGTGCCCGGGTGTTTATCCCTAAGTTGTTGCCCAGTGCCCGGGTGTTTATCCCCAAGTTGTTGCCCAGTGCCCGGGTCTTTATCTCTAAGTTGTTGCCCAGTGCCCAGGTGTTTATCTCTAGGTTGTTGCCCAGTGCCCGGGTGTTTATCCCTAAGTTGTTGCCCAGTGCCCGGGTGTTTATCTCTAAGTTGTTGCACAGTGCCCGGGTGTTTATCCCTAAGTTGTTGCCCAGTGCCCGGGTGTTTATCCCTAAGTTGTTGCCCAGTGCCCTGGGTGTTTATCCCTAAGTTGTTGCCCAGTGCCCGGGTGTTTATCCCTAAGTTGTTGCCCATGCCCGGGTGTTTATCCCTAAGTTGTTGCCCAGTGCCTGGGTGTTTATCCCTAAGTTGTTGCCCAGTGCCCGGGTGTTTATCCCTAAGTTGTTGCCCAGTGCCCCGGGTGTTTATCCCCAAGTTGTTGCCCAGTGCCCGGGTGTTTATCCCCAAGTTGTTGCCCAGTGCCCGGCTGTTTATCCCTAAGTTGTTGCCCAGTGCCCGGGTGTTTATCCCTAAGTTGTTGCCCAGTGCCCGGGTGTTTATCTCTAAGTTGTGTCCCAGTGCCCGGGTGTTTATCTCTAAGCTGTTGCCCAGTGCCCGGGTGTTTATCTCTAAGTTGTTGCCCAGTGCCCATCTCTAAGTTGTTGCCCAGTGCCCGGGTGTTTATCGGTCGTGTGTACACAATGTGCAGACCGGTTTTCCCGGTACTCACGTTCCGGTCGTGCTTTGGTCAGCTGGTAATCGGCGCGCACCGTTCTCACCACTCGGACCACTTCCTGCATGGACAGGAAGTCCGACTCTTCCTGGGGGCAATTCCAGTCCGGCTGCAAAACAAAGCTCAGCGGGGTTAACCCTTCACCACCCGGAGCTGCCAAACATCACCCCTCACCCCACCGACACACGCTCACCGACACCGCAGGGGAGGCCCCGTCCAGCCATCGGCGTAACCAGAATCCCCCCCCACCCCCTCCCCCTCACTGACACTCTGCTGGCTCAGAACCTGCACCGCCTGGCGTGGTACTGAGGCACACAGGCCGGAGAGAGGGCCTGGGTTCAAACCCCGAGCTGTGCTGATGTCAGCCAGGATGGCAGTAAGGGGGTGGATGGAAACCCATCGAGTCGGTTACTGTGTGGGGAGAATGGGGGAGGAGTCAAGAGTCCCTGCTCCGGATCTAAAGTCGCTCCTGAAAAAAGCTCGTCAGCCAATGGACGTCGGACGATCTTATTGAATGGCGGAGCAGGCTCGAGGGGCCGTCTGGCCCTCTCCTGCTTCGAATTCTTATTTTCTTATATCCTCCTGACTCACATGTGAGTAAAAGCAGCTCGGGTGAGGTAGCAGACAGTACCCGGGAGCTCTACTCACACCCCAACCCCATCACACCCCGACCCCTCTACACCCAGCTCTCCCCCGCTATTCCCTAGCTCTGAGCTCCCCCACTCTCGTGAACCCTGCACTCACCAGCTCGCTGACGGAGGGATACCGCGTGACGCAGATGCTGGGGTCGCTGTGCTGGTCGCGGCCCGGTAACCGCTGCCAGAGCTCCTCGGTCAGGTAGGGCATGAATGGCGAGAGGAGGCGGAGGGCCCGCTCGGTGCACACGGACAGGATCTGCTGCACCGTCTCCTGGAGCTCCCTGTCCCCGCTCCGCAGCACAGGCTTCACACACTCCTACAGGAGTGAACAGCAATCAGACAGTGAGACACCCTGAGAGAGAGAGGGGGAGAGAGAGAGAGGGGGGAGGGGGGAGAGAGAGAG
>JASTWF010000129.1:513925-540994 GCA_030390025.1 Squalus acanthias | reverse complement strand
TTCTTCACAATAGTGCCATGGGATCTTTTACATCCACCTGAGAGGGCAGACGGGACCTCGGTTTAACGTCTCATCCGAAAGACGGCACCTTCGACAGTGCAGCACTCCCTCAGCACTGCACTGGAAGTGTCAGCCTAGCTTTATGTGCTCAAGTCCCTGGAGTGGGGACTGTGAACCCACAACCTTCTGACTCAGAGGCGAGTGTGTGCTACCCACTGAGCCACGGCTGATAGTAACCGATAGTAAAGGTGCGTTGAGTTACAGTGGAAAGAGAAAAGCCTGGAAAGAGTTCTAAAAATAAAAAGATACTTTTCGGCAGGCACAGACACGATGGGCATCATGGCCTCCTTCTGTGCCGTAAACTTTATGATTCTATACTTACGCCCATACATTTGTTGACCGAGTCAAGACTGACGTCCTACGAGATCGACTCAAATTTAAAAAAAAAAAAATACGTAGCCCTTTTGCCTCCGTCTTTGCTGCACCACATACTGATAAAGCAGATAAAGATCGGTCCTCTGGGCACTAGCTCAAGAATAGATCTTCGCCTCCAACTTTACATTCCGCTGATTTGACACATTTGCCGAGCAATTTGTGAAACTCTCTCGTCAGCCTCTTGCTCCTCAGACGCTACCACAACTGCTGACGTGTAGGTATTCAAGCCTCAAATTACACTTGTCGTTCGTGCAGCTACAGTATTGTTCACAGTACGCCGTGTATAAATCGGTGCGGCTGCTGGACAGAAAAACCCTGGCAACAGTAAACGGACGCTGAGCTTAACAGTACCTCTCAGGACTCTGGGGGAAATCAAGGGATATGGAGATCGGGGGGGGGAAGGTGGAGTTGAGGTCGATGATCAGCCATGATCTTATTGAATGGCGGAGCAGGCTCCAGGGGCCGTATGGCCTACTGCCGCTCCTATTGCTTATGTTCTTAGGAAAGGATGAACAGGCTGGGTCTCTTTTATTTTGAAAAGAGAAGGCTGAGGGGTGATCTAATGGAGGTCTTTAAAATTATGAAAGGTTTCGATAGAGTAGACAGAGAGAGAGAGAGAGAGCGAGTGTGTTTCCACTTGTGGGAAAGAGCATAACTAGAGGACTTCAATATAAGATAGTCAGCAAGAAATCCAATAGGGAATTCAGAAGAAACCTCTTTACCCAGAGAGTGGTGAGAATGTGGAACTCGCTACCACAGGGAGTGGTGAGGCAAATATTATAGATGCATTTAAGGGGAGGCTAGACAAGCATATGAGGGAGAAGGGAATAGAGGGTTATGCTGATAGATTTAGATGAGGAAAGACGGGAGGAGGCTCGAGTGGAGCATAAACGCCAGCATGGACTGGTTGGGCCGAATGGCCTGTTTCTGTGCCGTATATCCTGTGTAATTTTGAGAAGGTTTTTAAAGGAGTGAGTGAGGTGGAGAGATGGATGAGTTTAGGAAGGGATTTCCAGAGGAGGATCTAGGATGTTGATGACTACCCCCAATGATAGGGTGAAGGGGAGGGGTGGAAATACACAAAAGACAGAGGAATGGAGTACATAGAAGCAGAGAAGATAGGAGCAGGAGTAGGCCATTCGGCCCCTCGAGCCTGCTCCGCCATTTAATGAGATCATGGCTGATCATCCAAACTCAGTACCCTGTCCCTGCCTTCTCCCCATATCCCTTGATCCCTTTAGCCTTAAGAAATATATCTAACTCCTTCTTGAATATATTTACTGACTTGGCCTCAACTGCCTTCTGTGGTAGAGAATTCCACAGGTTCACCACTCTCTGGGTGAAGAAATTCCTCCTCATCTCAGTCCTAAATGGCTTACCCCTTATCCTTAGACTGTGACCTCTTGTTCTGGACTCACCCGCCATCGGGAACATCCTTCCTGCATCCAGTCTGTCTAGCCCTGTTAGAATTTTATAAGTTTCAATGAGATCTCCTCTCATTCTTCTAAACTCCAGCGAGTATAAGCCCAATCGACCCAATCTCTCCTCGTACGTCATTCCTGCCATCCCAGGTATCAGTCTGGTGAATCTTCGCTGCACTCCCTCCATGGCAAGAACATCCTTCCTCAGATAAGGCGACCAAAACTGCACACAATACTCAAGGTGTGGTCTCACCAAGGCCCTGTACAGCTGCAGCAAGACATCCTTGTTCCTGTACTCAAACTCTCTCGCTACGAAGGCCAACATACCATTTGCCTTCTAAACCGCCTGCTGTACCTGCACGCTTACCTTCAGCAACTGGTGCACAAGGACACCCAGGTCTCGTTGCACTTCCCCTTCTCCCAATCTATTGCCGTTCAGATAATAATCTGCCTTTCTGTTTTTGCCACCAAAGTGGATAACCTCGCATTTATCCACATTATACTGCATCTGCCATGCTTCTGCCCAATCACCCAACCTGTCCAAATCATACTGGAGTTTCTCGGCATCCTCCTCACAGCACACACGCCCACCCAGCTTTGTGTCATCTGCAAACTTGGAGTTATCAGGAGTGTCAGGAGTGGATGGAGTAATGGGGCTGGAGTAGTTTGCAGCGATATATTGACATTTGTAGGACTACAAGACAAAATACAGCCCATTTCAAGACTCCTTAAACATCCACTCCCACCACCACCAGCGCACCGTGGCTGCAGTGTGTACCATCTACAAGATGCACTGCAGCAACTCGCCAAGGCTTCTTCGGCAGCACTTCCCAAACCTGCGACCTCTTCCACCTCGAAGGACCAGGGCAGCAGGCGCATGGGAACACCACCACCTCCAAGTTCCCCTCCAAGTCACACACCATCCTGACTTGGAAATATATCGCCGATCCTTCATCCTCGCCGGGTCAAAATCCTGGAACTCCCTCCCTAACAGCACTGTGGGAGCACCTTCACCACACGGACTGCAGCGGTTCAAGGTGGCGGCTCACCACCACCTTCTCGAGGGCAACTAGGGACGGGCAACAAATGCTGGCCACATCCCGTGAACAAATAAAAAAAATTGCCGATAAATTTGAACTGATCACTGTCTCAACGTCATCAAACTATCAGTACGTATGACTGCTCATAGACTGACGCTCTGTCAATGCAAGTAGGCTTTCACCGCACAGCGACACTTTATCTTCAAGCAGGGGGTCCGAGTTTTCTTCCGTGCACCCACGGGCCCTGTGATTTCTCCTGAGTGTTCAAACGAAGGAGGGGGAAGTTTGGTGCTGTCGAGTGGCCAAGCGGAAACCCTGGCCTAAAAATGGATCTGTCCACGTATAGATCACTGGCTCTGAAGCTTGCGAAGGGGTAGGACAAAATATCAATGTATTTCGAGCGAGATAAATCAAAGATCGGAAGATATTAAATGCAAGGCTGTTCAGATAGATTTGGTGCCAAGTCATTATGTGAAAAGGGAAACTCAGTTAACAAGTACATCAGCCACAACTTTATAACTTGTTGGCAGAGACCTGCTTGGATCATTAAACACAGTGAATGGCAGCGGTTTGTCGATTACAACTTAACATTAACCGATGCACTCATTTCTGTGGAACTAGCCAGCATTCCTTAAATTATGATTCTGGTCCAAATTGCCAGGAACACTTTCAACATCAGTGCCTGGAATTAATTATACTTATATCCCTTATTCCCATTCCGAAGTGACTGGTTCCTGGGATTGGGGGGGAATTGTCCTATGAGGAGAGATTGAGTAGCCTAGGCCTATATTCCCGGGAGTTTAGAAGAATGAGAGTTGATCTCATGGAAACGTACACAATTCTTACAGGGCTTGACAGGGTAGATGCAGGGAGGATATTTCCCCTGGCTGGGGAGTCTAGAACCAGGGGTCACCGTCTCAGGATAAGGGGTCGGCCATTTAGGACTGAGATGAGGAGAAATTTCTTCGCTCAGAGGGTGGTGAATCTTTGGAATTCTCTACCCCAGAGGGTTGTGGAGGCTCAGTCGTTGAGTGTATTCAAGGCTGAGATCGATAGATTTTTGGACTCTGGGGGAATCAAGGGATGTGGGGATGGGGCAGGAAAGTGGGGTTGAGGTGGAAGATCAGCCATGATCTTATTGAATGGCGGAGCAGGCTCGAGGGGCCGATCGGCCGACTCCTGCTCCTAACTCTTATGTTCTCAGGAACAACATTAACTGCTGGGAGTTGGTTCCACATGGCCATCACGCTGGAGGGAGAGGGGGAGGGAAATGCAAGAACATTTCACGCTCTGTTCTGTTTCTCTTCTGTTTGCACGTGTCACCTGAAGCTGACAAAAGAGATTGTAACGCAACAGCAAAATACTGCGGATGCTGGAAATCTGAAATAACAACAGAAAAAATGCTGGAAACGCTCAGCAGGTCAGGCAGCATCCGTGGAGAGAGAAAAACACAGAGTTACCGTTTCAGGTCTGTGACCCTTCGTCAGAACTTGAGGTCTCCTCTACACTGGGGAGACCAAACGCAGATTTGGGTGACCGCTTTGCGGAACACCTCCGTTCAGTCCGTAAGGGGGACCCCGAGCTTCCGGTCGCCTGTCACTTTAATTCTCCGCTCCACTCCCACTCTGATCTCTCTGTGCTCGGCCTCTTGCATTGTTCCACTGAAGCTCAACGTAAGCTCGAGGAACAGCACCTCATCTTTCGATTAGGCACTTTACAGCCTTCTGGACTTAACATCGAGTTCAACAATTTCAGACCATAATGCGGCCCCCATTTTTCCAGGCGGCAGCTGTTGATAATTCTGCCGTTGCCATTTGCAACATTTAACCACTCCTGCCTTCCACCCTAGCACAGACCGTCCCTTTTGTTCTTTCCTCCCCCCACCCTTTCCCTGCCTCTGCTTAAAACCTGTTACATCTCCAACCATCTCCAGTTCTGACAAAGGGTCCCGGACCTGAAACGTTAACTCTGTTTCTCTCTCCACGGATGCTGCCTGGCCTGCTGAGTGTTTCCAGCATTTTCAGTTGTTAAAAGAGATTGTAAACTTGAGATCGACAAATTCCTGCAACTGCACTGAAATGAATGCTGGCGAAATGTTCTGACGAAAGGTCACCGGCCTGAAACCTTAACCCCGTTTCTCTCTCCACGGACGCTGAGTATTTACAGCAATTTTTGTTTAAATTTCAGATTTCCAGCGATCGCTTTGGATTTCAATTTTGCATTTGCGTTGTAATTAATTTTTTTTTGGAAGAGTAAGAGATTATTTGGGTTTTATGAAGAGATATTTTTAAGCGAATGGTAAAAATAACCAAATTGCAGCCCGTTATTATATATTTAATGGAGTATTAATGTTCCTGTGTTTAATCCTCTATTCGCGACGGAGAATTTTATTTTAGTTCAGGTTCAATTTAAAACAGTTTCTGCTCAGGAGTAATAATTTACTCTGACAAATTAGAACATAAGAATATAAGAAATAGGAGCAGGAGTCGGCCATTCGGCCCCTCGAGCCTGCTCCGCCATTCAATAAGATCATGGCTGATCTTCCACCTCAACTCCACTTTCCCGCCCCATCCCCATATCCCTTGATTCCCTTAATATTCAAAAATCTATCGATCTCTGTCTTGAATATACTCAACAACTGAGCCTCCACAGCCCTCTGGGGTAGAGAATTCCAAAGATTCACCACCCCCTGAGTGAAGAAATTTAGAATCATAGAAAGTTACAGCACGGAAGGAGGCCATTTCGGCCCATCCTGTCCGCGCCGGCCAACAAAGAGCTATCCAGCCTAATCCCACTTCCCAGCTCTTGGTCCGTAGTCCTGCAGGTTAGAGCATCCCAAGTGCACATCCAAGTACTTTTTAAATGTGGTTAGGGTTCCTGCCTCTACCACCCTTTCAGGCAGTGAGTTCCAGACCCCCACAACCCACTGGGTGAAGAAATTTCCCCTCAAATCCCCTCTAAACCTTCCCCCAATTACTTTAAATCTGTGCCCCCTGGTTTTTGACCCCCTCTGCTAAGGGAAATAGGTTCTTTCTATCCACTTTTTCTAGGCCCCTCATCATTTTATACACCTCAATGAGGTCTCCCCTCAGCCTCCTCTGTTCCAAGGAAAACAGACCCAGCCTATCCAGTCTTTCCTCATAGCTAAAATTCTCTACTCCCGGCAACATCCTTGTAAATTTCTCCTCATCTCAGTCCTAAATGGCCAAACCCTTATTCTGAGATTGTGACCCCTGGTTCTAGACTCCCCAGCCAGGGGGAAACCAGACAGTGGTTAGAATATGGAACTCGCTACCACAGGGAGTGGTTGAGGCGAATAGTATAGATGCATTTAAGGGGAAGCTGGATAAACACACGAGAAAGGAATCGAGGGATATGTTGATGGGGTGAGATAAAGAGGGGTGGGAGGAGGCTCGTGGACCAGTTGGGCCGAATGGCCTGTTTCTGTGCTGTACATTCCGTGTAATTCGATGTAATTCATATTTCATAGGGCTCGGTACCCACCGGCCATGCTGCGGAGGTGCCACACTGCCACCTGGTGGTAGCAACCGTCGCTGGGCTGACCGTTCGGCCAAGGTCCCGGGGGGAGGAGGAAGAGGATGGTGGCGCCTCACTCGCCCGTCTCACGGTCGAGGTGCGCTGCTCACGAGGAGCCGCCCATGCCCGCTCTCTGCCTCGCGATGGGCTCCGACCAGGGAGGGAGGGGGAGTTGAGATGAAGGGACGCAGTGGGGGGGGGGTGGGGAAGGGGGCAGGGAAGGGGGGGGAGTCAACCTGGGCTCGCGGTGGCTGCAGGATGACACGCAACACCCAGTTAACCCTCGGTGATCTGCCACCCGAGCCAGCGATGATCCATCTGCCAGCCTGGCCCATTTAAGGGGACCTGGAGGCAATGTTCCCTGTAAGCTGCCCGGCCTGTTTCTTTTAATGCGCGGTCCCTTTAAATTGCTGTGCATTTACAATGTAAAAGCCGGCGAGCGGCCTGGGCGGGACCTTGACTATGACTGCGCGGCCGCGTGGCTCAGAGGGACGAGTCCTTACAGCGGGCGGGAGAGAGTCGATCAGTGCGGGTTTCTCACGGGTTTGGTTCAGACACCCAGCAACGGGCCAGCCGGTTGCGGGGGACACACGATTGGCCGAGGGTCGGAGCCGGGTCCCGTCACTCACCTGTCACTCTGGGGTCAGTGGGGAAAGGGGGCGCTGGGCTGGGGTTGACAAGAGGGCGGGACGGGGGTCAGACGAGGGTCGGCGCAGGGTCCTGTCACTCACCTGTCCCTCCTGGGCGATGCGGCTCTCCCGAGGGTCCAGGTTTCCCTCCCGCAGCTTCTCGTGGAGACGCTGAAAGAAAATGGAGATCAGCACTTGGATCAATCAGGAGTGACATTTCAACACACAGAGCAAGGAGATTATGGGAGAGGAGGGGAGGGGAATGAGGGAGGCGAGACAAGAGAGGGATAGCGTGACAAGAAAGCGAGAGGCAACAGTGAGAGCCTGCATGGCACGGACAGATAGCGTGGAACAGGCAGAGAGCGCGGAGCGGGCAGAGAACGCGGAGCGGGCAGAGAACGCGGAGCAGGCAGAACGCGTGTACGGGCAGAGTGTGTGTACAGGCAGAGAGTGTGGAGCGGGCAGAGAGCAGAGAGTGTGGAGCGGGCAGAGAACAGGCAGAGAGTGTGGAGTGGGCAGAGAGTGTGGAGCGGGCAGAGAACAGGCAGAGAGTGTGGAGCAGGCAGAGAGTGTGGAGCGGGCACAGAAAGCGCGCACGCGAGACAGACAGCGAGGAGCTGCGGTTTCTCCCCCTCGACACAGACCCTCGCACCCCCCCCCCGCCCCCCCGAGCACCGTTACCTGCAGCGAGATCCCACCGATCACGTCCAACGGGTCAACAACGTTGCCCAACGACTTGCTCATCTTCCGCCCGTGCGCGTCTCGCACCATGGGGTGGAAGAGGACCTGCGGCAGAGCAGAGGCAGACACCGTTCAGAGAGACTCACAGACACACCGCGAGCGAACAGGGGGTGAGGCGAATCATCGCTCCAGGGCTGGGGAGGTCGCCAGTACGCAATCGCTAACCCACCTGGCATCGCCCAGCACACCCACCTGTCGGAAGGGCAGCTCTCCCGTCAATCGCTGGCCCAACATCACCATCCTCGCCACCCAGAAAAAGATCAGGTCGCTTCCCGTCTCCAGCAGCGAGTTGGGGTAGAAGTTCCTCACATCAGCCGTCTGTCGGGCAAAAGAAAGAACGACTCGCATTGATACAGCGTCTGTCGCTACCTCAGGACGTCCCGGGGGCGCTTCACAGCCATTCAACCAGTTTTGAAATGTTCTAACCGCTGTAATGTAGGAAAGGCGGTAGCCAGTTTCTGCACAGCAAGCTCCCGAGGTACAAGGGGTGAGGGCCTTCAGTTATGTGGAGAGACTGGAGAAGCTGGGGTTGACCTCCTTCGAGCAGAGAAGGTTAAGGGGAAGTTTCATAGAGGTGTTCAAAATCATGAAGGGGTTTTGATCGAGTAAATCAGGAGAAACTGTTTCCAGCAGCAGAAGGGTCGGTAACCAGAGGACACAGATTGTTTTTATTCGTTTTTGGGATGTGGGCATCGCTGGCAAGGCCAGCATTTATTGCCCATCCCTAGTTGCCCTCGAGAAGGTGACGGTGAGCCACCTTCTTGAACCGCTGCAGTCCGTGTGGTGAAGGTTCTCCCACAGTGCTGTTAGGGAGGGAGTTCCTGCATTTTGACCCAGCGACGATGAAGGAACGGCCGATATATTTCCAAGTCAGGATGGTGTGTGACTTGGAGGGGAACTGGGAGGTGGTGGTGTTCTCATGCACCTGCTGCCCCTTGTCCTTCTAGGTGGTGGAGGTCGCGGGTTTGGGAGGTGCTGCCGAAGAAGCCTTGGCGAGTTGCTGCAGTGCATCTTGTAGATGGTACACACTGCAGTCACGGTACGCCGGTGGTGAAGGGAGTGAATGTTTAAGGTGGTGGATGGGGTGCCAATCAAGCGGGCTGCTTTGTCCTGGATGGTGTCGAGCTTCTTGAGTGTTGTTGGAGCTGCACTCATCCAGGCAAGTGGAGAGTATTCCATCACACTCCTTCCTTATGCCTTGTAGATGGTGGAAAGGCTTTGGGGAGTCAGGAGGTGAGATACTCGCCGCAGATTTAAGATTGGCAAAAGAACCACAGCCAAGATGAGAATTTTTTTTTTTTAATGCAGTGAGTTATTATGATCTGGAATGCACTCCCTGAAAGGGCGGTGGAAGCAGATTCAATCGTAAATTTCAAAAGGGAATTGGATAAATACTTGAAGGGGAAAAATTTGCCTGGCGACAGGGAAAGAGCAGGGGAATGGGACTAATTGGAGAGCTCTTTCAAAGAGCCGACACAACCGAATGGTCTCCTTCTGTGCTGTATCATTCGATAAATAGCAATTGGACAAATGACCAGATAATCTGTTTTAGTGATGTTGATTGAGGGATAAATATTGGCTCAGGACACCCCGGAGAACTCCCCTGCTCTTCTTCGAAATAGTGGCCGTGGGATCTTTTGCATCCACCTGAGAGAGGAGACAGGGCCTCGGTTTAACGTCTCATCCGAAAGACGGCACCTCTGACAGTGCGGCACTCCCTCAGTGCTGCGCTGGGAGTGTCAGCCTAGATTTTTGTGCTCAAGCCTCTGGAGTGGGGCTTGAACCCGCGACCTTCTGTCAGTATCCAGGAAGCAGCAGTCGCCGGGGTTTAGGGGTCAGGGGTCACGATTCACACCCACCCCCCCCCACAGTCACCTGTCACTCACCTCTCGTGGCCATCCCATAGCCGCAAAGGGGAAAAGAGCGGAGGAAAACCAGGTGTCCAGGACATCGGCATCTGTGGGACAAAAAAACCACGGGAACAACGTGAGAACATTGAAATCAGGATCACGCCCGACCCAAACTAACGTGGGCCATCCCAGGTCAATACTGTACAGACACACATCCAGTCCAGACCCGGGTTAATACTGTACAGACACACCCAGTCCAGGCCCAGGTTAATACTGTACAGACACAAACACCCAGTCCAGACCCAGGTTAATACTGTACAGACACACCCAGTCCAGGCCCAGGTCAATACTGTACAGACACACACACCCAGTCCAGGCCCGGGTTAATACTGTACAGACACACACACCCAGTCCAGACCCAGGTTAATACTGTACAGACACACACACCCAGTCCAGGCCCGGGTTAATACTGTACAGACACTCACACCCAGTCCAGACCCAGGTTAATACTGTACAGACACACACACCCAGTCCAGGCCCGGGTTAATACTGTACAGACACTCACATCCAGTCCAGACCCGGGTTAATACTGTACAGACACACACACCCAGTCCAGGCCCAGGTCAATACTGTACAGACACACACACCCAGTCCAGGCCCAGGTCAATACTGTACAGACACACACACCCAGTCCAGGCCCAGGTTAATACTGTACAGACACACACACCCAGTCCAGGCCCAGGTCAATACTGTACAGACACACACACCCAGTCCAGGCCCAGGTCAATACTGTACAGACACACACACCCAGTCCAGGCCCAGGTTAATACTGTACAGACACACACACCCAGTCCAGGCCCAGGTCAATACTGTACAGACACACACACCCAGTCCAGGCCCGGGTCAATACTGTACAGACACACACACCCAGTCCAGGCCCAGGTCAATACTGTACAGACACACACACCCAGTCCAGGCCCAGGTCAATACTGTACAGACACACACACCCAGTCTAGGCCCAGGTCAATACTGTACAGACACACCCAGTCTAGGCCCGGGTCAATACTGTACAGACACACACACCCAGTCCAGGCCCAGGTCAATACTGTACAGACACACACATCCAGTCCAGGCCCAGGTTAATACTGTACAGACACACACACCCAGTCTAGGCCCGGGTCAATACTGTACACACACACACCCAGTCCAGGCCCAGGTCAATACTGTACAGACACACACACCCAGTCTAGGCCCGGGTCAATACTGTACAGACACTCACACCCAGTCTAGGCCCGGGTCAATACTGTACAGACACACACACCCAGTCTAGGCCCGGGTCAATACTGTACAGACACTCACACCCAGACCAGGCCCAGGTCAATACTGTACAGACACACACACCCAGTCAGGCCCAGGTTAATACTGTACAGACACACCCAGTCCAGGCCCAGGTCAATACTGTACAGACACACACACCCAGTCTAGGCCCGGGTCAATACTGTACAGACACACACACCCAGTCTAGGCCCGGGTCAATACTGTACAGACACACACCCAGTCTAGGCCCGGGTCAATACTGTACAGACACACACACCCAGTCTAGGCCCGGGTCAATACTGTACAGACACACACACCCAGTCGTGGCCGGGGTCAGAGCTGTTTGTTACCCTGTGTCACTGTGATCTCGGACTCCTCTATTCCGTGCTGCTTGGCTGCGTTCCTTCGAGCCTCGTCCTCTGTCCTGCCGATTGCCCAGAGCTCGCTCGAGTCTCCCTGCGACACAGGAGAGAGGGGTCATCACCGTGGTTACGGGAACCGTTACTGCGAGAAGCGCGAGTTACCCGTGTGAAAGGGGGCTGATCACCACAAAACTGCGTCCTGCGTCCCGCTTGTACGCCCCACTGTCCAATCCTGCCCCCTACCCGATCCTATCCCAGCTCCATCGCACCCCTCCCCCGGATCCGTCCCCCACCCCCCAAGCTCCGTCCCCTTCCCCCCACCCCCCGAGCTCCGTCCCGTTTCCCCCCCACTCACAGCTCCGTCCCATTCTTCCCGCCCACAGTTCTGTCCCGTTCTCCGTCCGCCCCCACAGCTCCATCCCGTTTCCCCCCCGCCGTTCCCCCACTCCCCAACTCCGTCCCTCACCCCCACCTCCATCCTGCCCCCTCCCCCACCCCCTCCCCCACTTGCACCCCAACTCCACCGTCTCCACTCCCGCCCTGTCTGGTTCTGGGGTTCCCAGCGACCCTACGATGCGCCCGCATTGTGCGGGTCTTGTTATTTTGTGAGAGCGAGGAGTCCGAAGGGGTTAAAGTTGAGGGTTCACCTGCACCGCCAGGTCACGCGAGCCGGGGAAGGAGACGCGATAGGCTGGAATCCGATGGCCCCACCACAGCTGTCGAGAGATGCACCAATCACTGGAACACAAGAGATTGGAATATGGGGGAACACAGTGGTCAGTCTGTGTGTCTGAAACTCCGCTCCCCGGGTCCCTCAGAACCGACCTTCGAACCAAGCCATTCCCTGACGCATTCACCATCACTGCACATTTAACCTACACACTCGCCACGCACTGGGAGGGGCTGGAACGGTCGGGAGGGAGAGAGCGCCACCCACCTCAAAGGGGCCTCTTCATTCTTCATACATTACAACAGTGACAACACTTTAAAACTGCTTCATCGGCTGTAAAGCGCTTTGGGACGTCCTGAGGTCATGAAAGGCGCTAAATAAATGCAAGTCTATCTTTCTTTCCAATTCGCTAGAGTGAGAGGAGATCTCATTGAAACTTATAAAATTCTAACAGGACTAGACAGACTAGATGCAGGAAGGATGTTCCCGATGGTCGGGGAGTCCAGAACCAGGGGTCACAGTCTAAGGATAAGGGGTAAGCCATTTAGGACTGAGATGAGGAGGAATTTCTTCACCCAGAGAGTGGTGAACCTGTGGAATTCTCTACCACAGAAGGCAGTTGAGGCCAATTCATTAAATATATTCAAGAAGGAGTTAGATATATTTCTTAAGGCTAAAGGGATCAAGGGATATGGGGAGAAAGCAGGGACAGGGTACTGAATTTGGATGATCAGCCATGATCGCATTGAATGGCGGAGCAGGCTCGAGGGGCCGAATGGCCTACTCCTGCTCCTGTCTTCTATGTTCCTATTCACATACTCCGCAAACCACACAACTTAGGAAGTAGGAATTGCTGGACGATAAAAAGACCAGGATCCATCGAGTTCGCCTTCCACCCTCCTGGTAGTCACATGATACAAGGATAATGGAGTTGTTGACTGATCACAGCCATCGATCTGTCTCAGTTAGTGTCGGTGGGTAGCACCCTCGCCTCTGAGTCAGAAGGTTGTGGGTTCAAGTTCCACTCCAGAGACTTGAGTCCATAATCTAGGCTGACGCTCCCAGTGCAGTGCTGAGGGAGTGCTGCACTGTCGGAGGTGCTGTCGTTCAGATGAGACGTTAAATCGAGGCCCTGTCTGCTCTCTCTCAGGTGGGCGTAAAAGATTCCACGACCACTATTTCGAAGGAGAGCAGGGGAGTTCTCCCCGGTGCCCTGGAGCCAATATTTATCCCTCAATCAACATCACTAAAACAGATGATCTGGTCATTATAACGTTGCTGTTTGTGGGCGCTTGCTGTGTGCAATTGGCTGCCGCCTTTCCTACATTTACAACAGTGACGGCACGTCCAAAGTAAAAGTCACCTGCTCCTCCCCAAGCCTGCCACACTCACCTCACGTCAAGTCTCACATGACTCGCACTGTCCCACGAGTGAACCCCAGCTTCTGGAATCTGGGGACAGGGCTGGACTGGCCGGGTGGGGTGGGGAACGGGACACGCGGTGAATGGGACACACCCAATCTAACCAGCGCAGGCTTCGCATCCCCCCCAACCCCCCGCCCCACCACACAATACGAGATCGTGCCCACGAGGGGCTGGGCAAGACAACCTGTAACGGGCGGGGGGGGAAATCCGAGCAGGTGCAATTTGCTCCGCTCCTCACGCTTTGTGTGGTGGGACAGGGCAGGGCGAGACCCGTGTGGCAACATCCACTCACACGTGCCCGGCACGCCATCTCCCCCAGACCCTGGTAAACCAAGCATACACACCCTGTTAGGGTAAAAATTATAGGGCTTAAAGCAGCAACGTAAAAAGTTAAAGAATGTGCTGTAAAAGGTAAACTCGTAAATACAGAATGGTTTCGCTGACACAGTGCGATGAGTAATGTCTGTGGTCAACATGCGTACATGCGAGACAACTTGAGGCCCACTAAGACAATAATAGCACAACGGTTACACTCGAGAACCAATCACCGCATGACCAGCCAGTCCGGCCGGACAGATGTGACGCAACACTCTATGTTTGTAGTTTCGGAAGGGAAGTAACAAGAACATTTAGCTTAAAGTGCAGATTATAATTCAGGATCTTGTTGCTGGGGGAATGTGACTTGGTGAAGACATTTGTATGTAATGAATTGCGCTTCTGACCCTATAATGTATAAAAGAAGTTCCGATACCACTGTAACGACGAGAAGTGTATCACTAGACCGCAGGGTCTATGGCTCTTCTCCCAGAGCGCTCTGTTAAATAAACTGTGATCTTCTGCTTTGAGACAGACTCGAGTGAATTCATTTTTCACCGACACACCCGGAGAGAGAGCGCACGCTCGCCCGGAGAGCAGGCGCTCACCCGCCCGGAGATCGCAGCGATCGGGAGGTCCCGTGCAGGCCGAATCACTGGCTTTTACGCTGAAGAAACCGCGCATGCGCGAAAATTTGACTGGGCCGCAGCACCAGTTAAAGGGAAGGCAAAAAGAAATTAGAGGGAACATTGCCCAGTACCACATCAGGCCGTGACTGGTAGATCACTCCCTGCGTTCCACGCAACGGTCCCCACTCCCAACCCGAGCACTGACCTGATGTTGGCGAGCCAGCTGTGCCAGGCCTTCTGGAAGGAGGAGGGGATGAAGCTCAGCTGCCCCCGGTCCACGGCCTGCGGGACAGACGGACGTTACCGCGGGCGGTGGATTACAAGGAACGGGCGGCGGCCGGGCACTTCCCCGACCGCACTCTCCGGGGACGGACTCCGCCCAGGCCTGCGGCCTAACCGGTTCATACACCAGACCCGCTCCTTTAAACACGCCACCCACATCCCCCCCCCCCGTCTCCGAGAGGATCCCAACGCACCCTCGGGAGCCCAGTGTGAAGTGATCCCTCCCCAAAGGCCATTCTCGCCCCACCTTGGGGCACCACACTCCACTCACACGGTTCCCGGGCGTCAAGGCCGCAGGAACAGCCGGGGCCTTCAGTAGATGAGGAAGTAGCAGAGTCGCCGCTCCCACCCAGGCAGCTCCTCTTCCACGTGAGGCCCGCTGAGGTACCAGGTGTGGAAGCCGCAGGCTGCAGTAACAGAGCGGGTGGAACCCAGAGGAGTGCAGGCAGCTCAGGTACAGCAGAATCCAGCCCCGGATCCTCGCACCTCATGGGCAGAATCCAATTACCAGAGAGCGCGGCACCGACCCTGGACAGCGAGACTCGCGACGGATTCCACCGGCGGAAACGCCACGAACGGACTGACCGCTGTCCTGTCCCCCTCTGGGACTGGGTGGTGCAGTGGGTCAGACACTGTCCTTTCCCCCTCTGGGACTGAGTGGTGCAGTGGGTCAGACACTGTCCTTTCCCCCTCTGGGACTGGGTGGTGCAGTGGGTCAGACACTGTCCTGTCCCCCGCTGGGACTGGGTGGTGCAGTGGGTCAGACACTGTCCTTTCACCCTCTGGGACTGGGTGGTGCAGTGGGTCAGACACTGTCCTTTCCCCCTCTGGGACTGGGTGGTGCAGTGGGTCAGACACTGTCCTTTCACCCTCTGGGACTGGGTGGTGCAGTGTGTGAGACACTGTCCTTTCCCCCTCTGGGACTGGGTGATGCAGTGTGTCAGACACTGTCCTGTCCCCCGCTGGGACTGGGTGGTCCAGTGGGTCAGATACTGTCCTTTCCCCCTCTGGGACTGGGTGGTGCAGTGTGTCAGAGACTGTCCTTTCCCCCTCTGGGACTGGGTGGTGCAGTGGGTCAGACACTGTCCTTTCCCCCTCTGGGACTGGGTGGTTGCAGTGTGTCAGACACTGTCCTTTCCCCCTCTGGGACTGGGCAGTGCGGTGGGTCAGACACTGTCCTTTCCCCCTCTGGGACTGGGTGGTGCGGTGGGTCAGACACTGTCCTTTCCCCCTCTGGGACTGGGTGGTGCAGTGGGTCAGACACTGTCCTTTCCCCCTCTGGGACTGGATGGTGCAGTGGGTCAGACACTGTCCTTTCCCCCTCTGGGACTGGGTGATGCAGTGGGTCAGACACTGTCCTTTCCCCCTCTGGGACTGGGTGGTGCAGTGGGTCAGACACTGTCCTTTCCCCCTCTGGGACTGGGCGGTGCAGTGGGTCAGACACTGTCCTTTCCCCCTCTGGGACTGGGCGGTGCAGTGGGTCAGACACTGTCCTTTCTCCCTCTGGGACTGGGCGGTGCGGTGGGTCAGACACTGTCCTTTCTCCCTCTGGGACTGGGTGGTGCAGTGAGTCAGACACTGTCCTTTCACCCTCTGGGACTGGGTGGTGCAGTGGGTCAGACACTGTCCTTTCCCCCTCTGGGACTGGGCGGTGCAGTGGGTCAGACACTGTCCTTTCCCCCTCTGGGACTGGGTGGTGCAGTGGGTCAGACACTGTCCTTTCCCCCTCTGGGACTGGGCGGTGCAGTGGGTCAGACACTGTCCTTTCACCCTCTGGGACTGGGCGGTGCAGTGTGTCAGACACTGTCCTTTCCCCCTCTGGGTCAGACTGTTCCCGTGCTCCCTCAGTAAGCGAGCATGTGCTGAAGGAGCGTCACTCACCGCCATCGCTCCCTCCGCGAGTTCCCGGCACCGAACGTACCACTGGCTCTTCAGGAGCGGCTCCACGACGTCACCGGATCGGCTGGAAGAGAACGGTGAGACCGTCAATCGGGGAGCTGGGGGGTGGACCACAGGGAGGGCCAGCGCCTTCAGGAGAGGGACTGCACCCCAGGGAGAGTCAGCACCTTCAGGAAAGCGAGGAGTGGGCAGAAATTCCCAGCTTGTCCATCGGAATCTGCAGCGACTCATAGGGGAGGAGGGAAATAACAACAGACAGGCATCCGAAACATGTGGATACGTTGACTGTCTTGCTGCCCAAACCACACGGGCACTAATCAATACCTGGGCCACAGGAGCACTAATCAATACCTGGGCCACAGGGGCACTAATCAATACCTGGGCCACAGGGGCACTAATCAATACCCGGGCCACACGGGGCACTAATCAATACCTGGGCCACACGGGCACTAATCAATACCTGGGCCACAGGGGCACTAATCAATACCCGGGCCACACGGGCACTAATCAATACCTGGGCCACACGGGCACTAATCAATACCCGGGCCACACGGGCACTAATCAATACCCGGGCCACAGGGGCACTAATCAATACCCGGGCCACACGGGCACTAATCAATACCCGGGCCACACGGGCACGATTCAATACCCGGGCCACACGGGGCACTAATCAATACCCGGGCCACACGGGCACTAATCAATACCTGGGCCACACGGGGCACTAATCAATACCCGGGCCACACGGGGCACTAATCAATACCCGGGCCACACGGGGCACTAATCAATACCTGGGCCACAGGGGGCACTAATCAATACCCGGGTCACACGGGGCACTAATCAATACCTGGGCCACAGGAGCACTAATCAATACCCGGGCCACACGGGCACTAATCAATACCCGG
This sequence comes from Squalus acanthias, assembly GCA_030390025.1. NCBI lineage: Eukaryota > Metazoa > Chordata > Chondrichthyes > Squaliformes > Squalidae > Squalus > Squalus acanthias. The sequence goes on along the minus strand of JASTWF010000129.1, from coordinate 523,541 downwards.
GCCACACGGGGCACTAATCAATACCCGGGCCACAGGGGCACTAATCAATACCCGGGCCACAGGGGCACTAATCAATACCCGGGCCACAGGGGCACTAATCAATACCCGGGCCACACGGGCACTAATCAATACCCGGGCCACAGGGGCACTAATCAATACCTGGGCCACACGGGCACTAATCAATACCCGGGCCACACGGGCACTAATCAATACCCGGGCCACACGGGGCACTAATCAATACCTGGGCCACAGGAGCACTAATCAATACCTGGGCCACACGGGGCACTAATCAATACCTGGGCCACACGGGCACTAATCAATACCTGGGCCACAGGAGCACTAATCAATACCTGGGCCACACGGGCACTAATCAATACCTGGGCCACAGGAGCACTAATCAATACCTGGGCCACAGGAGCACTAATCAATACCTGGGCCACACGGGGCACTAATCAATACCCGGGCCACAGGAGCACTAATCAATACCTGGGCCACAGGGTCACTAATCAATACCTGGGCCACACGGGGCACTAATCAATACCTGGGCCACACGGGCACTAATCAATACCTGGGCCACACGGGCACTAATCAATACCTGGGCCACAGGAGCACTAATCAATACCCGGGTCACACGGGCACTAATCAATACCTGGGCCACACGGGGCACTAATCAATACCCGGGCCACACGGGCACTAATCAATACCCGGGCCACACGGACACTAATCAATACCTGGGCCACACGGGCACTAATCAATACCCGGGCCACACGGACACTAATCAATACCCGGGCCACACGGGGCACTAATCAATACCCGGGCCACACGGGGCACTAATCAATACCTGGGCCACAGGAGCACTAATCAATACCTGGGCCACAGGGGCACTAATCAATACCTGGGTCACACGGGGCACTAATCAATACCCGGGCCACAGGGGCACTAATCAATACCCGGGCCACACGGGGCACTAATCAATACCCGGGCCACACGGGGCACTAATCAATACCTGGGCCACAGGGGCACTAATCAATACCTGGGCCACAGGGGCACTAATCAATACCCGGGCCACACGGGCACTAATCAATACCCGGGCCACACGGGGCACTAATCAATACCTGGGCCACAGGGGCACTAATCAATACCTGGGCCACACGGGGCACTAATCAATACCTGGGCCACAGGAGCACTAATCAATACCTGGGCCACAGGGGCACTAATCAATACCTGGGCCACACGGGGCACTAATCAATACCTGGGCCACAGGAGCACTAATCAATACCTGGGTCACACGGGCACTAATCAATACCCGGGCCACACGGGCACTAATCAATACCTGGGCCACAGGGGCACTAATCAATACCTGGGCCACACGGGGCACTAATCAATACCTGGGCCACACGGGGCACTAATCAATACCTGGGCCACACGGGGCACTAATCAATACCCGGGCCACACGGGGCACTAATCAATACCTGGGCCACAGGGGCACTAATCAATACCTGGGCCACACGGGCACTAATCAATACCTGGGTCACACGGGCACTAATCAATACCTGGGCCACAGGAGCACTAATCAATACCTGGGTCACACGGGGCACTAATCAATACCTGGGTCACAGGAGCACTAATCAATACCTGGGCCACACGGGGCACTAATCAATACCTGGGTCACACGGGCACTAATCAATACCTGGGCCACACGGGCACTAATCAATACCTGGGCCACAGGAGCACTAATCAATACCTGGGCCACACGGGCACTAATCAATACCCGGGCCACACGGGGCACTAATCAATACCCGGGCCACAGGGGGCACTAATCAATACCCGGGTCACACGGGCACTAATCAATACCTGGGCCACAGGGTCACTAATCAATACCTGGGCCACAGGAGCACTAATCAATACCTGGGCCACACGGGCACTAATCAATACCCGGGCCACAGGGTCACTAATCAATACCTGGGCCACAGGAGCACTAATCAATACCTGGGCCACACGGGCACTAATCAATACCCGGGCCACAGGGGCACTAATCAATACCTGGGCCACAGGGGCACTAATCAATACCTGGGCCACACGGGCACTAATCAATACCCGGGCCACACGGGGCACTAATCAATACCTGGGCCACACGGGCACTAATCAATACCTGGGCCACAGGGGCACTAATCAATACCTGGGCCACACGGGGCACTAATCAATACCTGGGCCACAGGGTCACTAATCAATACCTGGGCCACAGGAGCACTAATCAATACCTGGGCCACACGGGCACTAATCAATACCTGGGCCACAGGGGCACTAATCAATACCTGGGCCACACGGGCACTAATCAATACCCGGGCCACACGGGGCACTAATCAATACCCGGGCCACACGGTCACTAATCAATACCCGGGCCACACGGGCACTAATCAATACCTGGGCCACACGGGCACTAATCAATACCCGGGCCACACGGGGCACTAATCAATACCTGGGCCACAGGGGCACTAATCAATACCTGGGCCACACGGGCACTAATCAATACCTGGGCCACACGGGCACTAATCAATACCTGGGCCACACGGGGCACTAATCAATACCTGGGCCACACGGGCACTAATCAATACCCGGGCCACACGGGGCACTAATCAATACCTGGGCCACAGGGGCACTAATCAATACCCGGGCCACACGGGGCACTAATCAATACCTGGGCCACACGGGCACTAATCAATACCTGGGCCACACGGGGCACTAATCAATACCTGGGCCACACGGGCACTAATCAATACCTGGGCCACACGGGCACTAATCAATACCTGGGCCACACGGGGCACTAATCAATACCCGGGCCACACGGGGCACTAATCAATACCTGGGCCACACGGGCACTAATCAATACCTGGGCCACACGGGCACTAATCAATACCTGGGCCACACGGGCTCTAATCAATACCTGGGCCACACGGGCACTAATCAATACCCGGGCCACACGGGGCACTAATCAATACCTGGGCCACAGGGTCACTAATCAATACCTGGGCCACAGGGTCACTAATCAATACCCGGGCCACACGGGGCACTAATCAATACCCGGGCCACACGGGCACTAATCAATACCTGGGCCACAGGGGCACTAATCAATACCTGGGCCACAGGGTCACTAATCAATACCTGGGCCACAGGGTCACTAATCAATACCTGGGCCACAGGGTCACTAATCAATACCTGGGCCACAGGGTCACTAATCAATACCTGGGCCACAGGGTCACTAATCAATACCTGGGCCACACGGGCACTAATCAATACCTGGGCCACACGGGCACTAATCAATACCTGGGCCACACGGGCACTAATCAATACCTGGGCTACAGGGGCACTAATCAATACCTGGGCCACAGGGGCACTAATCAATACCTGGGCTACAGGGGCACTAATCAATACCTGGGCCACAGGAGCACTAATCAATACCTGGGCTACAGGGGCACTAATCAATACCTGGGCCACAGGAGCACTAATCAATACCCGGGCCACAGGGGCACTAATCAATACCTGGGCTACAGGGGACAAACTACAGAAACCCCCCGCCCCCCAGTATGACCGGTGTTAAACCCCCCCCTCACATTCCCAGCCCCTCTCCTCACCTGCACAAACGCAACACCATGGGGTGTTCCTTCGAACCACGATACAGCCCTCGCTCCGACAGAGCCGCCAACACCTGTCCACGAGCATCAAATCGCTTCACACCCTGGGGAGAGAGACAAATAGAGAGAGTGAGAGAGAGAGAGGGAGTTAGAGATAGAGAGAGAGTTAGAGACAGAGAGTGTTAGAGACAGAGAGAGAGTTAGAGACAGAGTGAGAGTGAGAGACAGAGAGAGAGTTAGAGACAGAGAGAGAGTTAGAGACAGAGAGAGAGTTAGAGACAGAGAGAGAGAGTTAGAGATAGAGAGAGTTAGAGACAGAGAGAGAGAGTTAGAGACAGAGAGAGACAGAGAGAGTGTTAGAGAGAGTTAGTGACAGAGAGAGAAAGTTAGAGACAGAGAGTGAGAGACAGAGAGAGTTAGAGACAAAGAGAGAGAGAGAGAGACAGAAAGAGAGAGAGTTAGAGACAGAGGGAGAAACAGAAAAGAGTTAGAGAGAGAAAGAGAGTTAGAGAGAGAGAGAGAGTTAGAGACAGAGAGAGAGTTAGAGACAGAGAGAGAGAGTTAGAGATAGAGTGAGTTTTAGAGACAGAGAGTTAGACACAGAGAGAGAGTTAGAAACAGAGAGAGAGATTTAGAGACAGAGAGAGTTAGAGACAGAGATTCCCCCATCAGTGCCCTGTTACAAAAGATTCTTCCAGCAGAATCAAACACCAGCCTCGGTCCTTCGTACACCCTTAACATAGAAACATAGAAGATAGGAGCAGGAGTAGGCCATTCGGCCCCTCGAGCCTGCTCCGCCATTCGATGAGATCATGGCTGATCATCCAAACTCAGTACCCTGTACCTGCCTTCTCTCCATATCCCTTGATACCTTTAGCTTTAAGCTTCAACCCCTCATACCCCTCTCGCTCCCGTACCTCAACGTATGCCCTGCCCCTTGTCCCCCCTCACACCCATTACCTCAACGTATGCCCCGCCCCTTGCCCACCCCGCTCCTCGTACCCTCTTCGCACCACCCTCGTAAACCCACCCCCCCCCGCCCCCACTGTCGACCTGCTGACGTTTTCCGCTACCTGCAGCCAGTCGCCACTCTCGGTTGCCATGGTTCCGTCCTCGTTGAAGACGGAGATGAGAGGGAGCTGGTGTTTCAGGCCGAGCTCATAGTCGGTGTGGTCATGAGCCGGAGTCACCTTCACAGCACCTGCGAGGAACAGAGGCACCGAGTGAGCGCGGGAGTCAGGACAGGAGCTGCCTGTGGGCCCGCACGCTAATCGCCGCGGCAACTCGGGCGAGACTGACCACTCACCAGCACCGCTACAGTCCCGGAGGGGCGGGGCGCAGGGTCAGTACTCGCTACAGTCCCCGCGGGGCGCAGGGTCAGCACTCGCTACAGTCCCCGCGGGGCGTAGGGTCAGCACTCGCTACAGTCCCCGTGGGGTGCAGGGTCAGCACTCGCTACAGTCCCCGCGGGGCGCAGGGTCAGTGGGTCAGCACTCGCTACAGTCCCCGTGGGGTGCAGGGTCAGCACTCGCTACAGTCCCCGCGGGGCGCAGGGTCAGCACTCGCTACAGTCCCCGCGGGGCGTAGGGTCAGCACTCACTACAGTCCCCGCGGGGCGCAGGGTCAGCACTCGCTACAGTCCCCGCGGGGCGTAGGGTCAGCACTCACTACAGTCCCCGCGGGGGGCAGGGTCAGTGGGTCAGCACTCGCTACAGTCCCCGCGGGGGGCAGGGTCAGTGGGTCAGCACTCGCTACAGTCCCCGCGGGGCGTAGGGTCAGTGGGTCAGCACTCACTACAGTCCCCGCGGGGGGCAGGGTCAGTGGGTCAGCACTCGCTACAGTCCCCGCGGGGCGTAGGGTCAGTGGGTCAGCACTCGCTACAGTCCCCGCGGGGCGTAGGGTCAGTGGGTCAGCACTCACTACAGTCCCCGCGGGGGGGCAGGGTCAGTGGGTCAGCACTCGCTACAGTCCCCGCGGGGCGTAGGGTCAGTGGGTCAGCACTCGCTACAGTCCCCGCGGGGCGCAGGGTCAGTGGGTCAGCACTCACTACAGTCCCCGCGGGGCGTAGGGTCAGTGGGTCAGCACTCACTACAGTCCCCGCGGGGCGCAGGGTCAGCACTCGCTACAGTCCCCGCGGGGCGTAGGGTCAGCACTCACTACAGTCCCCGCGGGGGGCAGGGTCAGTGGGTCAGCACTCGCTACAGTCCCCGCGGGGGGCAGGGTCAGTGGGTCAGCACTCGCTACAGTCCCCGCGGGGCGTAGGGTCAGTGGGTCAGCACTCGCTACAGTCCCCGCGGGGGGCAGGGTCAGCACTCGCTACAGTCCCCGCGGGGCGTAGGGTCAGTGGGTCAGCACTCACTACAGTCCCCGCGGGGGGCAGGGTCAGTGGGTCAGCACTCGCTACAGTCCCCGCGGGGCGTAGGGTCAGTGGGTCAGCACTCGCTACAGTCCCCGCGGGGCGTAGGGTCAGTGGGTCAGCACTCGCTACAGTCCCCGCGGGGCGTAGGGTCAGTGGGTCAGCACTCGCTACAGTCCCCGCGGGGGGCAGGGTCAGTGGGTCAGCACTCGCTACAGTCCCCGCGGGGCGTAGGGTCAGTGGGTCAGCACTCGCTACAGTCCCCGCGGGGCGTAGGGTCAGTGGGTCAGCACTCACTACAGTCCCCGCGGGGGGCAGGGTCAGTGGGTCAGCACTCGCTACAGTCCCCGCGGGGCGTAGGGTCAGTGGGTCAGCACTCGCTACAGTCCCCGCGGGGCGTAGGGTCAGTGGGTCAGCACTCGCTACAGTCCCCGCGGGGGGCAGGGTCAGTGGGTCAGCACTCGCTACAGTCCCCGCGGGGCGTAGGGTCAGTGGGTCAGCACTCGCTACAGTCCCCGCGGGGCGTAGGGTCAGTGGGTCAGCACTCGCTACAGTCCCCGCGGGGCGTAGGGTCAGCACTCGCTACAGTCCCCGCGGGGCGTAGGGTCAGCACTCGCTACAGTCCCCGCGGGGCGTAGGGTCAGTGGGTCAGCACTCACTACAGCCCCCGCGGGGCGTAGGGTCAGTGGGTCAGCACTCACTACAGTCCCCGCGGGGGGCAGGGTCAGTGGGTCAGCACTCGCTACAGCCCCCGCGGGGCGTAGGGTCAGTGGGTCAGCACTCACTACAGTCCCCGCGGGGCGCAGGGTCAGTGGGTCAGCACTCGCTACAGTCCCCGCGGGGCGTAGGGTCAGTGGGTCAGCACTCGCTACAGTCCCCGCGGGGCGTAGGGTCAGTGGGTCAGCACTCACTACAGTCCCCGCGGGGCGTAGGGTCAGTGGGTCAGCACTCGCTACAGTCCCCGCGGGGGGCAGGGTCAGTGGGTCAGCACTCACTACAGTCCCCGCGGGGCGTAGGGTCAGTGGGTCAGCACTCACTACAGTCCCCGCGGGGGGCAGGGTCAGTGGGTCAGCACTCGCTACAGTCCCCGCGGGGCGTAGGGTCAGTGGGTCAGCACTCACTACAGTCCCCGCGGGGCGCAGGGTCAGTGGGTCAGCGCTCGCTACAGTCCCCGCAGGGGGCAGGGTCAGTGGGTCAGCACTCGCTACAGTCCCGGCGGGGCAGGGTGCAGGGTCAGTGGGTCAGCACTCGCTACAGTCCCGGCGGGGCGCAGGGTCAGTGGGTCAGCACTCGCTACAGTCCCCGCGGGGCGCAGGGTCAGTGGGTCAGCACTCGCTACAGTCCCCGCGGGGCGCAGGGTCAGTGGGTCAGCACTCGCTACAGTCCCCGCGGGGCGCAGGGTCAGTGGGTCAGCACTCGCTACAGTCCCCGCGGGGCGCAGGGTCAGTGGGTCAGCACTCGCTACAGTCCCGGCGGGGCGGGGTGCAGGGTCAGTGGGTCAGCACTCGCTACAGTCCCCGCGGGGCGCAGGGTCAGTGGGTCAGCACTCGCTACAGTCCCCGCGGGGCGCAGGGTCAGTGGGTCAGCACTCGCTACAGTCCCCGCGGGGCGCAGGGTCAGTGGGTCAGCACTCGCTACAGTCCCGGCGGGGCGGGGTGCAGGGTCAGTGGGTCAGCACTCGCTACAGTCCCGGCGGGGCGGGGCGCAGGGTCAGTGGGTCAGCACTCGCTACAGTCCCCGCGGGGCGCAGGGTCAGTGGGTCAGCACTCGCTACAGTCCCGGCGGGGCGGGGTGCAGGGTCAGTGGGTCAGCACTTGCTACAGTCCCGGCGGGGTGCAGGGTCAGTGGGTCAGCACTCGCTACAGTCCCCGCGGGGCGCAGGGTCAGTGGGTCAGCACTCGCGACAGTCCCGGCGGGGCGGGGCGCAGGGTCAGCACTCGCTACAGTCCCCGCGGGGCGTAGGGTCAGCACTCGCTACAGTCCCCGCGGGGCGTAGGGTCAGTGGGTCAGCACTCACTACAGCCCCCGCGGGGCGTAGGGTCAGTGGGTCAGCACTCACTACAGTCCCCGCGGGGGGCAGGGTCAGTGGGTCAGCACTCGCTACAGCCCCCGCGGGGCGTAGGGTCAGTGGGTCAGCACTCACTACAGTCCCCGCGGGGCGCAGGGTCAGTGGGTCAGCACTCGCTACAGTCCCCGCGGGGCGTAGGGTCAGTGGGTCAGCACTCACTACAGTCCCCGCGGGGGGCAGGGTCAGTGGGTCAGCACTCGCTACAGTCCCCGCGGGGCGTAGGGTCAGTGGGTCAGCACTCACTACAGTCCCCGCGGGGCGCAGGGTCAGTGGGTCAGCGCTCGCTACAGTCCCCGCAGGGGGCAGGGTCAGTGGGTCAGCACTCGCTACAGTCCCGGCGGGGCAGGGTGCAGGGTCAGTGGGTCAGCACTCGCTACAGTCCCGGCGGGGCGCAGGGTCAGTGGGTCAGCACTCGCTACAGTCCCCGCGGGGCGCAGGGTCAGTGGGTCAGCACTCGCTACAGTCCCCGCGGGGCGCAGGGTCAGTGGGTCAGCACTCGCTACAGTCCCCGCGGGGCGCAGGGTCAGTGGGTCAGCACTCGCTACAGTCCCCGCGGGGCGCAGGGTCAGTGGGTCAGCACTCGCTACAGTCCCGGCGGGGCGGGGTGCAGGGTCAGTGGGTCAGCACTCGCTACAGTCCCCGCGGGGCGCAGGGTCAGTGGGTCAGCACTCGCTACAGTCCCCGCGGGGCGCAGGGTCAGTGGGTCAGCACTCGCTACAGTCCCCGCGGGGCGCAGGGTCAGTGGGTCAGCACTCGCTACAGTCCGGCGGGGCGGGGTGCAGGGTCAGTGGGTCAGCACTCGCTACAGTCCCGGCGGGGCGGGGCGCAGGGTCAGTGGGTCAGCACTCGCTACAGTCCCCGCGGGGCGCAGGGTCAGTGGGTCAGCACTCGCTACAGTCCCGGCGGGGCGGGGTGCAGGGTCAGTGGGTCAGCACTTGCTACAGTCCCGGCGGGGTGCAGGGTCAGTGGGTCAGCACTCGCTACAGTCCCCGCGGGGCGCAGGGTCAGTGGGTCAGCACTCGCGACAGTCCCGGCGGGGCGGGGCGCAGGGTCAGCACTCGCTACAGTCCCGGCGGGGCGGGGCGCAGGGTCAGTGGGTCAGCACTCGCTACAGTCCCCGCGGGGGGCAGGGTCAGTGGGTCAGCGCAGGGTCAGCGCAGTGTCAGCACATTCTCCGCACCTCCTGCTTCCAGACTCCCGAGTATTTAATTACACGGGAACGCAATTCTTTCTGAGCTTTTACCTGTGCCGAAGTCACGGTCGACCAGCGTATCAGTGAGAATGGGCAGCAGACGGTCTGTGAAGGGGTGGCGGAGCCGTTTCCCGAGGAGATGCTGCGAGGAGGAAGAGGACGCGGTTCGTGAACTGACTGTGCATCGGCAGGAGTTCAGCTACAATCCCCGTGTCCCCCACACGCCCCACCAGAAGGGACCTTTCCCCTCCCCACCACCCCCCAAATACCAGCTGGGTCACCCTGGTCAGTCGTGTCCATCGCTTCCTGGTGTCAAAACTGCCAGAGAAGGAATTAAGGTCAGAATCAGAGCGTTCAATGTAGTAATC
>JASTWF010000129.1:408925-508925 GCA_030390025.1 Squalus acanthias | reverse complement strand
AATGACGTATGAGGAGAGATTGGGTCGATTAGGCTTATATTCGCTAGAGTTTAGAAGAATGAGAGGGGATCTCATTGAAACTTATAAAATTCTAACAGGACTAGACAGACTAGATGCAGGAAGGATGTTCCCGATGGCGGGAGAGTCCAGAACCAGGGGTCACAGTCTAAGGATAAGGGGTAAGCCATTTAGGACTGAGATGAGGAGGAATTTCTTCACCCAGAGAGTGGTGAACCTGTGGAATTCTCTGCCACACAAGGCAGTTGAGGCCAATTCATTAAATATATTCAAGAAGGAGTTAGATATATTTCTTAAGGCTAAAGGGATCAAGGGATATGGGGAGAAAGCAGGGACAGGGTACTGAATTTGGATGATCAGCCATGATCTCATTAAATGGTGGAGCAGGCTCGAGGGGCCGAATGGCCTACTCCTACCTTCTATGAGACCCCGGGGCACCTTTGGCTGAAGGCTCTCCTGACCCTAAGTGTATCGCCCGCCTCACCCCGTCCACCCGCCTCACCGCACCCTGCCCGCCTCACCGTGTACCGGCCATCGTCCGGGTGTACCACCACTGCCACGTCTCCCAGCATGGTTTCGGGCCGCGTCGTCGCCACGACAACCTCCTCACCTGAGCAGAGAAAAGGAAGAGTGAGTGCGGGGGGGGGAGCGCGGGAGGGGGCAGATGAGACGCGAATATTTAGCATCGCACTGTGCAGTAACATGGCCCGGGATTGGTCTCCCACCCTGGTGCCATCCAATGAGGCAGAGGTCAAGTGAAAAGTGTGTAGGATAATGTGCAACATAATAAGTTAAATGGCTTGGCAGAGGCAAAGAGCAGCATGGGATGGTTAGCACACAGGGCCACAGTAAAGGAGAGTGTAGAAACTGCAGACATACATCGGACGTGATTCAGTAGAAGGTGTAGAACATTGAGCAGGAAATAAGTAAAATAGCTTAACAGTGAAACCACGCACGCGCACACCGCAGAGTGCTTTAGTACAAGCGGAAACTCAAGATTGCAAACTGCCTAGTGAGGTGCAGCCCGATGGGTCTACTAAGCGTGAGTATATAGACATATTGCTTTCATGTACTCAACTTAACTAAAAAAAACTGTCAGATATTTCACTATCTCTTGGGTTTTTAATCTGTTTATTAAATAAAGGATCAGGAGCAGGAGGCAAGAGCACTCATCACTTTTTAACCAGCTGAAAGTGTCCCGCACTCCTCCTCCCATCGCTCTCACCTGGTGCTCCAGACTGCTGCTCCGCCAAACACTTACAAATAACCGTTAGCGGATCGCCACCCAGCAACTCACCCGAATCTTCCGTCAAGTACGCGAAGTTCACCAGCTCGCCAAAAGCGACCCTTTCCCGGTAACCGGGTACGGAGATGTAGCTGCGCCCGCTCAGCGCCCGGCTCTCTACCTGCCAAAGGAGACGTGGCAAGGGGGGGTCAGAGGTCAGGGCAACACAGTCTTCAGGGTAAAAAGGTGAAAGTGCAAGGGGTTACCGTCCGGAGCGAACAAAGCTGATGGGGGGGGGGGGCAGTGGGGGGCTTGAGGTGGAGGCCAGGGGGAATCCACGGAATGCCCTAATGGGCAGGGCGTGGGCTCAGAGGAGGGCGGAGTGTCGGGGAGCAGCGGTTGACGGTGGGCTGAGTCTGGGGGTGGGTCCCGGCAAAATAGTTTCGCCCGCATGTTTCACGAACTAAACTCTCTGCTGATCTGCGACGCGGGTCGTTCCCATTCGTGTCTGTCCCCGGAGCCTGGTTTCTGACACACCTCTAACCGCCGTGAGACCCCCCCTCCCCCACCTCCGCCAACAGGACGGAGGAGGTCAATCCTGACCGGTACTCTCAGATACAAAAGGGCAGCAGGACACGGGGCGGGGGAGGTGAGGGGCAAGTTTAAGATAGGCACTAGGAATGAACAGAGGGTAACCAGGAAGGAGAGAAAGAGGAAGGGGTGGGGGGGGTGACTCTAACCTTCCATTGTGATTGCAAGGGGAGCCTTCTTACTCAGGCTGATCAAGCACAGGAGGAGGCCATTCAGCCATTCTGTACCTCAACTCCATTTACCTGCCTTTGTTCCACATCCCATTGGCCTTTATTGCAAGGGGGTTCGAGTACAAGAGTAAGGAAGTCTCGCTACAATTGTACAGGGCCTTGGTGAGACCACACCTGGAGTACTGTGCACAGTTATGGTCTCCTTATCTGAGGAAGGATATACTTGCCTTAGAGGCGGTGCAACGAAGGTTCACTGGATTGATCCCTGGGATGAGAGGGCTGTCCTCTGAGGAGAGATTGAGTAAATTGGGCCTATAATCTCTGGTGTTTAGAAGAATGAGAGGTGATTTATAAGATTCTGAAGGGGATTGACAGGGTAGATGCTGAGAGGCTGTTTCCCCTGGCTGGAGAGTCTAGAACGAGGGGGCATACTCTCAGGATAAGGGGCCGGCCATTTAGGACTGAGATGAGGAGGAATTTCTTCACTCAGAGGGTTGTGAATCTTTGGAATTCTCTACCCCAGAGGGCGGTGGAGGCTCAGTCATTGAGTATATTCAAGGCTGAGATCGATAGATTTTTAGACTCTGGGGGAAACAAGGGAGAGAAATCGGGCGGGCAATTGAAGTTGAGGTCGAGAATCAGCCATGATCTTATTGAATGGCGGAGCAGGCTTGAGGGGCCGTATGGCCGACTCCTGCTCCTAATTCTTATGATGTCCTTACCCAACAAAGATCTATTGATCTCAGCCTTGAAAGCTCCAATTGTCCCCCGAAATCCATGGCCTTTTTGGGGATTTCCACTACCCTTTGTGGGAAGAAGTGCTTCCTGACATCACCCCCTGAACGGCCCAGCTCGAACGGTAAGCTTCTGTCCCTTGTTCTGGACTCCCCACCCACCACCAGAGGAAATAGTCCCGTGTGTGTTCGTACCTCGATGTCGGAAATGGCGGAGTTCAGGGCGCACGACCAGTTCACCAGCCTCTGGCTGCGGTACACCAGACCCGCTTCGTGCAGCCGCGCAAACGCCTCAGTGACAGCCTCCGAGTAGTCCTGTAAGAGAGGGCAGGGGGGGAGGAGGAAAGAAGTGGCAGGTGAGACTCCGGCAAAGTATGGCGTGACTGTCCAACGTGGCCATTAAAAAACAGACGCAGCGTGAAGGTCCCGTCGACACGAGGCGCTGGTGCCCATGGTTACCGCGGTGCGACAAGCGATATTAGCACCGGGCGAGAACGAGCGGACAGGCTGCCGCAGCGCCGGAAGGGCCGCAGCAGTGTGTGGAGAGGGCACCCGCTCCAAGGCCTTGGCATCCTTCCCAAAGTGTGGTGCCCAGAATTGGACACCGTACTCCAGCTGGGGCTGAACCAGAGTTTTATAAATGTTTAGCAGAAAGCAGAGGATGCAACAACAGTCCTTGGGCTGAGGCCTGGCGAGACAGGACGGGGAGGGGGGGGTTTGAAAGTGGCCATTGCCCCCCGACCTATGACCCGTCCCCGTGTGGCGACTCACCGTGTCCATGGTGAAGCAGGCCCGGTCCCAGTCCAGCGAGGAGCCCAAACGCCGCAGCTGTCGGTAGATCTCGTCCCCCTTCCTGCCAACCACAACCAGAGGTCAAGAAAGAAAGAACTTGCATTGACATAGCGCCTTTCCCATCCTCAGCCAATGAAACACATTTTGAAGCGTAGTCCACTGTTGTTACGTACGAAAGCGCGGCAGCCAATTTGTGCACAGCAAGATCCCACAAACAGCGCTATGATAATGACCAGATAATCTGTTTTAGTGATGTTAATTGAGGGATAAATATTGGCTTAGTCACTGGGGAGAACTCCCCCTGCTCTTCTTCGAATAGTGCCCATGGGAACTTTTACGTCCACCTGAGAGAGCAGGCGGGACCTCAGTTTGACGTCTAATCCGAAAGACGGCACCGCCGGCAGTGCCGCACTCCCTCAGCACTGCGCTGGAGTGTCAGCCTGGAATTTTGTGCTCAAGTCTCCGGAGTGGAGCGCGAACCCACGACCTCCCTGACTCAGAGGCGAGAGGGCTGCCCACTGAACCGTGGCGGGCGCTCCAAGCTCGCGAGCGGCGCAGGCGGCGGGCTGCCGAGCGCGGTACTTACTCCTCCCGCCACCGCCACACCTCCCGCAGGAACTCGGCCCGCGGCAGCTCGCGCCGGCTGACGCCCCGCTCCCTCCACAGTCGCTTCTCCACCACCACCTGCCGAAGGGGAAGAAAGAAAACGGGCTGAGCGCGAGCCTCGGCTCCGACCTGCGCGCCGGGGTCGCCGAGCAACCCTGCCGTTACCCACCCGTCACAACAGTGGAGTCTCCCGCGACTGCTTCCATCGTCCCACCATTGGCGGCCGTGCCTTCAGCTGCCTGGGCCCTGAGCTCTGGAATTCCCTCCCTAAACCTCTCCGCCTCTCTCTCCTCTGTTAAGACGCTCCTTAAAACCTACCTCTTTGACTAAGCTTTTGGTCACCTGTCCTAATATCTCCTTATGTGGCTCGGTGTCAAATTGTTGTTTGATGATCGCTCCTGTGAAGCGCCTTGGGCCATTTTACAGCGTTAAAGGCGCTAGATAAATGCACGTCGTTGTTGACGTACGTTTTGTGCCAAGAGCGGGGGGGGGCGGGTGTTTGACGGGGTATCAGCGCATCGTTGCAGCGCCACCTAGCTCGGAGACGGGAGTTAGGAGGACCCAGGCAGAGCAGCGCCAACCAGGGAGTCGAAGCGGCAGGAAGTGGGCGTGACACTAACAGGAAGTGCGCGCTGCACCATTCGTCACTATGGCAACCTTGATCGGCTGAGCATGTGACCAAACCATGTGGCTCTTTCATGGACTCTGTTGTCCACGCAACGGCTCATGGGTGTGGGACACATCTACCCGACACCGCACTGGGTACGGTGGTGTAATGATAATCTTACGACACTCGTAATCCAGAGAATGTTCGTTCAAAAATCCCACCGTGGCAGCTTGGGAATGTGAAATCAGTTACACAAAATCTGGAATAAGTAAAAAGTGACCACGAAGCTGTCAGAGTGCCGTAAAAACCCAACTGGTTCACTAATGTCCTTTAGTAAGGAAACCTGCCGTCCTTACCCGGTCTGGGCATATAGCCTCAAACAGTCACTCCCTCCACCACCAACGCACCGTGGCTGCAGTGTGTACCATCTACAAGATGCACTGCAGCAACTCGCCAAGGCTTCTTCGGCAGCACCTCCCAAACCTGCGACCTCTTCCACCTAGAAGGACAAGGGCAACAGGTGCCTGGGAACACCACCACCTCCAAGTTCCCCTCCAAGTCACACACCATCCTGACTTGGAAATAAATCGCCCATTCCTTCATCGTTGTTGGGTCAAAATCCTGGACCTCACCTCCCTAACAGCACTGTGGGGTACCTTCACCACACGGCCTGTTGCGGTTCAAGGTGGCGGCTCACCACCACCTTCTCAAGGGCTATTAGGGATGGGTAATAAATACTGGCCTTGCCAGCAACGCCCGCATCTCGAGAATGAATTTTTTTTAAAGTACACGGCGAAAGGTTGATTGTCGGAGGGACATTGCCGCAGTCAGTGCCACACAGCACCCACAGTGGGGGTGGGGGGGGGGGGGGGGGATGTACCCGGCTACAGGGAGTCGATCGGTGCGGGACCCATACCGACAGGGGTAGCCGTGAGGTAACAGGAACACCCCCCCCCCCGGCGCCCTCCATTCCAGGGACAAACGCAGACAGATTTCACAGTTCGGATCAGTCGTAAAACCCACCTGAGTGGCGATTCCCGCGTGGTCACAGCCGGGAACCCAGAGAACCTTCCAGCCCTGCATCCTCCGCCTGAAAGAAAGGTCACGACCTTTAAACTCTCACCTCAACCACCAGCTCAGGCAACATTAACTACCGCTAACGGCAGAGAGAAGGCAGTGCGTCACTAGTGCTGCTTAAACACTTCACAGACACGAGCAAATCCCACTTGAACTTCTGGTGACACTTAGAATTTACGACACAGAAACAGGCCATTCAGCCCAACTGGTCCACGCCGGTGTTTAGACTCCACCCCAGACTCCTCCTAATTTACGTCAGCTCACCCGATTAGCAAATCCTTCTATTCCTTCCTCCCTCATGTACTTATCCAGCTTCCCCTTAATTCATCATCTCAAACAGGTTTACAGTGACAGACCTGTACCCACCAGTACTGTACCCCAGTGTTACACAGTGACAGACCTGTACCCACCAGTACTGTACCCCAGTGTTATACAGAGACAGACCTGTATCTACCAGTACTGTACCCCAGTGTTATACAGTGACAGACCTGTATCTACCAGTACTGTACCCCAGTGTTATACAGAGACAGACCTGTATCTACCAGTACTGTACCCCAGTGTTATACAGTGACAGACCTGTACCCACCAGTACTGTACCCCAGTGTTATACAGAGACAGACCTGTATCTACCAGTACTGTACCCCAGTGTTATACAGTGACAGACCTGTATCTACCAGTACTGTACCCCAGTGTTATACAGAGACAGACCTGTATCTACCAGTACTGTACCCCAGTGTTATACAGTGACAGACCTGTACCCACCAGTACTGTACCCCAGTGTTATACAGTGACAGACCTGTACCCACCAGTACTGTACCCCAGTGTTATACAGTGACAGACCTGTACCCACCAGTACTGTACCCCAGTGTTATACAGTGACAGACCTGTACCCACCAGTACTGTACCCCAGTGTTATACAGTGACAGACCTGTACCCACCAGCACTGTACCCCAGTGTTATACAGAGACAGACCTGTACCCACCAGCACTGTACCCCAGTGTTATACAGAGACAGACCTGTACCCACCAGTACT
This sequence comes from Squalus acanthias, assembly GCA_030390025.1. Taxonomy (NCBI): domain Eukaryota; kingdom Metazoa; phylum Chordata; class Chondrichthyes; order Squaliformes; family Squalidae; genus Squalus; species Squalus acanthias. The sequence goes on along the minus strand of JASTWF010000129.1, from coordinate 502,072 downwards.
GTACCCCAGTGTTACAGTGACAGACCTGTACCCACCAGTACTGTACCCCAGTGTTAGTGACAGACCTGTACCCACCAGCACTGTACCCCAGTGTTATACAGTAACAGACCTGTACCCACCAGTACTGTACCCCAGTGTTATACAGTGACAGACCAGACACTTACCATCGAACGACGGCATCTTGGATTGCGACAGTTAGAGCATGACCCAGGTGTAGGGAGCCGGTCACGTTGGGTGGAGGGATACACAGGGAGAAGGTCGAGTCCTGCCGGTGAGACAAGCGCGCCTGTGGAGGAAGAAGCAGCCAAGATGGTTAGGCCTCGGTCCAGAGCCTCCGGGCTAGCAAATTCAAGCTCAGACCGCACCAAACCTCCCGCTCCCCCAGACTCTCCCCACCCCGCTCCCTCTGACTCTCCCCACCCCCGCTCCCTCCGACTCTCCCCACCCCCGCTCCCTCCGACTCTACCCACCCCCGCTCCCTCCGACTCTACCCACCCCCGCTCCCTCCGACTGTCCCCACCCCCGCTCCCTCCACCTCTCCCCACCCCCGCTCCCTCCACCTCTCCCCACCCCCGCTCCCTCCGACTCTCCCCACCCCCGCTCCCTCCGACTCTCCCCACCCCCGCTCCCTCCGACTGTCCCCACCCCTGCTCCCTCCACCTCTCCCCACCCCCGCTCCCTCCGACTCTCCCCACCCCCGCTCCCTCCGACTGTCCCCACCCCTGCTCCCTCCACCTCTCCCCACCCCCGCTCCCTCCGACTCTCCCCACCCCTGCTCCCTCCCTGCCCCCGCTCCCTCCACCTCTCCCCACCCCCGCTCCCTCCGACTCTCCCCACCCCCGCTCCCTCCACCTCTCCCCACCCCCGCTCACTCCGACTCTCCCCACCCCCGCTCCCTCCACCTCTCCCCACCCCCGCTCCCTCCGACTCTCCCCACCCCCGCTCCCTCCCTCTCCCCACCCCCGCTCCCTCCGACTCTCCCCACCCCCGCTCCCTCCGACTCTCCCTGCCCCCGCCACCTCTCCCCACCCCCACTCCCTCCACCTCTCCCCACCCCCGCTCCCTCCACCTCTCCCCACCCCCGCTCCCTCCGACTGTCCCCACCCCCGCTCCCTCCACCTCTCCCCACCCCCGCTCCCTCCACCTCTCCCCACCCCCGCTCCCTCCACCTCTCCCCACCCCCGCTCCCTCCACCTCTCCCCACCCCCGCTCCCTCCGACTCTCCCCACCCCCGCTCCCTCCATCTCTCCCCACCCCCGCTCCCTCCACCTCTCCCCACCCCCGCTCCCTCCGACTCTCCCCACCCCCGCTCCCTCCGACTCTCCCTGCCCCCGCCACCTCTCCCCACCCCCCGCTCCCTCCACCTCTCCCCACCCCCGCTCCCTCCACCTCTCCCCACCCCCGCTCCCTCCGACTCTCCCCACCCCCGCTCCCTCCACCTCTCCCCCGCCCCCGCTCCCTCCACCTCTCCCCACCCCCGCTCCCTCCACCTCTCCCCACCCCCGCTCCCTCCGACTCTCCCCACCCCCGCTCCCTCCACCTCTCCCCACCCCCGCTCCCTCCGACTGTCCCCACCCCTGCTCCCTCCACCTCTCCCTCCGACTCTCCCCACCCCCGCTCCCTCCACCTCTCCCCACCCCCGCTCCCTCCACCTCTCCCCACCCCCGCTCCCTCCACCTCTCCCCACCCCCGCTCCCTCCGACTCTCCCCACCCCCGCTCCCTCCACCTCTCCCCACCCCCGCTCCCTCCGACTGTCCCCACCCCTGCTCCCTCCACCTCTCCCTCCGACTCTCCCCACCCCCGCTCCCTCCACCTCTCCCCACCCCCGCTCCCTCCGACTCTCCCCACCCCCGCTCCCTCCGACTGTCCCCACCGCTGCTCCCTCCACCTCTCCCCACCCCCGCTCCCTCCGACTCTCCCTGCCCCCGCCACCTCTCCCCACCCCCGCTCCCTCCGAATCTCCCCACCCCCGCTCCCTCCGACTCTCCCCACCCCGTGTGTACAGGGGACACACACACATCAATGGGGAGTGTGCTAAACATGTACAGGACACACACATCAATGGGGAGTGTGCTATACATGTACTGGACACACACATCAATGGGGAGTGTGCTATACATGTACAGGATACACACACACACATCAATGGAGAGTGTGCTATATGTACAGGATACACACCAGGTAGTAGTAAAGTGCTCCCTTTACTCACTGTGTAGCATGGCGCTATGCTCAAGACACACGCTACCGCGTTCTCCATGTCTCCCACCCACCACCGCTGCACGCTGAGCCCCATCCAACTCGACTCACACCCACCCGCTCCTCGTGCCCTCTGACCCGGCTTATGCACAGACCAGACTCACGTGATACTCGGGTTTGAAGAAGCCCTGCTGCTCCCACCACGGGTACCAAGCAGCCTCCACGTACTGCGGACTGTACGAGTCTGGCAGGGGCACAGAGGTATCTGCAACAGAAGCAAGGAGTTAAGAAACACCCAGTATTCCAGGAGTTAGGAACAGGGTCTGTAAACATTACATAGGATTACATAGGATATATGGCACAAAAACAGGCCATTCGGCTCATCCAGTCCATGCCAGCGTTTATGCTCCACTCGAGCCTCCTCCCGTCTTTCCTCATCCAGCTCTATCAGCATAACCCTCTGCTCCCTTCTCCCTCATATGCTTGTCCAGCCTCCCCTTAAATGTATCTATACTATTTGCTTCAACCACTCCCTGTGGTAGGGAGTTTCACATTCTCACCACTCTTTGGGTAAAGAAGTTTCTTCTGAATTCCCTATTAGATTTCTCGGTGACTATCTTATATTGATGGCCTCTAGTTATGCTCTTCCCCACAAGTGGAAACATTCTCTCTGTATCCACTCTATCAAAACCTTTCATTATTTTAAAGACCTCTATTAGGTCATCCCTCAGCCTTCTTTTTTCAAGCGAAAAGAGACCCAGCCTGTTCATCCTTTCCTGATATGTATACACTCGCATTTCTGGTATCATCCTTGTAAATCTTCTCTGCACCCTCTCCAGTGCCTCTATATCCTTTTTATAATATGGCGACCAGAATTGTATGCAGTATTCTAAGTGTGGTCTAACCAAGGTTCGATACAGGTTTAGCATAACTTCACTAGTTTTCAATTCTATCCCTCTGGAAATAAACCCTAGTGCTTGGTTTGCTTTTTTTATGGTCTTGCTAACCTGTGGCACAACTTTTAGTGATTTGTGTATTTGTACTCCGAGACCCCTTTGCTCCTCGACCCCACCTAGACTCGCACCCTCCAAGTGATAAGTGACCTCCCTATTCTTCCTACCAAAATGTAATACCTCACATTTATCTGTGTTGAATTTCATTTGCCAATTATATGCCCATTCTGCAACTTTATTAATGTCCTCCTGTAATTTGTTGCAGTCCTCCTCAGTATTGACTATCCCACCCAATTTGGTGTCATCCACAAATTTAGAAATTGTGTTTTTGATTCCTAAGTCTAAATCGTTAATATAAATTGTGAACAGCAGTGGTCCCGGCACTGATCCTTGTGGAACACCACTACCCACCTTCTGCCACTGTGAATAGCTACCTTTTACCACTAATCTCTGCTTTCTGTCTTGAAGCCAGCTAGCTATCCATTCTGCTACTTGTTCCCTGGCTCCGCATTCTCTGACCTTGTTCATCAGTCTATTATGGGGTACCTTATCAAAGGCCTTTTGAAAATCCAGATAAATTACATCTACTGCATCACCATTGTCTACTCTCTCTGTTACCTCTTCAAAAATTTCAATGAGGTTGGTCAAGTAAGACTTTCCCTTTTGAAATCCATGCTGACTATTCATTTTTATATATTTGGCTTCTAGAAGTTCTTCTATTTTCTCCTATATTAGGGATTCCATTATTTTTCCTACCACCGATGTTAAGCTGACTGGTCTATAGTTCCCTGGACATGTTCGATCTCCCTTCTTAAATATAGGTATTACGTTAGCTATCCGACAGTCCTCTGGCACTACACCTTTTTCTAATGAATTATTAAATATGCGTAGTAATGCCTCTGCTATCTCTTCCCTAGATTCTTTTAAAATGCGTGGATGTAATCCATCCAGACCAGGGTTTTTTACCTCTTTGAGTTTGATTAGTTTATTTAATATATCCTCTTTTATTTTAAATGCACTTATCTCATTACTAATCTCATCATCCAACGTCATGTCCACCTGTTCTATCTCCCTGGTAAATACTGAGGCAAAGTAATTATTTAATATTTCTGCCACCTCTCTGTCACTGCCTGTGGTATTATCCTGTCCATCCCTTAGTGGCCCTATTCCCATCCCGACCTTCCTTTTTTTATTTATGTGCCTGTAAAATATTTTACTATTTTGTTTTATGTTCCTTGATAATTTAATTTCATAGTTCCTCTTTGCCTTCCTAATTGTTTTTTTGACTTCTTTCCTAATCTCTTCGTATTTTCCCTTATCATGCTCTCCCCTGCTGTCCATGTACTTAATGTATGCCTCTTTCCTTACCCTCAATTTTTCCCTTATGGCTTTATTCATCCATGGTGTCCCATGTACAGCAGGCACCTCAAAGCACTGGAGAGGTCCCACCAACGCTGCCTCCGCAAGATCCTGCAAATCCATTGGCAGGATAGGCGCACCAACGTAAGTGTTATCGCTCAGGCTAACATCCCCATCATCGAAGCTTTGACCATGCTCGATCAGCTCCGATGGACGGGCCACATCGTCCGCATGCCCGATACGAGACTACCAAAGCAAGCGCTCTACTCGGAGCTCCGACCCGGCAAGAAAGCCCCAGGTGGGCAGAGGAAATGCTTCAAGGACACCCTCAAAGCCTCCTTGAAAAAGTGCAACATCCCTACCGACACCTGGGAATCCCTGGCCCAAGACCGCACAAAGTGGAGGAGAAGCATCCGGGAAGGCGCCGAACACCTCGCGTCTCTTCGCCGGGAGCAAGCGGAAGCCAAGCGCAAGCAGCGCAAGGAGCGCACGTCAACCCAAGCACCCCACCCACCCGCCCCTTCAACCACCGTCTGCCCCACCTGTGACAGAGACTGTAGGTCCCGTATTGACTCATCAGTCACCTGAGAACTCATTTTTAATGTGGAAGCAAGTCATCCTCGGTTTCGAGGGACTGCCTAAGAGATGTACTTAATGTACGCCTCTTTCCTTACCCTCAATTTTTCCCTTATGGCTTTATTCATCCATGGTGTCTCATTAGTGTTTAGCTTGTTCTTGTTTTTTAGTGGAATATATTTTTTCCTGGACTCTGTAGAACACTGTTTTAAATGTTTCCCATTGCTGTTCTATGTCATTGTTTGCCAATATTGTTGTCTATTTTATTTTCCCAAGTTCTATTCTCAGCCCCTCAAAATCAGCTTTTCTCCAATCTATTACCCTGGTCTTCATCATACTTATGTCCTTCTCAATTATTATTTTAAAGCATATTATATTATGGTTACAATTGCCTAGATGTTTCCCTACTTTTACTTCTCTTATCTGCTCTGGTTCATTCCAGAGATCCAATAGCGAATCCTCCCTTGTTGGGCTTTTTACATATTGGGTTAGAAAGGAGACCTGTAGACATTGTAGGATCTCCATTCCCTTATCCCCTTTACCTACCCCTTCTGTCCAATTAATATCGGGGTAGTTGAAATCCCCCATGATTATTATTCAATGTTTTTTACTAATTTCCCTAATTTGTTTGCATATTTCTTCCTCCACGTCCCTTCCACTATTAGGTGGTCTGTAGACTACCCCTAATGGTGTGATTGATTCATTATTATCTTTTATCTCTATCCATATGGATTCTATTTTTGTCTTGCTGATAGCTGCGTCACTTTTTTCTACAGCCATTATGTTATCCCAAATAAGTACAGCTACTCCACCTCCCCTTTTTTCCCTCTCTATCTTTTCTAAATATGTTATACGCTGCAATGTTTAATTCCCAGTCCTGATGTTTCTGTAGCCATGTCTCAGTAATCCTACTATCTCTGGTTCCTCGCAATGCATGATTGCCTCCAACTCCCCTGTTTTATTACGGACACTGTGTGCATTGCTGTACAGACAGTTTAACTAATTTTTAATAGCAGTTCCTTTCACTTTATTTTTAACCATCTTTTTACACTCCTGTTCGATAACTCCATTTATTCCCTGGCCATCAATATCCTCCCTTACTTTACTCTTTCCTATGCTCTCCTTTCCTGTTTTGTTTATAATTAGGCTGGTTTCATTTCTTGTAGATCCCTCCCCCCACCTTACTAGTTTAAAGCCTTTGCCACCTCCCTATTTACCCTTTCCGCTAGGACACGGGTCCCATCCCGGTTCAGGTGGAGCCCGTCCCATCGGTACAGCTCCTTCCTCTCCCAGAACTGGTGCAAGTGTCCCATGAAAAGGAACCCCTCTGTCCCACACCAGCCCTTCAGCCACGTGTTAACATCTGACTCCCCAGTATTCCGGGCTTTAGGAACAGGGTCTGAAAATATCCGACTGCCAGTGTCCCGGGAGTTAGGAACAGGCTCTGTAAACATCCGACACCACCCAGTATTCCGGGAGTTAGGAACAGGGTCTGTAAACATCCGACTCCCCCCCCACCCAGTATTCCGGGAGTTAGGAACAAGGTCTGTAAACATCCGACTCCCCCAGTATTCCGGGAGTTAGGAACAAGCTCTGTAAACATAGAAACATAGAAAAATAGGAGCAGGAGTAGGCCATTTGGCCCTTCGAGCCTGCTCCGCCGTTCAATATGATCATGGCTGATCCTCTATCTCAATACCATATTCCCGCTCTCTCCCCATACCCCTTGATGCCTTTTGTGTCTAGAAATCTATCTATCTCCTTAAATACATTCAGTGACTTGGCCTCCACAGCCTTCTGTGGTAGAGAATTCCACAGGTTCACCACCCTCTGAGTGAAGAAGTTTCTCCTCATCTCAGTCCTAAATGTCCTACCCCGTATCCTGAGACTGTGACCCCTCGTTCTAGACCCCCAGCCAGGGGAAACATCCTCCCTGCATCCAGTCTGTCTAGCCCTGTCAGAATTTTATATGTTTCAATGAGATCCCCTCTCATTCTTTTAAACTCTAGTGAATACAGGCCTAGTCGACCCAATCTCTCCTCATACGACAGTGCTGCCATCCCAGGAATCAGTCTGGTGAACCTTTGCTGCACTCCCTCTATGGCAAGTATATCCTTTCTTAGGTAAGGAGACCAAAACTGCACACAGTACACCAGGTGTGGTCTCACCAAGGCCCTGTATAACTGTAGTAAGACATCCTTGCTCCTGTACTCAAATCCTCTTGCAATGAAGGCCAACATACCATTTGCCTTCCTAACTGCTTGCTGCACCTGCATGTTTGCTTTCAGTGACTGGTGTACAAGGACACCCAGGTCCCTTTGTACATCAACATTTCCCAATCTATCACCATTTAAATAATACTCTATCTTTCTGTTTTTCCTACCGAAGTGGATAACTTCACATTTATCCACGTTATACTGCATCTGCCATGCATTTGCCCACTCACTCAACTTGTCTAAATCGCCTTGAAGCCTCTTTGTATCCTCCTCACAACTCACAATCCCACCTAGTTTCATGTCGTCAGCAAACTTGGAAATATTACATTTGGTTCCCTCATCCAAATCATTGATATATATTGTGAATAGCTGGGGCCCACGCACTGAGCCCTGCGGTACCCCACTAGTCATCGCCTGCCACCCCGAAAAAGATCCATTTATTCCTACTCTGTTTCCTGTCTGTTAACCAATTTTCAATCCATGCCAGTATATTACCTCCAATCCCATGTGTGCTTTAATTTTGCACACTAACCTCTTATGTGGGACTTTATCAAAGGCCTTCTGAAAATCCAAATACACCACATCCACTGCTTCTCCCTGATCTATTCTACCAGTTACATCCTCAAAAAACTCCAGTAGGTTTGTCAAACACGATTTGCCTTTCAGAAATCCATGTTGACTTTGTCTAATCCCGTTGATATTTTCTAAGTGTCCTGTTATCACATCCTTTATAACAGACTCTAGCATTTTCCCTACTACTGATGTTAGGCTAACCGGTCTGTAGTTCCGTGTTTTCTCTCTCCCTCCTTTTTTTAAATAGGAGGAAGAAGTAAACATCCGACTCACCTTGTATTCCAGGAGTTGGGCACAGGGTCTGAAAACTGTCCGACTCCCCCAGTATTCCGGGAGTTAGGAACAGGGTCTGAAAACGGTCCGACTCCCCCAGTATTCCGGGAGTTAGGAACAAGGTCTGAAAACGGTCCGACTCCCCCAGTATTCCGGGAGTTAGGAATGCTGGGTGAGACGGATGTTTTCAGACCCTGCTCCTGGTAATTCCGGTGTTACCTTGGTAAACCACCCAGAGAATCAGCACTTTCCCATCAGGACAAAGACTGGTCGCAAGATCTTTAAGGATGAGGAAGGCCATTCGGCCCATCTTAGTTCATCAATCCAGACGAGAGCAAACAGAATGATTGTGGGATTGGATTATGAAACGAGATCATGTAAATTGGGCATGCGTGACACCCTCACTCAAAGACCGAGAGGTGATACGATTGCTGGTTTTAGGATTGTAAAGGGACTAGACTGTGTGCAGTTTTGGTCGCCTTATCTGAGGAAGGATGTTCTTGCCATGGAAGGAGTTCAGCGAAGATTCACAAGGCTGATACCTGGGATGGCAGGAATGACATATGAGGAGAGATTGGGTCGATTGGGCTTAAACTTGCTGGAGTATAGAAGAATGAGAGGGGATCTCATCGAAACATATAAAATTCTGACAGGTCTGGATAAACTAGATGCAGGAAGAATGTTCCCGATGGTTGGAGAGTCCAGAACCAGGGGTCACAGTCTAAGGATAAGGGGTAAGCCATTTAGGACAGAAATGAGGAAGAATTTCTTCACCCAGAGAGTGGTGAACCTGTGGAATTCTCTACCACAGAAGGTAGTTGAGGCCAAGTCATTAAATATATTCAAGAATGAGTTCGATATATTTCTTAAAGCTAAAGGTATCAAGGGATATGGGGAGAAAGCAGGGTCAGGGTACTGAGTTTGGATGATCAGCCATGATCTCATCGAATGGCGGAGCAGGCTCGAGGGGCCAAATGGCCTACTCCTGCTCCTATCTTCTATGTTAGACCACGACAAGCTGTTTCACCTTTCTCTCCTACCTTTCTTCTCTCCGGGTAGTGTCGGCACGCTGTAAGCAATCACCTCTGGCTCCGACCAGGACTGCTCCCCCCGGCCCTGTGAGAATTAGAAGCTCAGTTATTCCGTAGTGTGAACCACGGTTCTAACCCGTGCGAGGCATCATTTACTCTGGACACGAGGGCACTGGCGACATACAAGGCACTGCTCCGAGCAGAGTCCCAACACTTTCCCCTTCACTCCTGCTGTAATTCCTGGGTTTTCCTGGTGGCTCTGCCATAACTCCAGCGGGAGGCGGGCAAAACTCCCAGAGAAGGGGCTTTCGTACTTTTCGTACCCCAGTAAAAGAGGGTGCAGCAGCATAATGGCTTTGAGGTGTTGTAAGGTAGGAAATGTCAATTTGCGCACAGCAAGCTCCAGATAATCTGTTTTTGTGATTGTTGGTTGAGGGATAAATATTGGCCCAGGACAGCGGGGATTTTTTAAAATTCGTTCATGGGATGTGGGCGTCGCTGGCAAGGCCAGCATTTATTGCCCATCCCTATTTGCCCTTGAGAAGGTGGTGGTGAGCCGCCTTCTTGAACCGCTGCAGTCCATGAGGTGAAGGTACTCCCACAGTGCTGTTAGGGAGGGAGTTCCAGGATTTTGACCTAGCAACAATGAAGGAACGGCGATATATTTCCAAGTCAGGATGGTGTGAGACTTGGAGGGGAACTTGGAGGTGGTGGTGTTCCCCTGCGCTTGCTGCCCTTGTCCTTCTAGGTGGAAGAGGTCGCGGGTTTGGGAGGTGCTGCCGAAGAAGCCTTGGCGAGTTACTGCAGTGCATCTCGTAGATGGTACACACTGCAGCCACGGTACGCCGGTGGTGGAGGGAGTGAATGTTTAAGGTGGTGGATGTGGTGCCAATCAAGCGGGCTGCTTTGTCCTGGATGGTGTCGAGCTTTTTGAGTGTTGTTGGAGCTGCATTCATCCAGGCAAGTGGAGAGTATTCCATCACACCCCTGACTTGTTCCTTGTATATGGTGGAAAGGCTTTGGGGAGTCAGGAGGTGAGACACTCGCCGCAGAATACCCAGCCTCTGACCTGCTCTTGTTGCCACAGTATTTATGTGGCTGGTCCAGTTAAGTTTCTGGTCAATGGTGACCCCCAGAATGTTGATGGTGGGGGATTCGGCAATGGTAATGCCGTTGAATATCAAGGGGCAGAGGTTAGACTCTTGCTTGTTAGAGATAGTCATTGCCTGGCACTTGTGTAGCGTGAATGTTACCTGCCACTTATCAGCCCAAGCCTGAACGTCGTCCAGGTCTTGTTGCATGCGGGCATGGACTGCTTCATTATCTGAGGAGTTGTGAATGGCAGTGAACACTTTGCAGTCATCAGCGAACATCCCCATTTCTGACCTTATGTCGGAGGGAAGGTCATTGATGAAGCAGCTGAAGATGGTTGGGCCTAGGACACTGCCCTGAGGATACCACACCTGCTCTTCTTTGAAATAGTGCCATGGCATCTTTTACGCCCACCTGAGAGAGCAGATGGGGCCTCGGTTTAGTGCTGTGTCACTATTTTGAAGCACGATGAGTTGCGCACAGCAAGCTCCCGCAAAGAGCAATGCGATATCTGTTTCAATGATGCTGATTAAGGGATAAATATTTGCTCAGGACACCGGGGATAACTCCCTTGCTCTTCTTAAAAAAACAAACAATGGCTTTGCTTTGAAGTCCCCGAGAGAGCAGACGGGGTCTCGGTTTAACGTCTCATCCGAAAGATGGCACCTACGACAGTTCAGCACTCCCTCAGAACTTTTGAAGTGTAGTCAGCTGTGGCTCAGTGGGTAGCACTCTCCCCTTTGAGTCAGAAGGTTGTGGGTTCACAGTCCCCACTCCAGACTTGAGCACAAAAATCTAGGCTGACACTCCCAGTGCAGTGCTGAGGGAGCGCTGCACTGTCGGAGGTGCCGTCTTTCGGATGAGACGTTAAACCGAGGCCCCGTCTGCCCTCTCAGGTGGACGTAAGAGATCCCATGGCACTATTTCGAAGAAGAGCAGGGGAGTTCTCCCTGGTGTCCTGGCCAATATTTACCCCTCAATCAACATCACTAAAAAAAAACACATTATCTGGTCATTATCACATTGCTGTTCGTGGGACCTTGCTGTGGGAAAATCAGCTGCCACGTTTCCTACATTACAACAGTGACTACATTTCAGAAAGAGTACTTCATTGGCTGTAAAGCGCTTTGGGACGTCCGGTGGTCGTGTATAAATGCAAGTCTTTCTTTCACTGTTGTGATGTAGGAAACACGGCAGCCAATTGCGCACAGCAAGCTCCCACAAACAGCAATAATGACCAGATCATCTGTTTTCGAGATGTTGATTGAGGGGTAAATATTGGCTCAGGACACCGGGGAGAACTCCCCTGCTCTTCTTCGAAATAGCGCTCGTGGGATCTTTTACGTCCACCCGAGAGAGGAGACGGGATAGCCTCGGTTTAACGTCTCATCCGAAAGACGGCACCTCCGACAGTGCGGCGCTCCCTCAGCACTGCACTGGAAGGGTCAGCCTAGATTTTTGTGCTCAAGTCTCTGGAGTGGGTCTTGAACCCACAACCTTCTGACTCAGAGGCGAGAGTGCTACCCACTGAGCCACGGCTGACACTGAATCTGCTGACACCCCGCTTCCCCCCCTCCCTTCCTCCGGCCTCTCACCGCCCGGCTCCCCGCCTCACTCCGGGCTTCGATCTCCCTCCCTCGCCGCTGCTGCCGCCGCTCCTTCTGGGCTCGGTCGCGGACCGGGCTCCGGGAGCCGGAGCTGGAGCCTGGCCCGGCCCCGCTGCTGATCCAGGCCGAGGCCCGGGGGTAGAGCCGAGCCTCCCGCCGGCAGAGCCGCAGCAACATGTCCGGCCGGTCAAGCAGAGGCCCGGCGACTAAACCAGCCGTATGGGCGCCGCCATCTTGCTGACCTTTCACCTCGGGACGCCAGAAGGGGGCGGGGCGGAGCTCATTAACATATTCCACCTGCCAATCACAGCCAGGTATGATCATTCCCAAACTCAGTAATCATCCCTCAAACTCAAGAGTGATCATCCCTCAAACTCAGAATAATTAATACAAACTCTGAGTGATCAACCAGATTGATCCAAGATTACTTGTGGGTACCATAGCCTAGTGGTTATGGCACTGGACTAACAGCCCAGAATCCAAGAGTACATAATCCCACCGTGGAAAAATAAGAAATTGAATTTAATAAATCTTATCTTTTGTGCCACCAGAGAATGGCCAAGCCGACAGATTCTTGTAAAGACCAAATTGGTTTATTAATGTCCTTCAGGGAAGGGAACCTGGCCTAAATGTGAAATTGGCTCAAAATCAGTGATGGGCAATTAATATTACCTTGCCAGTGTAACCCACATCTCAAAATATCCCTCAGAGCAATCACCCACACTTGGAGTAATGAACCAAACTCAGCCAATCACCCAAAGTCAGCGTAATCACACAGCTCTGTTCAATCTCCAGATCATTCCCAGATATCAGTAATAACCTCATTCTGCTTGTTGTGTCTGTAATAACCTGGGTCCATTCCAGGTGTCAATCCGACTATATATTTATGTCCTGAATACTTTGTGTAATTGCTTCCAAGAACTCTGCATAGGTTATTTCTCACACCTAAGTATTCCAAGTAGTGTCTGTGTCTCTTCCCGAATGTTCCTGTAGCTTCTGTCTCCCAAGTACTCCTTTTAAATCATTTTTTAATTAATTTATGTGATGTGGGCGTCGCTGGCAAGGCCAGCATTTATTGCCCATCCCTAGTTGCCCTTGAGAACGTGGTGGTGAGCCGCCTTCTTGAACCGCTGCAGTCCATGAGGTGAAGGTACTCCCACTGTGCTGTTAGGGTGGGAGTTCCAGATTTTGATCCAGCGACGATGAAGGAACAGCGATATATTTCCAAGTCAGGATGGTGTGTGACTTGCAGGGGAACTTTGAGGTGGTGGTGTTCCCATGCGCCTGCTGCCCATGTCCTTCTAGGTAGCAGAGGTCGCGGGTTTGGAAGGTGCTGTCGAAGAAGCCTTGGCTGAGTTGCTGCAGTGCATCTTGCAGATGGTACACACTGCAGCCACGGTACACCAGTGGTGGAGGGAGTGAATGTTTAAGGTGGTGGATAGGGTGCCAATTAAGTGGGCTGCTTTGTCCTGGATGGTGTCGAGCTTCTTGAGTGTTGTTGGAGCTGCACTTATCCAGGCAAGTGGAGAGTATTCCATCACACTCCTGACTTGTGCCTTGTAGATGGTGGAAAGGCTTTGGGGAATCAGGAGGGGAGACACGCGCTGCAAAATACCCAGGCTGTGACCTGCTCTTGTTGCCACAGTATTTGTGTGACTGGTCCAGTTAAGCTTCTGGTCAGTGGTGACCCCCAGCATGTTGATGGTGGGGGATTCGGCGATGGTAATGCTGTTGATTGTCAAGGGGCAGTGGTTAGACTCTCTTGTTGGAGGTGGTCATCGCCTGGCACTTGTGTAGCGCAACTGTTACCTGCCACTTATCAGCCCAAGCCTGAATGTCGTCCAGGTCTTGCTGCATGCGGGCATAGACTGCTTCATTATCTGAGGAGTTGTGATTGAACACTGAGCAATCATCAGCGAACATCCCCATCTCTGACCTTATGATGGAGGGAAGGTCATTGATGAAGCAGCTGAAGATGGTTGGGCATAGGACACTGTCCTGGGGAACTCCTACAGTGACATCCTGGGGCTGAGATGATTGGCCTCTCAACAACCACCTTATTTGTGCTAGGTATAACTCCAGCCAGTGGTGAATTTCCCCCCCCCCCACTTCCCATTGACTTCAATTTTACTAAGGCTCCTTGATGCCACACTCAGTCAAGTGGTGCCTTGATGGCAAGGGCAGTCACTTGCTCCTCACCTTTGGAATTGAACTCTTTTGTCCATGTTTGGACCAAGGCTGTAATGAGGTCTGGAGCCGAGTGGTCCTCGCGGAACCCAAACTGAGCATCAGTGAGCAGGTTATTGTTAAGTGCCGCTTGATAGCACTATTGATGACACCTTCCATTACTTTGCTGATGATTAAGAGTAGACTGATGGGGCAGTAATTGGCCGGATTGGATTTGTTATGCTTTTTGTGGACAGGACATACCTGGGCAGTTTTCCACATTGTCAGGTAGATGCCAGTGTTGTAGCTGTACTGGAACAGCTTGGCTAGATGCATGGCTAGTTCTGGAGCACAAGTCTTCAGCACGACAGCTGGGATATTGTCGGGGCCCATAGCCTTTGCTGTATCCAGAGTATCGCCTGATTGCTATCTGCTTTGGAGTTGTTCTATTCAATGTGAAACATCACTCATCCCAAGAAACATCTCCTGAAATCTATCTGCTTCGGAGTTATTGTCCTAGCCAATATTTATCCCTCACTCAACATCACTAAAACAGATTATCTGGTCATTATCACATTGCTGTTTGTTGGAGCTTGCTGTGCGCAAATTGGCAGACATTTCCTACATTACAACAGTGACTACACTTCAAAAGACGTACTCATTGGCTGTAATGCGCTTTGGGACGACCAGTGGTCGTGAAAGGCACTATACAAATGTAAGTCTTTCTTTCTTTCTTTCTAGTTGTTCTATTCAATTTGGATAGTTGGACACCTCAATTGGCCTAGATGTCTTTGAACCCGACTGTAAGTGGCAGCTGTATTTCTGTGGGCAAACACCGTTTTGTGTCCTGTGACTGCCTGACCACTTACTGTCGTTACAAGAGAATGGGAAGAGTGGAGTCAGAGTCGAAGGCAGATTAGGATACTGGGACAGAATTCGAATCGTGGGAGTTGGGAGGCAAATTAGGGCGAGTCAGATCAGGAGAATGGGGCAGCAGATCGGGAAGAATCCTGCATGGGGTCCAAAACAGATCTGTGGCCAAGAGCTAATCAGGAGAGCCAAGACTACTTTGTTTGGGAGTATCTTCATAGGATTTTGAATGGCATATCCGAGGCAATCTTTCTCCCAGTCACTCTGCGCCAACTGCGAACAACCTTTTGCAATGCGAGGGGCAGCGTAAGTATTATGTTGAACATTAGCGCAGAAGTGGCTATGTTGTTTTGGATACTTGTTGGAGCACAGTAAAGTCTGCATTACCACATCATAGAATTTTACAGCACAGGAGGCCATTCGGCCCATTGTGCCTGTGCCAGCTCTTGGAAAGAACAATCCAATTAGTCCCACTCTTTTCCCACAGCCCTGCAATGTTCTCCCCTTCCAAGTATTTATCCAATTCCCTTTTGAAAGTTACTATTGAATCTGCTTCCACCGCCCTTTAAGGCAGTGCATTCCAGATCATAGCTGGCTGTGTAGAAAAAAAAATTCCCATTTCCCTTCTGGTTCTTTTACCAATTTCCTTAAAAATATCTACTGTTTTAACAGTGGTGCATTATCAGTTTACAATGCAATAAACCTGAAAAGTTAGCTTAACAGTTTAAGCAATGAGAAAGTGTTATTCCTCCATCTTCGGCTGTTGAGGAACCCCATGTGAAGGCAGGGTCTCGATCCAGTAAATCGACAAACAGTGACGGGGCCTGCGTTCAATCCCTGGGTTTACTACATTTAGCCGATCTACTGCCGAGTCCCAGTACATGATGCTCTGCAGCAACTCACCCAGGCTTCTTCGACAGCACCTCCCAAGCCCCTCCCGTGACCTCCGCCACCTAGAAGGACAAGGGCAGAAAGCGCATGGGAACACCACCAACTCGAAGTTCGCCATTAGAGTGCAGTCAGTGTTGCAATGTGGGAAACACAACAGCCATGTTTACGCACAGCAAGATCTCACAAAGAGCAACGCTGTAATGACCAGATAATGTTTTTTTAAAGTGACGTTGGTTGGAAAGTGAAAGGGAGGGGAAAGAGAAACAGACAAAAAAAAGGAACAGAATAAAAGGGCACACGGGAAACAAGAGTTGTGGGAATGATGACCATGTCAGGCTTAGAGGTATTTTTTTGTTGCGAACTTAACAATAATCGTATCCACAACTGGTCCAGCATGAGAAGGTGAGAGAATACTTCGACGTCCAGCTTCAAGGAGTTTGGGAACTATTTTTATAAAGTAAGTTTAATTCCGCTCAGCCAGATTCCCATTTTCACACCATGCATGGATGCTGATCCCACTGTCGGGCCATACTTCTTCTGCCCTGGCCCCAGGGTTGGGGTTTGCTCAGTCCAACCAGCGTTTGAGTCACAGCTGGGTTTACACGCGTGTTCAGCAAGACCATTTATTTCAATACATCTGCTCAGTGAAGGATCGTCTCCCCCAGCATTAAATATCAAATCAGTAACAATGATCACAAGCAGAGCGGCATAGCACCAATCCCAGCCCACACAGTACGAGCACCTGCCGGCCAGGTACAGAGCGGGTAGTTCAACCCAGGGCTCTGTGACTGCAGTAACCGAGAACAGCCCTCACCCAGAGAGAGTCCGCACTATACCCACCTCACCCAGAGAGAGCCCGCACTATACCCTCCTAACCCAGAGAGCCCGCACTATACCCTCCTAACCCAGAGAGAGCCCGCACTATACCCACCTCACCCAGAGAGAGTCCGCACTATACCCACCTCACCCAGAGAGAGTCCGCACTATACCCACCTCACCCAGAGAGAGCCCGCACTATACCCCCCTCACCCAGAGAGAGCCCGCACTATACCCCCCTCACCCAGAGAGAGCCCGCACTATACCCCCCCTCACCCAGAGCCTGCACTATACCCCCCTCACCATACCCCCCTCACCCAGAGAGCCCACACTATACCCCCCTCACCCAGAGCCTGCACTATACCCCCCTCACCCAGAGCCTGCACTATACCCCCCTCACCCAGAGCCCGCACTATACCCCCCTCACCCAGAGAGAGCCCGCACTATACCCCCCTCACCCAGAGCCTGCACTATACCCCCCTCACCATACCCCCCTCACCCAGAGAGCCCACACTATACCCCCCTCACCCAGAGCCTGCACTATACCCCCTCACCCAGAGCCCGCACTATACCCCCCTCACCCAGAGCCCGCACTATACCCCCCTCACCCAGAGCCCGCACTATACCCCCCTCACCCAGAGCCCGCACTGTACCCCCCTCACCCAGAGCCCGCACTGTACCCCCCTCACCCAGAGCCATACCCCCCTCACCCAGAGAGCCCACACTATACCCCCCTCACCCAGAGCCTGCACTATACCCCCCTCACCCAGAGCCCGCACTATACCCCCCTCACCCAGAGCCAGCACTATACCCCCCTCACCAGAGCCCGCACTATACCCCTCACCCAGAGCCCGCACTATACCCCCACCCAGAGCCCGCACTATACCCCCCTCACCCAGAGCCCGCACTATACCCCCCTCACCCAGAGCCCGCACTATACCCCCCTCACCCAGAGCCAGCACTATACCCCCCTCACCCAGAGCCCGCACTATACCCCTCACCCAGAGCCCGCACTATACCCCCCTCACCCAGAGACTGCACTATACCCCCTCACCCAGAGCCCGCACTATACCCCCCTCACCCAGAGCCCGCACTATACCCCCCTCACCCAGAGACTGCACTATACCCCCTCACCCAGAGCCAGCACTATACCCCCCTCACCCAGAGCCCGCACTATACCCCCCTCACCCAGAGCCCGCACTATACCCCCTCACCCAGAGCCCGCACTATAACCCCCTCACCCAGAGCCCGCACTATACCCCCCTCACCCAGAGCCCGCACTATACCCCCCTCACCCAGAGCCCGCACTATACCCCCCTCACCCAGAGCCGCACTATACCCCCCTCACCCAGAGCCCGCACTATACCCCCTCACCCAGAGCCCGCAATATACCCCCCTCACCCAGAGCCCGCACTATAGCCCCCTCACCCAGAGCCTGCACTATACCCCCCTCACCCAGAGCCCGCACTATACCCCCCTCACCCAGAGAGAGCCCGCACTATACCCACTGACCCCCCCCCCCCGCCCCCCGCGAGATTCCACACCGGACCCATCCACACCTACACCCAGTGAGCCCGCACTCTACCCATCCTCAGTTACAGACCCTTTTACAGCCGACAGTGCCCCACACCTACTGACCACGTTACACCCACATGCCAGTGGCTGATCTTACAGCTCATGCACCCGACTCAATGCGCCTGCCCGGGCCTCCTCGCCCGACCGCCCAGCCTGCCCGGGCCTCCTCACCCGTCCGCCCAGCCTGCTCGCACTGTGTTTGCCAGCGGAGTGATCCGTTACCGCCCGATCCTTCCCCCCGCCCCCCGATTACGAATTGGCTCGAGATTATCTGTATCGTGCAAACCTGATTGGCTGGACTCGGGGGTCCCCGCGCTGCATGCACCCTCCCCAGGATCCGCAGCAAATGGCAAAAGGTTCCAATTAAATAAATTTACAAATGCCATACAAATTTACAGATCTAGTTAAAAAAAACACCTCTCCTCTACAAGAAAAGCAAATGTCACGAGCGTGTCGAGACCCTTCAGTTGGCGTGTCAAGGTACAGAGAGAGGGTGGGGTGGGGGGGGGGTTAGAGGGGAGACCACGTTCGGGGAGAGGCGAGTCCCCTGGTTTGATCCACTCCAGCTCTCCCCCCCCACCCCTTCAGTTCTCTGGCGGGTGACTATGTCCATGATTCGAGTGCTCTGGGCCGTGGTTGTGGTCCGCAGGATGTGGCGCGTTGCCAGAGAAAGGCCTCTTGTGGCCTCGGACGCAGTGAGCGTTGCCGCAGCCCGCCGTCTTCGTCCTCGCTCTCCGACGAGCTTTCCCCGAAGGCCCTGGGCTTCTCGTAAATGCAGCAGCCTAGAAACAGCGAGGGAAATTTACTGTAGAGAGAACGCTGCACACACTGTCCAAACCTGGGAACATCAATGGAGACTCAGTATAGAGAGAACTCCCTCACTGTCCGAACCTGGGGTCATCAATGGAGACTCAGTATAGAGAGAACTCCCTCACTGTCCGAACCTGGAGTCATCAATGGAGACTCAGTATAGAGAGAACTCCCTCACTGTCCAAACTAGGGAACATCATCAATGGAGACTCAGTATAGAGAGAACTCCCTCACTGTCCAAACCTGGAGTCAATGGAGACTCAGTATAGAGAGAACTCCCTCACTGTCCGAACCTGGGGTCAATGGAGACTCAGTATAGAGAGAACTCCCTCACTGTCCGAACCTGGGGTCATCAATGGAGACTCAGTATAGAGAGAACTCCCTCACTGTCCGAACCTGGGGTCATCAATGGAGACTCAGTATAGAGAGAACTCCCTCACTGTCCGAACCTGGGAACATCATCAATGGAGACTCAGTATAGAGAGAACTCCCTCACTGTCCGAACCTGGGGTCAATGGAGACTCAGTATAGAGAGAACTCCCTCAATGTCTGAACCTGGGGTTAGTGGAGACTCAGTATAGAGAGAACTCCCTCACTGTCTGAACCTGGAGTCATCAATGGAGACTCAGTATAGAGAGAACTCCCTCACTGTCTGAACCTGGGGTCAATGGAGACTCAGTATAGAGAGAACTCCCTCACTGTCTGAACCTGGGGTCAATGGAGACTCAGTATAGAGAGAACTCCCTCACTGTCTGAACCTTGGGTCATCAATGGAGACTCAGTATAGAGAGAACTCCCTCACTGTCTGAACCTGGGGTCATCAATGGAGACTCAGTATAGAGAGAACTCCCTCACTGTCCGAACCTGGGGTCAATGGAGACTCAGTATAGAGAGAACTCCCTCACTGTCTGAACCTGGGGTCATCAATGGAGACTCTGTAGAGAGAGAACTCCCTCACTGTCCGAACCTGGGGTCAATGGAGACTCAGTATAGAGAGAACTCCCTCACTGTCTGAACCTGGGGTCATCAATGGAGACTCCGTATAGAGAGAACTCCCTCACTGTCTGAACCTGGGGTCATCATCAATGGAGACTCAGTATAGAGAGAACTCCCTCACTGTCCGAACCTGGGAACATCATCAATGGAGACTCAGTATAGAGAGAACTCCCTCACTGTCCGAACCTGGGGTCATCAATGGAGACTCCGTATAGAGAGAACTCCCTCACTGTCTGAACCTGGGGTCATCAATGGAGACTCCGTATAGAGAGAACTCCCTCACTGTCCAAACCTGGGAACATCATCAATGGAGACTCAGTATAGAGAGAACTCCCTCACTGTCTGAACCTGGGGTCAATGGAGACTCAGTATAGAGAGAACTCCCTCACTGTCCGAACCTGGGGTCATCAATGGAGACTCAGTATAGAGAGAACTCCCTCACTGTCCGAACCTGGGAACATCATCAATGGAGACTCAGTATAGAGAGAACTCCCACACTGTCCGAACCTGGGAACATCAATGGAGACTCAGTATAGAGAGAACTCCCTCACTGTCCGAACCTGGGGTCATCAATGGAGACTCAGTATAGAGAGAACTCCCTCACTGTCCGAACCTTGGGTCAATGGAGACTCAGTATAGAGAGAACTCCCTCACTGTCTGAACCTGGGGTCATCAATGGAGACTCAGTATAGAGAGAACTCCCTCACTGTCTGAACCTGGGGTCATCAATGGAGACTCAGTATAGAGAGAACTCCCTCACTGTCCGAACCTGGGGTCAATGGAGACTCAGTATAGAGAGAACTCCCTCACTGTCCGAACCTGGGGTCATCAATGGAGACTCAGGAAAGAGAGAACTCCCTCACTGTCTGAACCTGGGGTCAATGGAGACTCAGTATAGAGAGAACTCCCTCACTGTCTGAACCTGGGGTCATCAATGGAGACTCAGTATAGAGAGAACTCCCTCACTGTCCGAACCTGGGGTCATCAATGGAGACTCAGTATAGAGAGAACTCCCTCACTGTCCGAACCTGGGGTCATCAATGGAGACTCCGTATAGAGAGAACTCCCTCACTGTCTGAACCTGGGAACATCATCAATGGAGACTCAGTATAGAGAGAACTCCCTCACTGTCCAAACCTGAGAACATCATCAATGGAGACTCAGTATAGAGAGAACTCCCTCACTGTCTGAACCTGGGGTCATCAATGGAGACTCAGTACAGAGAGAACTCCCTCACTGTCCGAACCTGGGAACATCATCAATGGAGACTCAGTATAGAGAGAACTCCCTCACTGTCCGAACCTGGGGTCAATGGAGACTCAGTATAGAGAGAACTCCCTCACTGTCCGAACCTGGAGTCAATGGAGACTCAGTATAGAGAGAACTCCCTCACTGTCTGAACCTGGGAACATCATCAATGGAGACTCAGTATAGAGAGAACTCCCTCACTGTCCGAACCTGGGGTCAATGGAGACTCAGTATAGAGAGAACTCCCTCACTGTCCGAACCTGGAGTCAATGGAGACTCAGTATAGAGAGAACTCCCTCACTGTCTGAACCTGGGGTCAATCGAGACTCAGTATAGAGAGAACTCCCTCACTGTCTGAACCTGGGGTCATCAATGGAGACTCAGTACAGAGAGAACTCCCTCACTGTCTGAACCTGGGGTCATCAATGGAGACTCAGTATAGAGAGAACTCCCTCACTGTCCGAACCTGGTAACATCATCAATGGAGACTCAGTATAGAGAGAACTCCCTCACTGTCTGAACCTGGGATCATCATCAATGGAGACTCAGTATAGAGAGAACTCCCTCACTGTCTGAACCTGGGGTCATCAATGGAGACTCAGTATAGAGAGAGAACTCCCTCACTGTCTGAACCTGGGGTCATCAATGGAGACTCAGTATAGAGAGAACTCCCTCACTGTCCGAACCTGGTAACATCATCAATGGAGACTCAGTATAGAGAGAGAACTCCCTCACTGTCTGAACCTGGGGTCAATGGAGACTCAGTATAGAGAGAACTCCCTCACTGTCTGAACCTGGGGTCATCAATGGAGCCTCAGTATAGAGAGAACTCCCTCACTGTCCGAACCTGGGGTCAATGGAGACTCAGTATAGAGAGAACTCCCTCACTGTCTGAACCTGGGGTCATCAATGGAGACTCAGTATAGAGAGAACTCCCTCACTGTCTGAACCTGGGGTCATCAATGGAGACTCAGTATAGAGAGAACTCCCTCACTGTCTGAACCTGGGGTCAATGGAGACTCAGTATAGAGAGAACTCCCTCACTGTCCGAACCTGGGGTCAATGGAGACTCAGTATAGAGAGAACTCCCTCACTGTCCGAACCTGGGGTCATCAATGGAGACTCAGTATAGAGAGAACTCCCTCACTGTCCGAACCTGGGAACATCAATGGAGACTCAGTATAGAGAGAACTCCCTCACTGTCCGAACCTGGAGTCATCAATGGAGACTCAGTATAGAGAGAACTCCCTCACTGTCCGAACCTGGGAACATCATCAATGGAGACTCAGTATAGAGAGAACTCCCTCACTGTCTGAACCTGGGGTCATCAATGGAGACTCAGTATAGAGAGAACTCCCTCACTGTCTGAACCTGGAGTCAATGGAGACTCAGTATAGAGAGAACTCCCTCACTGTCTGAACCTGGAGTCATCAATGGAGACTCAGTATAGAGAGAACTCCCTCACTGTCTGAACCTGGGGTCATCAATGGAGACTCAGTATAGAGAGAACTCCCTCACTGTCTGAACCTGGTAACATCATCAATGGAGACTCAGTATAGAGAGAACTCCCTCACTGTCCGAACCTGGGGTCATCAATGGAGACTCAGTATAGAGAGAACTCCCTCACTGTCCGAACCTGGAGTCAATGGAGACTCAGTATAGAGAGAACTCCCTCACTGTCCAAACCTGGGAACATCATCAATGGAGACTCAGTATAGAGAGAACTCCCTCACTGTCTGAACCTGGGGTCAATGGAGACTCAGTATAGAGAGAACTCCCTCACTGTCTGAACCTTGGGTCAATGGAGACTCAGTATAGAGAGAACTCCCTCACTGTCTGAACCTGGGGTCAATGGAGACTCAGTATAGAGAGAACTCCCTCACTGTCCGAACCTGGGGTCATCAATGGAGACTCAGTATAGAGAGAACTCCCTCACTGTCCGAACCTGGGGTCATCAATGGAGACTCAGTATAGAGAGAACTCCCTCACTGTCTGAACCTGGGGTCAATGGAGACTCAGTATAGAGAGAACTCCTCACTGTCTGAACCTGGGGTCAATGGAGACTCAGTATAGAGAGAACTCCCTCGCTGTCCGAACCTGGGGTCATCAATGGAGACTCAGTATAGAGAGAACTCCCTCACTGTCCAAACCTGGGAACATCATCAATGGAGACTCAGTATAGAGAGAACTCCCTCACTGTCCGAACCTGGGGTCAATGGAGACTCAGTATAGAGAGAACTCCCTCACTGTCCAAACCTGGAGTCAATGGAGACTCAGTATAGAGAGAACTCCCTCACTGTCCGAACCTGGGGTCATCAATGGAGACTCAGTATAGAGAGAACTCCCTCACTGTCCGAACCTGGAGTCATCAATGGAGACTCAGTATAGAGAGAACTCCCTCACTGTCTGAACCTGGGGTCAATGGAGACTCAGTATAGAGAGAACTCCCTCACTGTCCGAACCTGGGGTCAATGGAGACTCAGTATAGAGAGAACTCCCTCACTGTCCGAACCTGGGGTCATCAATGGAGCCTCAGTATAGAGAGAACTCCCTCACTGTCTGAACCTGGGGTCAATGGAGACTCAGTATAGAGAGAACTCCCTCACTGTCCGAACCTGGGGTCAATGGAGACTCAGTATAGAGAGAAGTCCCTCACTGTCCAAACCTGGAGTCAATGGAGACTCAGTATAGAGAGAACTCCCTCACTGTCCGAACCTGGGAACATCATCAATGGAGACTCAGTATAGAGAGAACTCCCTCACTGTCCGAACCTGGGGTCATCAATGGAGACTCAGTATAGAGAGAACTCCCTCACTGTCCGAACCTGGGGTCATCAATGGAGACTCAGTATAGAGAGAACTCCCTCACTATACTGAGTCTCCATTGATGACCCCAGGTTCGGACAGTGAGGGAGTTCTCTCTGTACTGAGTCTCCATTGACCCCAGGTTCGGACAGTGAGGGAGTTCTCTCTATACTGAGTCTCCATTGACCCCAGGTTCAGACAGTGAGGGAGTTCTCTCTATACTGAGTCTCCATTGATGACCCCAGGTTCGGACAGAGAGAACTCCCTCACTGTCCGAACCTGGGGTCAATGGAGACTCAGTATAGAGAGAACTCCCTCACTGTCTGAACCTGGGAACATCATCAATGGAGACTCAGTATAGAGAGAACTCCCTCACTGTCTGAACCTGGGGTCAATGGAGACTCAGTATAGAGAGAACTCCCTCACTGTCCCAACCTGGGAACATCATCAATGGAGACTCAGTATAGAGAGAACTCCCTCACTGTCCCAACCTGGGAACATCATCAATGGAGACTCAGTATAGAGAGAACTCCCTCACTGTCCGAACCTGGAGTCAATGGAGACTCAGTATAGAGAGAACTCCCTCACTGTCCGAACCTGGGGTCATCAATGGAGACTCAGTATAGAGAGAACTCCCTCACTGTCTGAACCTGGGGTCATCATCAATGGAGACTCAGTATAGAGAGAACTCCCTCACTGTCCGAACCTGGGAACATCATCAATGGAGACTCAGTATAGAGAGAACTCCCTCACTGTCCGAACCTGGAGTCAATGGAGACTCAGTATAGAGAGAACTCCCTCACTGTCCGAACCTGGGGTCAATGGAGACTCAGTATAGAGAGAACTCCCTCACTGTCTGAACCTGGTAACATCATCAATGGAGACTCAGTATAGAGAGAACTCCCTCACTGTCCGAACCTGGGGTCATCAATGGAGACTCAGTATAGAGAGAACTCCCTCACTGTCCGAACCTGGGGTCATCAATGGAGACTCAGTATAGAGAGAACTCCCTCACTGTCCGAACCTGGGAACATCATCAATGGAGACTCAGTATAGAGAGAACTCCCTCACTGTCCGAACCTGGGGTCATCAATGGAGACTCAGTATAGAGAGAACTCCCTCACTGTCTGAACCTGGGGTCATCAATGGAGACTCAGTATAGAGAGAACTCCCTCACTGTCCGAACCTGGGGTCATCAATGGAGACTCAGTATAGAGAGAACTCCCTCACTGTCTGAACCTGGGGTCAATGGAGACTCAGTATAGAGAGAACATAAGAACATAAGAACATAAGAAATAGGAGCAGGAGTAGGCCAATCGGCCCATCGAGCCTGCTCCGCCATTCAATAAGATCATGGCTGATCTGATCCTAACCGCCAATCTACTATCTATCACAGAAACATCTCCTGCATCTAACAGAATTGCACACACGAAATAGGAGCAGAATCAGGCTACACAGTCCCTGGGCCCGCTCCACTACCCACAGGGCCATGACCGATCCGAACCTAGACTCATGTCCAAATTTCTGCCCGCTCCCCGTAACCCTTAATGCCCTTTACTTCTAGGAAACTGTCTATTTCTGTTTTAAATTTAATTAATGTTGTAGCTTCTACAGCTTTTTGTGGCAGCATATTCCATGGACCTACCACCCTCTGAGTGAAGTAGTTCTTCCTCATCTCAGTTTTGAAAGAGCAGCCCCTTATTCTAAGACTATGTCCCCTAGTTCTCGTCTCACCCGTCATCGGGAACATCCTCCCCGCATCCACCCGATCCAACCCCTTCACAATCTTATATGTTTCAATAAGATCGCCTCTCATTCTTCTGAACTCCAATGAGTAGAGTCCCAATCTACCCAACCTCTCCTCATATGACCACCCCCTCATCTCCGGGATTAACCGAGTGAACCTTTTTGCACTGCCTCGAGAGCAAGGATGTCTTTCCTTAAGTAAGGACACCAAAACTGTATGCAGTATTCCAGGTGCGGTCTCACCAATACCTTGTACAACTGAAGCAATACCTCCCTATTTTTATATTCTATCCCCTTAGCAATGAAAGCCAACATTCCATTTGCCTTCTTAATCACTTGCTGCACCTGCATACTAACCTTTTGAGTTTCGTGCACCAGGACCCCCAGATCCCTTTGCACTTCAGTACTCTCCAGTTTCTTGCCATTAAGATAATAAATTGCTCTAGGATTTTTCCTGCCAAAGTGCATCACCTCACACTTTCCAGTGCTGTATTCCATCTGCCAAATCTCTGCCCACTTACTTAGCCTGTCTATGTCCCCTTGCAGGTTTTTTATGTCCTCCTCACTCACTACTTTCCCTCCCATCTTTGTATCATCTGCAAATTTTGATATGTTACACTTGGTCCCTTCCTCCAAATCGTTAATATAGATTGTGAAGAGTTGGGGACCCAGCACTGACCCCTGTGGAACACCACTAGTTACTGATTGCCAGTCTGAGAATGAACCATTTATCCCAACTCTTTGCTTTCTGTTAGATAGCCAATCCTCTATCCATGCCAGAATATTACCCCCAATCCCGTGATTTTTTACCTTAAGCAATAATCTTTTGTGTGGCACCTTGTCAAATGCCTTTTGGAAGTCTAAATACACTACGTCCACTGGTTCCCCTTTATCCACTCTATATGTTACTTCCTCAAAGAACTCCAGCAAATTTGTCAAACATGACTTCCCCTTCGTAAAACCATGCTGACTTTGTCCTATTAAATTATGATTATCCAAATGTCTTGTTACTGTTTCCTTAATAATGGACTCCAAAATTTTACCTACCACAGATGTTAGGCTAACTAGAACTCCCTCACTGTCTGAACCTGGGGTCAATGGAGACTCAGTATAGAGAGAACTCCCTCACTGTCCGAACCTGGGGTCATCAATGGAGACTCAGTATAGAGAGAACTCCCTCACTGTCCAAACCTGGGAACATCATCAATGGAGACTCAGTATAGAGAGAACTCCCTCACTGTCCGAACCTGGGAACATCATCAATGGAGACTCAGTATAGAGAGAACTCCCTCACTGTCCAAACCTGGGGTCAATGGAGACTCAGTATAGAGAGAACTCCCTCACTGTCTGAACCTGGGGTCAATGGAGACTCAGTATAGAGAGAACTCCCTCACTGTCCGAACCTGGGGTCAATGGAGACTCAGTATAGAGAGAACTCCCTCACTGTCTGAACCTGGGGTCAATGGAGACTCAGTATAGAGAGAACTCCCTCACTGTCTGAACCTGGGGTCAATGGAGACTCAGTATAGAGAGAACTCCCTCACTGTCCGAACCTGGGGTCAATGGAGACTCAGTATAGAGAGAACTCCCTCACTGTCCGAACCTGGGGTCAATGGAGACTCAGTATAGAGAGAACTCCCTCACTGTCTGAACCTGGGGTCAATGGAGACTCAGTATAGAGAGAACTCCCTCACTGTCTGAACCTGGGGTCAATGGAGACTCAGTATAGAGAGAACTCCCTCACTGTCTGAACGTGGAGTCATCAATGGAGACTCAGTATAGAGAGAACTCCCTCACTGTCTGAACCTGGAGTCAATGGAGACTCAGTATAGAGAGAACTCCCTCACTGTCTGAACCTGGGGTCAATGGAGACTCAGTATAGAGAGAACTCCCTCACTGTCCAAACTAGGGAACATCATCAATGGAGACTCAGTATAGAGAGAACTCCCTCACTGTCTGAACCTGGGGTCAATGGAGACTCAGTATAGAGAGAACTCCCTCACTGTCTGAACCTGGGGTCAATGGAGACTCAGTATAGAGAGAACTCCCTCACTGTCTGAACCTGGGGTCATCAATGGAGACTCAGTATAGAGAGAACTCCCTCACTGTCTGAACCTGGGGTCATCAATGGAGACTCAGTATAGAGAGAACTCCCTCACTGTCCGAACCTGGGGTCATCAATGGAGACTCAGTATAGAGAGAACTCCCTCACTGTCTGAACCTGGGGTCATCAATGGAGACTCAGTATAGAGAGAACTCCCTCACTGTCTGAACCTGGGGTCAATGGAGACTCAGTATAGAGAGAACTCCCTCACTGTCCAAACCTGGGGTCAATGGAGACTCAGTATAGAGAGAACTCCCTCACTGTCTGAACCTGGGAACATCATCAATGGAGACTCAGTATAGAGAGAACTCCCTCACTGTCTGAACCTGGGAACATCATCAATGGAGACTCAGTATAGAGAGAACTCCCTCACTGTCTGAACCTGGGGTCAATGGAGACTCAGTATAGAGAGAACTCCCTCACTGTCCAAACCTGGGGTCAATGGAGACTCAGTATAGAGAGAACTCCCTCACTGTCTGAACCTGGGAACATCATCAATGGAGACTCAGTATAGAGAGAACTCCCTCACTGTCCGAACCTGGGGTCATCAATGGAGACTCAGTATAGAGAGAACTCCCTCACTGTCCGAACCTGGAGTCATCAATGGAGACTCAGTATAGAGAGAACTCCCTCACTGTCCGAACCTGGGGTCATCAATGGAGACTCAGTATAGAGAGAACTCCCTCACTGCACAGTGTCTGTACCTGGGGAATGTATGCGGCTAAGCGTACTGAGTATTTAATTAGGCGAGGGTACTAAGGGCTACGGAACCAATGCGGGTAAATGGAGGCAAGATACAGATCTGGTGTGAACGAACTGAATGGCCTCCTCCTGCTCCTACTGCCATACAGACCAGAAGATCCGAGGCGAGGAGAGGAGCGGAGAAAATGAGAGAGAAGCGGTAGCTGAACAGGCCGTTGGAATCCTGGGAGGCAGGCCAACATCTCTGGTCGCTCTGACCTGCCTGTCGATACTGGCTGGGTGTGTGCCAGGGGTTACCCGGCACTGGAGGCCGAGACTCCCATTGCCTCCCCCCCCCCCCACCATCCCCCAAACCCAAGAGGGTTCCGACGAGAGCACTTTGGCGCAGGCAGGCCGAGGATTGCTCGCGGGGGGAGTCAAGTCTACCGGAGGGGGGGGGGGGGGGGGGGGGGGGGAAAAGAGTGTAGAAAGTGGACGGACCTCAAATCGTCTCACTCTCCTCTGAGAGCAGGGACCCTAGCTGTGGAGTGGTGCATGACTACAGCACAAAAGGAGGCCATTCAGCCCATCGTGCCAGTGGCCGACTCTTTGAAAGAGCGATCCAATTAGTCCCAATCCCCCTGCTCTTTCCCTGTCGCCCTGCAAATTCTTCCCCTTCAAGTATTTATCCAACTCCCTTTTGAAAGTTATTATTGAATCGGCTTCCACCACCTTTTCAGGCAGTGCATTCCAGATCGTAACTCACTGTGCAAAAAAAAAAAAAAAAATTCTCTTCATCGCCCCCCTGGTTCTTTTGCCAGGACAGAATGAGTGCAGTATTTCTGGAGCGAGGGCCTCAATCGATGCCGCCGGACCTGACCTTTGACACGATCGCGACACTTACACTTAGAGGAACGCCGGCCGAGGTGCTCGTTGTCCACAGTGTCACTCGTCCACTCCACCTTCTTGTTGGTTTTACGCTTCCTCAGTCTGATGGTGATGCTGCGGTTCTCCTGCAAGAAGGGAGGGAGGGGGGGAAAAACAGAGCAAGAGGAAAGGAGCTTATTGAGGTGGTAACGAGCAGCGGTGAACGGACTGAAAAATCATCCCCATACTTCACAAACTACGCTGGGCGTCGGCCCTGGCTCAGCGGGCAGCACTCTCGCCTCGGAGTCAGAAGGTCGTGGGTTCAATCCTGCTCCAGAGACCTTGGGCACAAAGTCCTGGCCCGACACTCCCAGTAGAGAACGGAGGGGAGCTCTGCACTGTCGGAGGTGCCGTCTTTCGGATGAGGCGTTAAACAGAGGGCCCCCCCCCACCGTCTGCTCTCTCGGGTGGATGCGAAAGATCTCACGGCCGCTTTTTCGAAGAAGAGCAGGGGAAGAGTTCTCCCCGGTGTCCTGGGCCAATATTTATCCCCTCAACTAACACCGCTGAAACAGAATGCCTGCTTATTATCGCGCTGCTGTTCGTGGGATCTTGCTGTGCGCAAAGTGTCTGCCGCGTTTCCTACATTACAACAGTGACGACACTGCAAGAGGTATTTCATTGGCTGTGAAGCGCTTTGGGACGTCCGGAGGTCATGAAAGGCTTTCTAGATTGTATTGGTTATAGATCCATGTCTGTCTGGGCTGTGACGGTCTGCAATTAATACTGGGGTCAGTATTACAAGGCTGTGCTCCCACCACAGTGATTTGTCGGTGGGAGAATTAGGGTAGAGGTCTACGCGTCCGGTTTGCTGGTGTCCTGGGTCGATATTGATCACTCACCCATCACTAAAACAGATTATCTGGTCATTTATCTCACTGGTGTTCATGGCAGAGCTTACTGTGCGCAAATTGGCTGCTGTGTTTCCGACATTGGAACAGCGACTGCCCTTCGAAAAGCACTCACCGTGTCCGCAGGCTGGTTTCCATCCACAGTCTCGGTGACAGTAGACGACGCACTCGCTGCCTCTGCCATTGCGTTGCGCTCGATCTCTCGCTCCATTTAAGCTCGTGGCTGGGTGAAAATCTCGGCCGCACTCTCCTCGGCTGCGACAGATGGGAGGCGACGCTGAACGGGGCAGTGAAGAGACTCGGAAAAGCTGAAGCCTGTCAAAGACAGAGAGAGAGTAACACACTGAGGCACATCCCTGGATCTTAATGCAGGCTTCAAATCGATCACATGTGCAACAGGGAACATTGTGCCATCAACTGCTCGTGTACAGTGACTGCATTACTTTGCCATTTGCTTATTGCAGTCTCACACGTTTTAGACATTGGGAGTGAGGAATCAGCTGGGTCTACTTCCACATTTCCAGTATATCCAATACCTTGCGTCTGTCCGCACCGACATCCTCTGGACACCGCTGAGCTCCTGCGGGCAAAATCTTGGCTCCCCTCAACTTGGCGTCATCTGCGAATTTAACATTAAGCTTGCGATTCCAAGTCATATGAATTACTACCCAGCTGTCTGTCTCCATCATATTACTGTCTGTTTATAGGATCAGATATATTACACTTTAGTTTGTAAGCGATTATGTCTGGAAGTTGTGAAAAACACTGGGGTAGAGTTTCCGCTTTGGGCGCAATCGGGAAACTGGGGTCCTTGTTCATGAAACCCAAAAAGTTAGTATGCAGGTACAGCAAGTAATTAGGAAGACAAATGGAATGTTGGCCTTTATTGCAAGGGGTCGGAGTATAAAAGTAGGGAGGTCCTGCTACAACTGTACAGGGTGAGACCACACCTGGAGTACTGCGTGCAGTTTTGGTCTCCTTATTTAAGGAGGGATATACTTGCATTGGAGGCAGTTCAGAGAAGGTTCACGAGGTTGATTCCTGAGATGAAGGGGCTGTCTTATGATGAAAGGTTGAGCCTATACTCATTGGAGTTTAGAAGAATGAGAGGTGATCTTATTGAAACACTTTAAGATACTGACGGGGGCTTGACAGGGTAGGTGCAGAGAGGATGTTCCCCTAGTGGGGGAATCTAGAACTAGGGGGCACAGTTTCAGAATAAGGGGACACCCATTTAAAACGGAGATGAGGAGGAATTTCTTCTCTCAGAGGGTGGTGAATCTTTGGCATTCTCTACCCCAGAGAGCTGTGGAGGCTGGGTCATTGAATATATTTAAGGTGGAGATAGACAGATTTTTGAACGACAAGGGAATCAAGGATTATGGGGAGCGGGCAGGGATGTGGAGTTGAGGCCAAGATCAGATCAGCCACGATCTTATTGAATGGCAGAGCAGGCTCGAGGGGCTGAAAGGCCAACTCCTGCTCCTACGTCTTATGGGCGCAAATTGCACTGTTTTTCCGAAGTGAAGTCACGAGTCGACTTTCCGTCCAAACCCATGTGCAGAATCGCAAACGTAAAATCTGCCGCGAACCAGCACAATCGGGCAGCGTAAGGGAGCATAATTACTTACTTTCCTCTGCATTAAAAAATACTCACCGCGTATTTAAGAGTGGTAACCTGCTGCAGTTAATGGGTTCCTCACAAACAATAAGCATTTTTAATAAGGCTGCCCAGCAAGGTCCCTCTTTCTTTTCGGGGTGCGCGGCCCCTTTAAGCTGCTGTGCGGCCCATTCAAAATACTGCGCGCGCGTCGTTTTTCGCAATGAAAAGCCGGCTGTGCGGGGGGGCCCCCTGCCCGAGAGCCGCGCGGCCGCGCAGATTAAAGAGAACATTGGTGGCCACCAAAATCAGCTGAAAATGACCGTAAACCACCAGACTGATTCCTGGGATGGCAGGACTGTCGCATGAGGAGAGATTGGATCGACTCGGACTGTATTCACTAGAGTTTAGAAGAATGAGAGGGGATCTCATTGAAACGTATAAAATTCTGACAGGACGTGACAGACTGGATGCAGGGAGGATCTTTCCCCTGGCAGTGGATGTGGTGCATTTGGATTTTCAGAAGGCCTTTGATAAAGTCCCACATAAGAGGTTAGTGTGCAAAATTAAAGCACATGGGATTGGGGGTAATATGCTGGCATGGATTGAAAATTGGTTAACAGACAGGAAACAGAGAGTAGGAATAAATGGGTCTTTTTCGGGGTGGCAGGCAGTGACTAGTGGGGTACCGCAGGGATCAGTGCTTGGGCCCCAGCTATTCACAATATATATCAATGATTTGGATGAGGGAACCAAATGTAATATTTCCAAGTTTGCTGACGACACAAAACTAGGTGGGATTGTGAATTGTGAGGAGGATGCAAAGAGGCTTCAAGGTGATTTAGACAAGTTGAGTGAGTGGGCAAATACATGGCAGATGCAGTATAACGTGGAGAAATGTGAAGTTATCCACTTCGGTAGGAAAAACAGAAAGGTAGAGTATTATTTAAATGGTGATAGATTGAGAAATGTTGATGTACAAAGAGACCTGGGTGTCCTTGTACACCAGTCACTGAAAGCAAACATGCAGGTGCAGCAAGTAGTTAGGAAGGCAAATGGTATGTTGGCCTTCATTGCAAGAGGATTTGAGTACAGGAGCAAGGATGTCTTACTACAGTTATACAGGGCCTTGGTGAGACCACACCTGGAGTACTGTGTGCAGTTTTGGTCTCCTTACCCAAGAAAGGATATACTTGCCATAGAAGGAATGCAGCGAAGGTTCGCCAGACTGATTCCTGGGATGGCAGGACTGTCGTATGAGGAGAGATTGGGTTGACTGGGCCTGTATTCACTAGAATTTAGAAGAATGAGAGGGTATCTCATTGAAACGTATAAAATTCTGACAGGGCTAGACAGACTGGATGCAGGGAGGATGTTTCCCCTGGCTGGGGGGTCTAGAACGAGGGGTCACAGTCTCAGGATACGGGGTAGGACATTTAGGACTGAGATGAGGAGAAATTTCTTCACTCAGAGGGTGGTGAACCTGTGGAATTCTCTACCACAGAAGTCTGTGGATGCCGAGTCACTGAATATATTTAAGAAGGAGATAGATAGATTTCTAGACACAAAAGGCATCAAGGGGTATGGGGATAGAGCGGGAATATGGTATTGAGATAGAGGGTCAGCCATGATCATATTGAATGGTGGAGCAGGCTCGAAGGGCCGACTCCTGCTCCTATTTTTCTGTTCCTTCATCGTTCCTGGGTCAAAATCTTGGAACGAACTCCCGAACAGCACCGTGGGAGCACCTTCACCACACGGACTGCAGTGGCTCACCACCACCTTCTCAAGGGCAATTAGGGATGGGCAATAAATGCTGGCCTTGCCAGCGAAGCCCACATCCCGTGAATGAATAAAAAGACACTCTCACACATTTGAGAATCTGAAGCTTGCACTATTTCCCAGCATGCGGTCTGTGCTGCAACAACAACTTGCATTTATAGACAGCGCCTTTAAAAAGAGCGAAATGTGCGGAGCTTCATGGAGCCAAAATCAGCTTGGGCTGATAAGTGGCAGGTAACATTCGCACCACACAAGTGCCAGGCCATGACTATCTACAGCATGCGAGAGTCTAACTAACCACCACCCCTTGACATTCAACGGCATTACCATCGCCGCCCACTATCAACATCCTGGGGGTCACCATTGACCAGAAACTTAACTGGACCAGCCACATAAATACTGTGGCAACAAGAGCAGGTCAGAGGCTAGGTATTCTGCGGCGAGTGTCTCACCTCCTGACTCCCCAAAGCCTTTCCACCATCTACAAGGCACAAGTAAGGAGTGTGATGGAATACTCTCCACTTGCCTGGATGAGTGCAGCTCCAACAACACTCAAGAAGCTCGACACCATCCAGGACAAAGCAGCCCACTTGACTGGCACCCCATCCACCACCTGAAACATTCACTCCCTCCACCACCGGCGTACCGTGGCTGCAGTGTGTACCATCTACAAGATGCACTGCAGCAACTCGCCAAGACTTCTTCGACAGCACCTCCAAACCCACGACCTCTTCCACCTAGAAGGACAAGGGCAGCAGGCGCATGGGAACACCGCCAACTCCCAGTTCCCCTCCAAGTCACACACCATCCTGAGTTAGAAGTATATCACCGATCCTTCATCGTCGCTGGGTCAAAATCCTGGAACTCCCTCCCCAACAGCACTGTGGGAGTACCTTCACCACACGGACTGCAGCGGTTCAAGGCGGCGGCTCACCACCACCTTCTCGAGGGCAATTAGGGATGGGCAATAAATGCCGGCCTTGCCAGCTACGCCCACATCCCATAAACAAATCATTTAAAAAAAAATCAAGACATAAATGGACACCAAGTCAGGGAGGGGGATGAAATCTGTGGCAAAAGTACAGACATTGTGGCGGGGGCCCAAAGATGACAGTTTCGGTGTTACCAACTTTTAACCAGAGAAAACTGTGGCTCACCCAAGGCTGATGTCAAACAAGCAGTCGGACAACACAGAGGCAGTGGAGGAACAAGAGTCTCGGTGAAGTAGTGCTCAGTGTCGTACGTGGAAGCTGATCCCATGTCTTGGGATGGTGTCGCCAAGGGGAAGCATGTAGATGAGGAAGGGGGGGGGGGGGGGTGGACAAAGATGGATTCTTGGAATACTCCAGAGCTAACAGCGTAGGGGCAGGAAGAGAAGCCATTACTGGAGATACTCTGCCTATCATTTGATAGCTAAGAGCATACGAACATACATAGGAATTAGGAGCAGGAGTCGGCCACTCGGCCCCTCGAGCCTGCTCCGCCATTCAATAAGATCATGGCTGATCTGATTACTCCACATTCCCGCCTACCTCTGATAACCTTTCACTCCCTCGCTTACCAAGAATCTATCTACCTCTGCCTTAAAAATATTCAAAGACTCTGCTTCCACCGCACTCTGAGGAAGAGAGTTCCAAAGACTCACGACCCTCTGAGAGAAAAAATTTCTCCTCATCTCTGTCTTAAATGGGCGACCCCTTATTTTTAAACAGTGACCCCTAGTTCTAGATTCTCCCACAAGAGGAAACATCCTCTCCACATCCACCCTGTCCAGACCCCTCAGGATCTTATATGTTTCAATCAAGTCACCTCTTACTCTTCTAAACTCCAGCGGATACAAGCCTAGCCTCTCCAACCTTTCCTCATAAGACAACCCGCCCATTCCTGGTATTAGTCCAGTAAACCTTCTCTGAACTGCTTCCAATGCATTTACATCCTTCCTTAAATAAGGAGACCAATACTGTACACAGTACTCCAGATGTGGTCTCACCAATGCCCTGTATAACTGGAGCATAACCTCCCTACTTTTGTATTCAATTCCCCTCGCAATAAACGATAACATTCTATTAGCTTTCCTAATTACTTGCTGTACCTGCATACTAACCTTCTGCGATTCATGCACTAGGACATCCAGATCCCTCTGCATCTCAGAGCTCTGCAATCTCTCACCATTTAGATAATATGCTTCTTTTTTATTCTTCCTGCCAAAATGGACAACTTCACATTTTCCCACATTATACTCCATTTGCCAGATCTTTGCCCACTCACTTAACCTATCTATATCCCTTTGTAGCCTCCTTATGTCCTCTTCACAATTTACTTTCCTACCTATCTTTGTGTCATCAGCAAATTTAGCAACCATTAGGTCTCTTCATCCAAGTCATTTATATAAATTGTAAAAAGTTGAGGCCCCAGCACTGATCCCTGTGGCACACCACTCGTTACATCTTGCCAATCAGAAAATGACCCATTTATGCCTACTCTCTGTTTCCTGTTAGCTAGCCAATCTTCTATCCATGTCAATATGTTACCCCCTACACCATGAGCTTTTATTTTCCGCAATAACCTTTGATGTGGCACCTTATCAAATGCCTTCTGGAAATCTAAGTACAGCACATCCACCGGTTCCCCTTTATCCACAGCACATGTTGCTTCCTCAAAGAACTCCAATAAATTGGTTAAACATGATTTCCCTTGCACAAAACCATGTTGACTCTGCCTGATTACTTTGAACTTTTCTAAATGCCCTGCTATAACGTCTTTAATAATAGTTTCTAACATCTTCCCTATGACAGATGTTAAGCTAACTGGCCTGTAGTTTCCTGCTTTCTGTCTCCCTCCCTTTTTGAATAAAGGAGTTACATTTGCCATTTTCCAATCTAATGGAACCTTCCCCGAATCTAGGGAATTTTGGAAAATTAAAACCAACGCATCAACTATCTCACTAGCCACATCTTTTAAGACCCTAGGATGAAGTCCATCAGGACCCGGGGACTTGTCAGCCCGCAGCTCCAACAATTTGCTCAGTACCACTTCCCTGGTGATTATAATTTTCTTGAGTTCCTCCCTCCCTTCCATTTCCTGATTTACAGCTATTTCTGGGATGTTACTTGTATCCTCTATCGTGAAGACCGATGCAAAATACCTGTTCAATTCAACTGCCATCTCCTTATTTTCCATTAATTCCCCAGACTCACTTTTTATAGGACCAACACTCACTTTGTTAACTCTTTTTTAAATATCTATAGAAACTCTTACTATCTGTTTTTATATTTCTAGCTAGCTTTCTCTTGTACTCTAATTTTTCTCTCCTTATTAATCTTTGAGTCATTCTTTGCTGTTTTTTATATTCTGTCCCATCTTCTGACCTGCCACCCATCTTTGCGCAATTATATGCTTTTTCTTTAAGTTTAATACTATCTTTAACTTTTTTAAGTTAACCACGGATGTTGGGTCCTCCCCTTGGAATTTTTCTTTCTTATTGGAATGTATCTATTCTGTGTATTTTGAAATATCCCCTTAAATGTCTGCCACTGCAACTCTATTGACCTGTCCCTTAACCTAATTTGCCTGTTCACTTTAGCTAGCTCTGCTTTCATGCCCTCATAATTGCCCTTATTTAAGTTTAAAATACTGGTCTTGGACCCACTCTTCTCTCTCTCAAACTGAATGTAAAATTCAGTCATATTATGATCGCTGCTACCTAGGGGCGCCTTCACTATGAGGTCATTAATTAATCCTATCTCGTTGCACAATACCAGGTCTAGTATAGCCTGCTCTCTGGTTGGCTCCAGAATGTGCTGTTGTAAGAAACCATCCCGAAAACATTCCATGAACTCCTCATCTATGCTACATTTGCCCATCTGATTTTTCCAGTCTATATGCAGATTAAAATCCCCCATGATTATTGCAGTACCCTTCTGACAAGCTCCCATTATTTCTTCCTTTATACTCCATCCTACCATGTGGTTACTGTTAGGGGGCCTGTACACCACTCCCACAAGTGACTTCTTGCCTTTATTATTTCTCATCTCTACCCAAACCGCTGCTACATCCTGGTTTCCTGAACTTAGGTCATCCCTCTCTATTGTGCTAATACCATCATTAATTAACAGAGCCACCCCTCCACCTTTTCCCACCTTCCTGTCCTTCCTAAATATCATGTACCCTTCAATATTCAGGTCCCAATCTAGGTCATCCTGCAGCCATGTTTCTGTAATGGCTATCAGATCATATTTCTTTATTTCTATTCGCGCTATCAGTTCATCTGTTTTGTTTCGAATGCTACGTGCATTCAGATGCAGAGCCTTTAGTTTTGTCCTTTTATTATTTTTGTAACCTCTAGCCTTATCTGTTGATTTACTCTTAGATTTGAACACTCTATCCCTTCCTGTCACGGTCTGTTTATCATTTTTCCGTATTAATACCAAGCAGAACCAAGCAAGGGCAGTCCCACCGAGTTGGACAATGGAGGAGAGGCATTGGAGGGGAGGGGAGGGGAGGGGAGTGGGGGGCGGAGTGGTCAACTGCGAAAAAGGTTGCAGAGAGGTCAAGGAGTGAAAAATCTACCATGGTCACAGTGGCAGAGGAAGTCCTTTGTGATTTTGATTGGGGCCGTTTCGGTGCGATGGCAGGGATGGAATTCTGACTGGAGAGATTCAAACATGGAGTTGTGGGAAAAATGGGGCATGGATTTGGAACGTTCAAGGACTTGGGAGAAGAAAGGGAGGGTGGAGATGGGGCAGTAATTTGCAAGTACCGAATGGTTGAGGGTTCTTTTTGAGGAGGTGATAACAGCTGTTTTGAAGAGGAAGGGGACAGTACCTGAGGAGATGGAACAGGACATAGAAAGGCTAGCAGAATGGGCAGACAAGTGGCAGATGGAATTTAATACAGAGAAGTGTGAGGTGATGCATTTTGGCAGAAGGAACAGGGAGAGGCAATATACACTTAATGGCACAGTTTTAAAGAGTGTGCAGGGACACAGGGACCTGGGAGTTAATGTGCATAGGTCCCTGAAGGTGGCAGGACATATTGAGATAGAGTGGTTAACAAAGCAAACGGGATCTTGGGCTTCATAAAGAGGTATTGAGTACAAAAGTGGAGAAGTTATGCTGAACCTTTATAAAGCGCTGGTTAGGCCACAACTGGAGTATTGCATCCAGTTCTGGCCACCACACTTTAGGAAGGATGCGAAGGCCCTTGAGAGGGTGCAGAGAAGATTTTCCAGAATGGTTCCGGGGATGGGGGAATCTTAGCTACAAGGACAGGTTGGAGAAGCTGGATTTGTTTTCATTGGAACAAAGGAGGTTGAGGGGTGATTTGATAGAGATGGACAAGATTATGACGAGTTTGGATAGGCTAGACGGGGAAAGGCTGTTCCCGCTAGTTGATGGTACAAGGACTAGGGGACACAGATTTAAGGTTTTGGGAAAGAGATAAAGGGGGGGATGTGAGGAAAAACTTTTTTACACAGCGAGTGGTGAGGACCTGGAACTCGCTGCCGACGGAAGTGGTGGAAGCGGAGACACTCAATGTTTTCAAGGGGAGACTGGATAGGCACTTGAGGGAAATAAACTTTCAGGGCTATGGGGATAGAGTGGGGGAATGGGACTGACTGGATTGCTCTACAGAGAGCCGGCATGGACTCGATGGGCTGAATGGCCTCCTTCTGTGATTTACAATGTCAGCTAGCAAGGGTCAGGAAGGGAAGCTGGGTGGTCAGCAGTTTAGTGGGATGAGGTCAATAGAGCAGGAGGTAGATCTCAAACATGAGGAGCTTGCAGAGGGCATGAGGAGGGATAGGAGAGAAACTAGGGGAGTACGGCGGATCAGGGCGGGGGGGGGGGAAGCATGAGGGGAGGGTCGGCTTAGTGGGCAAGGGGGTGGAAGCAGCAGCGGCAGCTCAACGGATAGTCTGAATCTTTTTTTAAAAAAAATATTTGTTCATGGAATCTGGGCATCGCTGGCAAGGTCAGCATTTATTGCCTCAGAGCAATCACCCAAACTTGGAGTAATGAACCAAATTCAGCCAATCACCCAAAGTCAGAGTAATCACACAGCTCTGTTCAATCTCCAGATCATTCCCAGATATCAGTAATAACCTCATTCTGCTTGTTGTGTCTGTAATAACCTGGGTCCATTCCAGGTGTCAATCCGGCTATATATTTATGTCCTGAATACTTTGTGTAATTGCTTCCAAGAACTCTGCGTAGGTTATTTCTCACACCTAAGTATTCCAAGTAGTGTCTGTGTCTCTTCCCGAATGTTCCTGTAGCTTCTGTCTCCCAAGTACTCCTTTTTAATCATTTTTTAATTCATTTATGGGATGTGGGTGTCGCTGGCAAGGCCAGCATTTATTGCCCATCCCTAGTTGCCCTTGAGAAGGTGGTGGTGAGCTGCCTTCTTGAACCGCTGCAGTCCGTGTGGTGAAGGTACTCCCACAGTGCTGTTAGGGAGGGAGTTCCAGGATTTTAACCCAGCAACGATGAAGGAACAGCGATATATTTCCAAGTCAGGGTGGTGTGTGACTTGGAGGGGAACTTGGAGGTGGTGGTGGTCCCATGCGCCTGCTGCCCTTGTCCTTCTAGGTGGAAGAGGTCGCGGGTTTGGGAGATGCTGCCGAAGAAGCCTTGGCGAGTTGCTGCAGTGCATCTTGTAAATGGTATACCCTGCAGCCACAGTACGCCGGTGGCGGAGGGTGTGAATGCTTAAGGTGGTGGATGGAGTGAATGTTTAAGGTGGTGGATGGATGGGGTGCCAATCAAGTGGGCTGCTTTGTCCTGGATGGTGTCGAGCTTCTTGAGTGTTGTTGGAGCTGCACTCATCCAGGCAAGTGGAGAGTATTCCATCACACTCCTTACTTGTGCCTTGTAGATGGTGGACTTTGGGGAGTCAGGAGGTGAGACACTCGCCACAGAATACCCAGCCTCGGACCTGCTCTTGCTGCCACAGTATTTATGTGGCTGGTCCAGTTAAGTTTCTGGTCAATGGTGACCCCCAGGATGTTGATGGTGGGGGATTCGGCGATGGTAACGTCATTGAATGTCAAGGGGAGGTGGTTAGACTCTCGCTTGTTGGAGATACGTCATTGCCTGGCACTTGTGTGGTGCGAATATTACCTGCCACTTATCAGCCCAAGCCTGAATGTCGTCCAGGTCTTGTTGCATGCGGGCACGGACTGCTTCATTATCTGAGGAGTTGCAAATGGCGCTGAACGCTTAGTGACAAAGAAGTCGGTCGGCCCCTCGCACTTGCTGTTGGAGGCGAGGGTGGAGGGGGCAGGGTAAAAGGGGTTTACGGAGTCCGTTGGCAATGGAGAAAAAAATCCAGGGGTTCCCTTTGCTGTCCAGCATGATCCTGGAACAGTGGGTGGTTGCGGCAGAAGACAGTGGGGCCCGATCGAGCTTGACGTGGTCCAACCAGATCTGCGTTGGATGACTAAACCAGCTGTGCACCAGATAGGCTCATGGCTGTGCCCCCTGGATTGAGGGAGCGAAGCTGAGGTTGTACAAGGGGGAAATGACCAGGATGGCAGAGAGCAAAGGTTATCCTCGGGACTAGGGCGGTCGAGCAGGTCAACAGCTGCAGAGGTATTGTGGCGAATGGAAGGCCAAAGGCTAGGAAAGTGGGGTCTACAGCGAGCCCTCGAGTTTGGGGGAAGGCTCAACGAGGTGCAGTGAAGAAGGGGAGTGGGGAAAAGGGAGTGCAGACAACAGAACAGAGAAAGGGGAGACCTGCAACTGAAGGTGTAAAGGGGACAGGGAAACAGGAAGGGAACTGAACATTAGCAGAACAGCGTTGGACTGCACACAGGGGTAAGTCAACAGGAAGAGGA
This sequence comes from Squalus acanthias, assembly GCA_030390025.1. Classification (NCBI taxonomy): domain Eukaryota; kingdom Metazoa; phylum Chordata; class Chondrichthyes; order Squaliformes; family Squalidae; genus Squalus; species Squalus acanthias. The sequence goes on along the minus strand of JASTWF010000129.1, from coordinate 460,491 downwards.
AGGTGATGGCAGATGGGGGGGTGAGCACAGGTAGCAGAAGTGTGAGGGGAAAGAGGGAGACGCACAGGCAAAGTGCACAGGCAGTATTAACAGAAACAGTCACACGACCAAGAACGACCAGAACATAGGAGCAGGAGTCGGCCATTCAGCCCCTCGAGCCTGCTCCGCCATTCAATTAGACCATGGCTGATCTGTACCTCAACTCTATATCCCTTCAAACCCTTAACTGCTTCCCAATATCCGTCCTAAATGGCTTAGCTCGAATTTTAAGATTATGCCCCCTTGTTCTCGATTCCCCCACCAGAGGAAATAATCTCTCTGTATCTCCACCCTATCGAATACTTTTAACATTTTAAATACCTCAATTTTTTTTAAATACTCAAAAGGAATACAAGCCTAGTCTGTGCAACCTGTCCTCGTAATTTAACCCTTTTCACCCCGGTATCATTCTGGTGAATCTACGCTGGACCCCCAAGTCTTTAAAAAAAATAATTCCTCGCATGTGGGCGTCGCTGGCAAGGCCAGCATTTATTGCCCATCACTAGTTGCCCTTGAGGTGGTGGTGGTGGTGAGCTGCCTTCTTGAACCGCTGCAGTCCGTGTGGTGAAGGTACTCCCGCAGTGTTGTTAGGGAGGGAGTTCCAGGATTTTGACCCACCGACGACGAAGGAACGGCTGATATACTTCCAAGTCAGGATTGTGTACGTCTTGGAGGTGGTGGTGTTCCCATGCACCTGCTGCCCTTGACCTTCTAGGAGGTAGAGGTCGCGGGTTTGGGAGAGGCTGTCGAAGAAAGTCCAATATATCGTTCCTGAGATGTAGTGGCCAAAACTGAGGTGTGATCTGATCGAGGTGTTGAAAATGCTAAACAGATTTATTACCTGTCTATTATACAGTGTTTATTAGTCGGTTTATAGAATCATAGGAGACCACCATTCGGCCCATTGTGACTGTGCCGGCTCTAGTTACCGACCCTTCTGTCACTGGAAACAGTTTCTTCTTCAAAACTTTGAACAACCCTATCAAATCACCCCTTAACCTTCTACGCTCCAAGGAGAGTAACCATATTTTCTCTAATCTCTCCACGTAACTGAAGTCTTTCATCCCTGGTAGCATTCTAGTAAATCTCTTCTGCACCCTCTCCAAGGTCTTGACATCCTTCCTGAAGTGTGCTGCCCAGAATTGAACGCAATACTCCAGATGGGGCCTGACCAGTGTTTTATAAAAGTTTAGCATAACTTCCTTACTTCTGTACCCTGTGCCTCTGTTTAGAAAGCCAAGGATTTCAGATGTTTTCTTAACAGCCTTCTTAACTTGTCCTGCCACCTTCAAAAATTTGTGTACGTACACCCACCCCAGGTCCCTCTGTTCCTGCACCCCCTTTTAACATCGTATCATTTAGTTTGCATTGCCTCTCCTCATTCTTCCGATCAAAATGATTTTCACTTCACACTTCTCGCCATTAAATTTCATCTGCCATGCATCTGCCCATTTCACCAGTCTGTCTATGTCCTCCTGAAGTCTGTTACTATCCTTCTCATTTCCGACTTTCAAATCATCTGCAAACTTTGAAATTATGCCCTGTACGCCCAAGTCCAGGTTATTAATATACATCAAAAAGAGCACTGGTCTGACTACCAACCCCCGGGGAACACTACTGTAAACTTCAGTAGGTGGCGGCTCACCACCATCTTCTCGAGGGCAATAAATGCTGGCCTTGCCAGCGATGCCCACATCCCAGAAACAGACATAAAAAAAACTTCCCTCCAGTCTGAAAAACAACTGTTCGCCACCACATTCTGCTTTCTGTCCCTTAGCCAATTTCATATCCATGCTGCCACTGTCTGTTTAATCCCACGGGCTTTCATTTGGCTAGCAAGTTTATCATGTGGCACTTTACCAAACGCCTTTTGAAAGTCCATATAAGAACATAAGAAATAGGAGCAGGAGTAGGCTATTTGTCCCCTCGAGCCTGCTCCGCCATTCAATGAGATCATGGCTGATCTTCTACCTCATCGCCACTTTCCTGCACTATCCCCATATCCCTTGATTCCCTTAATATCCAAAAATCTATCGATCTCGGTCTTGAATATACTCAACGACTGAGCCTCCACAGCCCTCTGGGGTAGAGAATTCCAAAGATTCACCACCCTCTGAGTGAAGAAATTTCTCCTCATCTCAGTCCTGAATGGCCGACCCCTTATTCTGAGACTGTGACCCCAGGTTCTAGACTCCCAGCCAGGGGAAACATCCTCCCTGCATCTACCCTGTCAAGCCCTGTAAGAATTTTATATGTTTCAATGAGATCACCTCTGATTCTTCTAAACTCTAGAGAATATAGGCCTAGTCGACTCAATCTCTCCTCATAGGACAATTCCGCCCCCGCCCCTAATCCCAGGAACCAGCCTGGTGAACCTTCGTTACACTCCCTCTATGGCAAGTATATCCTTCCTTAGGTAAGGAGTTTACACATCAACCGCACTACCCTCATAAACCCTCTCCATTACTTAAAAGAGCTCAATCAAGTTAGAAAAACACGATTATATTATATTAATTCACAGGTGAAAATATACATTCATCTATTTATTACCTGTTCTGCTCTCTTATACATATTACAGTCCATTTATAGCATATTAATTTACGGGTGAGAAAATATATATATATATTTTTTTAAATAAACGTATTACCTGTTCCTCTCTATTATAGTGGATTAGTCTGCTTATAGAATTACATTAATTTACAGGTGAGAATATATATTAATGATTTATTGCCTGTCCCTCTATGATTCTGTGCTTTATATTACAGTCTGTTTATAGTATGATCTGTTATATTAGTTTACAGGTGAGAAGGTACATTATTGCATTTATTACCTGTGTCCCAGTCACTCTGCCTCCATGTTCCAGACGTTTCCCTGTACTCTGTCCCCGGTCCGTCCCCTAGCTGCTTCCTCCCTCTCTGCTTCCGGTTCCGGCTGGTGTCCCCCTTTCTGGAGTCTCCCGGCTCCTCCGCAGGGCGGGTCACACGCGGCGCCGCGCCATACTTGATGCTGGCAACAGCGAATCACGTGAACGGCACCTGTGGCGCCATATTTGATGCAGTGGGAGAAGCAGGTAGCAGCAAAGCCCTTGTCCAGTCTGCCAGTGTTGAAGCCAAGCCATCAAAGATGGGACTGTGGGCTTCACGGCAGTCTGGAGTGTGTGCACGAAATGCAAATGCCCACAGGAAGAAAACCCAACAGCAAGTGGAAGGGAAAGGGCGAATGAGCCAGAAGAGCTAGATAAATGGAAGCTCTTCAGTCTCAAATAGAGATTAAGAAAAAGACTTACATTTATACATAGTTCCTTTCACGACCACCGGACGTCTCAAAGTGCTTTACAGCCAAGTACTTTTGAACTGGAGTCACTGTTGTAATGTGGGAAACGCGGCAGCCACTTTGTGCACAGCAAGCTCCCACAAAACGCACTGTGATAATGACCATCAGATAATCTGTTTCTATTATGTTGATTGAGGGATATATATTGGCCAGGACACCAGGGATAACTCCCCTGCTCTTCTACGAAATAGTGCCATGGGATCTTTTACATCCACCTGAGAGAGCAGACGGGGCCTCAGTTTAATGTCTCATCCAAAAGACAACACCTCCGACAGTGCAGTACTCCCTCAGCACTGCACTGGAGTGTCAGCCTAGATTTATATGCTCAAATCTCCAGAGTGGGACTTAAACCCACAACCTTCTGGCTCAGAGGCAAGAGTGCAACCCACTGAGCCACTGCTGATACTAGATGTCCCAGATAAGACCTTAATAGAGGTACAACAAGTTGTATTTATATAGCACCTTTAACATTGTAAAACGTCTCAAGGCGCTTCACAGGAGTATTAAAAGACAAAAATTTTGACACTGAGCCACATAAGGAGAAATTAGGGCAGATGACCAAAAGCTTGGTCAAAGAGGTAGGTTTTAAGGAGCGTCTTAAAGGAGGAAAGAGAGGTAGCGAGGCGGAGAGGTTTAGGCAGGGAATTCCAGAGCTTAGGTCCTTGGCAACAGAAGGCACGGACACCAATGGTTGAGTGATTATAATCAGGGATGTTCAAGAGGGCAGAATTAGAGGAGCGCAGATATCTCGGGGGGGTTGTGGGGCTGAAGGAGATTACAGAGATAGGGAGGGGCGAGGCCATGGAGGGATTTGAAAACAAGGATGAGAATTTTGAAATCGAGGCGTTGCTTAACCCGGAGCCAATGTAGGTCAGCGAGCACAGGGGTGATGGGCGAACGGGACTTGGTGCGAGTTAGGACACGGGCAGCCATGTTTTGGATCACCTCAAGTTTACGTAGGGTAGAACGTGCGAGGCCGGCCAGGAGTGCGTTGGAATAGTCAAGTCTGGAGGTAACAAAGGCGTGGATGAGGATTTCAGCAGCGGATGAGCTGAGGCAAGGGCAGAGACGGGCGATGTTACGGAGGTGGAAATAGGCGGTCTTAGTTATGCTGCGGATATGTGGTCGGAAGCTCATTTCAGTTGCAGGATACTTAATAGGACAATAAAACTGAGGGTCCCTGATGAGTGCCCAGTTTTAGTCACCCATGTACACAAGCACTGAGGGTGGTGCACAAGACTGATCCCTAGTGTTAGACAATTGAAATAATGAGGGGGAGACTGAAAAGAAACAGACTTGCATTTATATAGCGCCTTTCACGACCACCGGACGTCCCAAAGCGTTTTACAGCCAATGAAGTATTTTTCGAAGTGTAGTCACTGTTGTAATGAGGGAAACGCAGCAGCCAATTTGCACACAGCAAGCTCCCACAAACAGCAATTTGATAATGACCAGAATGTTTTTCAGTGATGTTGATTGAGGGATAAATATTGGCGAGCACCCCGGGGAGAACTCCCCTGCTCTTCTTCGAAATAGTGCCATAGGATCTTTTACGGCAGACGGGGGGCCTCAGTTTACCATCTCATCCGAAAGAAGGCACCTCTGACAGTGCGGCACTCCCTCAGCACTGCACTGGGGTGTTGGCCTAGATTTTTGTGCTCAGTCTCTGGAGTGGGACTTGAACCCACAACCTTCTTGACTCCAGAGGCAAGGGTGCTGCCAACCGGGCCTCTTCAATCTTGGGAGGAATCAATCGAAAGGGAACTAAAATAGTACAGAAATTTAAAGCTGGAACACTAATTAAAATCAAATGAGCTGGACAAGAGGGCACGAAAGTTCATTGCACAGAGTGATGAACACAAGGAATGGACTCATGGGGAGTGGCGGCAAAACCCTGGTACCGTTTTAAAGCGACTTGATTAACACTGAAGTTCGGTTGCTGGTTCCTGTCGCATAGAACCAGTGGCCAGAAGAATGTAAAACTATCGGATTTTGTGACAGCCAGCAAGCTGTTCTTCACGAAGTCATTGCCCCTGTTGCTAGTCTAATTCCTTATTGGTTAATTACTTCATTGATTTCCTGTGTCATCACCAATTAAAAGGCAGCAAGTGCCCCCTTGGGCATAACCAATAAAACTGTATCTTAAATAAGATTTAAAGGAGACTCATCAAAGTTCTGTCTCGGGGGGGGTGACGAAGCACTCGAGTCCCTCCGGTGCCCACCGGTCGCGGGAGGCCTCAAGCGTGCCGGTGGACACCGCGTGCGCCATCTCCGGGGAACCCGGGTGTGAACACAGCCGCGCGGAAGAGAGCCAGGCGGTCAGGCCGAATGACCCCCTCGACCTGCTTATAGCTACCTTGGCCAGGCCCAGCAGCAGTCCTATGAGGAGGTCCTCCGACCCACCCGCCTGCCCGCTCCCCTCCGCACCAGGTGGCCAAAGGTCAGGAGCGGGGGAACCGAAGTGCAGCCAAAAATTGAGGAGCAGCCCCTTCAAATATTGCAAGAGGGGCTGCAACCTTCTCTCCCTCAACACATACATGGAAAACGGACTCCTCTAGGCCTGTTGCTAGTCTAACTCTGGGACTCGAAGCACCGCACCAGTAGCAGTGTGATCTGGAGGGGTTTTCAGAACATTGCCTCGTCCCCTCGCTATCGTGACATAGCATGAAGAAAGCTTGGGACATTTCCATATCAGACGTGTTACGCCTGCCACAGCTGTACTGCATGTGTGGAACTTCCCTGCACCGGTTCAGAGGGAGACTGGCGACGTGAGTACGACGTAAAGGGCTGTCAGAAACAATTGGATGCTGTGGTGGAGGTGTTGCAATTCGGGGTACATCCCAATACAAGCTCGCACTCAGTGTGAATCGAAACTTGACTTATACATGAAATATCTGGTTTCGCAGGATGCAGAGCCAACAATGAACCTTTATAACGCTTGACGGGTGTATAGGAAACTATCATACATCCTTTCCCTTAATAAAAGTTCGAGGACCAGGAAATACTGAGAAGTCTAATACACTTTATTCATCAAAACATTGACATTACCCATTACATGCGGTGTTTGAGATTGGTACCGACAATTTCTACCTCACGAGCAACAGACTCATCGGGTCCCGTAAGCGTGTCGTCTTGACTGCTCACATTAGCCTAAGCAAGACTAGGTAAAAGTCCCCACGGAGCTCTGGTGTGCTGTATCTTTATATAGTAAATTGTGTCTCCCTCACGTGACATTCCTACGTAAGCGCGTTCCATCTACGTGGATACGTCACTACGGCAAGTGATGTTATTGCTCCCGTTCCTCCAAGTGCAAGTGTGTACTACCGCTATTCTCTGTCCATTGTTCTCTCTACGAGTGACCACAGCTATCAGACTTGGCTTTCACTTACCGATCTCCTGATATTTATTACAGAAAGAGCTGTTCATCCCTTACACTCCCCTTCTACACCCAGACTAGGTGGCATCAAACCTGCTCGTTAAAATTCTGTTCTTGCATCTTTCCACAGAAGTGGAGGTTCTTCTGCATTGGAAGTTACGAGGAGGGTTGCCCTCTGTGTTGCTGATTAGTCAGGTATTCAACTATCTTAGGAGATATTATCGTGTCTGGTCTCCCAGCTATCTTTGGGAATAGGAGCCCACACCTGCACTTATCATCTGCCGAAGGGAAGTAGGTTCACCTCTTCTGAATGAGCTCAGGGCATCTTTCGTGCAGCTTAACCTGCCGGTTACACCTCAGGATATCTTGCTTGTCTTCCCACGAGTATAGAATATTAATGGACCGATATAATTGAGGTGGTTAGGGTAATTAAAGGATTTGACAGGGTAGATAGAGACCATTCCCTCTGGTACGAGTGTCCAAAACAAGGGGGCATAACCTTAAAATTAGAGCGTGGCTGTTCAGGGGCTAATGCCAGGAATCACTTCTGCACACAAAGGGTAGTGGAAGTCTGGAACTATTTCCCCCAAAAAGCTATTTTGAGGCTGGGAGGGGGTGGTTGTCAATTGAAAACGGAGATTGAGATTTTTGTTAGGCAAGGGTATGAAGGGATACGGAATTAAAAGGTACTGACCAGCCATGATCTAACTGAATGTCAGAATAGGCTCGAGGGGCTGAATGGCCTCCTCCTGTTCCTATATAGGTCTTGTGCCCATTTCCCAACGCAGTGTCGCCCGGCAGCTGAAGGCAAATAGGCATCTTCTGATCACCCCGGAGCCAAAACAGAGAAAAACCAACATCAAGCTGACAAGATTGTGGAGCTCAATTTATTGTAAGAAAATTTACATGGTAGAGAATCAGCAGAGGAAAACAGATGCACTACTGTCGACATGACCGGTACATTAAACTGTTAGGAGCGTCAGCTGGGCTCAGTGATTATTACCTCCGGGTCAGAAGGGTCATGACCCCCTTTTTTCTGTCCAATGAAACTGCCGCACACTCCCCTACAAAAATAAGACTTGGCCGTAAAAACCGTTTTACACGGACTGGATGTCAGGTCAAACACTCGGCATTTATTGCAGGGCAGTACAAGGAAGGGCGGCTGTATTATGGCCAGGTTCATGTGGAAACTTGAGGGTAACTCCACACCAGACAGAGAGCCCAACCATCACAGAACAGTTACTAGTAACACAAAAACCAAAAAAAAAATAATTTTTTAATTCGTTTTTTTTATTTAAAAAAAGCAACATATTAAACTTCAAAAAAAAAAGCCAAACGGTCACAGATCATCTTGGGAAATGGAAAAAAAAAAAAATCAATTTTTGCAGCTAGCATTTAAAAAAAAAAACACCAATATTTAGGTATATAGATAGTATTTTCCCTGGTGTCCTCCGCGCTAAATCCCGACGGTGAGAGAGTAATCCGCACAACGTACGACCCGAGTTTGTGTGTGTACCAGGGGGGACCGCGGTTCTCGTCAACGGGTATTACCAAACCTGTGAAAGGAAGCACATCACAAACTGTTCAAAGACACGCTGATTGCCACAGGCGGAGTACGCACACAGCTCGCCAGAGCGAGCATGTCGGGCAACAATCACTGCCACTTTTAATACTGTGCCCGACACGTTTTAACAAAATAAAAAGGTAATGAGACCTGGTTTGGGGGTGGAGGAGGAGGAGGAGGGGAAAGAGAGAAGGTAGAAGAAATATTGAATGTTTTTTTTTATTCCCCCCCTCAGAGTCCCTGTGGTGGCTCGGTTTCGGAGTGTACCACCTCAGCATGGTACAGAGGAGCCAGGCAGAGAAGTTGCCCAGGATCAGTTAGCATTTACAGGCCAGGGGGCCAACCATTTGGGGGAGGTGGGGGGGGGCCTGCAATCTATCTCGGGGGTCACCAAGATTAGTGAGGGGAAAATCCAGTCAGGGTTCCTGCTCCTGATCACTTAGCCAACGACCGCTGCTGGAGATGCGCGCCTGGTGAAGACGCGATTCAACACGACTGGGAATAATCCGCGAGCGCGCTCAACTGACCAGGGTCACGGGGCAACTGAGCGAGGTGCTGGAGGACGCCTTTGTTACCTCCAGGACTGACTGTCCCAACGCTCTCCTGGCCGGCCTCCCACGCGCTGTAAACTGGAGCTCGTCCAAAACTCGGCTGTCCGTATCCTAACCTGCACCGAGTCCTGGTCACCCCATCACCCCTGTGCTTGCTGACCTACGTCGGTTCCCGGTCCTGCAATGCCTCATAAAAGTCGCATCCTTGTGTTCAAAATCCCTCCGTGGCCTCGCCCCCTCCGTATCTCTGTAATCTCCTCCAGCCCTACAACCCTCCGAGATCTCTGCGCTCCTCCAATTCCGGCCTCTTGCGCATCTCTGGATTTTCATCGCCCCACCACTGGCGTCCCGTGCCTTCATCTGCCTCGGCCCCAAGCTCTGGAATTCCCTGCCTGAACCTCTCCGCCTCTCTCTCTCCTCCTTTATGTGGAGATGCCGGTGTTGGACTGGGGTGGACAAATGTGAGAAGTCGCACAACACCACAGTTATAGTCCAACAGCTTTATTTGAAATCACAAGCTTTCGGAGCGGCTGCTCCTTCGTCAGGTGAAGGAGCAGCGCTCCGAAAGCTTGTGATTTCAAATAAAACTGTTGCACTATAACCTGGTGTTGTGCGACTTCTCACATCTCCTCCTTTAAGTTGCTCCTTAAAACCTACCTCTTTGACCAAGCATTTGGTAGCGTCCTAATAACTCCGTATGCGGCCCGGTGTCAAATTTTGATTGGCAACGTTGAAGGCGCTATATAAATGCAAGATTTTGTGGAACTGCGCCCCGAAAGCCAACAACACGGCCGGCAGCCTCCCACTGGATTCCTCCTTAGATTGCGATGACACGGCAGTCAGTTTCATTTCTGTTTTTGGTGGAGCAGGTAACATTCTGTTTCCGCACACTATCTGCACTTCCGTCTCTCGAGCCTCAGCCGGTGGCGGAAATGGCGACTGGGAAGTGGACAAGAGCAGGAAGTTAAATTGGCGGCCGTGTTGTCAGCACGCCCCGGGATTTTCCCTGTGCTCGGCGCCTCTCCGCTGTATTAGGCCCGAGACCTTGGGGGAGGTGGGTGGGGAGGAGAAGCTTGCGTGTGCCCGCGCGCGCGTACGTACGCGTGTGTGTCGAGAGATCACGCACTTGACCCGCGCCGCGTCGCTCCGCGCTGCCGACACTCGCTGAACGGAAAAAAACAGGAAAGGGCCACTCGGGACGGGCACCCGGTTGGAACCGCATCCCAGTGAGAGTCGGGAGAGGTGGGGCGGGGTTTAATGGCGGGGGGGGGGGGGGGGGGGGGGGGGGGAAGGGAGGGAGTAAAGTGGAACAGTTCCAACAGAAACAAAAAGAAAACGGACAAGAGAAACAGTTGCTGCGCCAGTTACCACAAAATGCAACCTGAAGCTAGTCTGAGAGTTGCTACTTTCCACTGGCTCCGATGGTGGGAACAGGAGCTGACTTTCCAACAGGCACAAAACTGTTAAAGAGGAGGGGAGACGACACAGCATTTCAGTTCATTCAACAAACCTACAATCTCCGCGAGCTTCAATGTGGTTTTTTTTTAAAAAAAAATACACACACACAAAACCGTCAGTAACACCGTCAGACATTAAATGCGTCGACGCTCATTATTCATCTCCGCACCACCGACAAAGCGCTCTGCACTCGATGCAACTGGCCTTTGTAACAGCTCATGCAGATCGCACGCTCCTGGCCTCGGCTTCCGGCGATGCCTGTTCCCTCCTGCTGCATCGCTGAGCGGGGAGAAAGGACCGGGAACTTTCGGATGCTTTCCATATGCTTTCGGGGCAGCTTGCCTTGAGATCGGCAGGGAATGGGTACTAATTTAGGATTATTACTAGAAGCACAAAGGGAAGAGCAGGGGGTCGGGGTGGGAAAGGTTAGAAGTATATTTCCCCCCCCCCCCCACTCTCTCCCGTGTAAAGGGCTATCAGAGCACGGAAATACATTGGCGCGAATGACCGTTGAAAGCAGGTAAAAATCGCGACATTTAAACGGGGAATTAAAACGCTTGAAGAAATGCAACACATCTCTTCACCGCTCGTCTTAGTTTTATCAGCTCCAGCAGTGCGCATAACGGCCGGTGAGGGAAGGTGGTGGACCAAACCTTCTTTTAAAAAGATAAAAAACGAGAGCTACCCCGGTCCCCCCCCCCCACCCCCACCTCCCCCCGGCTGTGCGCGCAAATGTGCTGCCTGGGGTGGTACACAGTCCTACAGAAGGGCGCAGTTTGAGGGTTCAATCCTGGGGTCTGTGCTGTCACAGCAGCAGTTGGGAGCGCTGCAACTGGTTTCAGCCCTGTGGGGTGGGGCAGGGGTGAGGGGGTAGAGAAAAGGACAATCGAGCACAGCTCCCGATCCAACAACCCTATTTAGTGATCCCTGCTGGAGAGTGTGTAGGTAGGGACGGGATTGAGCTTTGCCAGTGATAGCCCGCGTGGTCAAAGAGTGTACCATACAGCAGCCTAGACAAGGAGTTTGTGTAAAATGGGTCAGTTGGGGACTGGAAAGGTGCCTGTCGACGTGTACTCATACAGGAATGAGTACCTTCAGGAGAGAAGAAAAAGGTTAGGGGAACAACAACAGAGTGCCGACTACACGTAATCAGAGTCACACAAATCTTGTTGATTCATTCTAAAAGGTACGTACACACACACACACACACACACACCCCCCCCAACCTGGAACACACAAGAGGCAGAACAAATGTAACTGTGAACCCGTAGGATAGAGGACAGTACGACGGCCAGCAGTGTTTAAAAAGTCGGTACGGCACTGGATTGGTCAAAATAAGTCACTGGTGCCCAAGCAGCCACCGAGCGGACATCTTAAGATTCAGATCCGAGGGCGAGCTCCGACCACAGCCGGCTGCCGCCCGCCACCCAATAGCACTCCAGAGTCCAGCCTTGGCTTTCAGAAGCTGGAAGGAAACGAGATGCTCGAGGCCAAAGATCGCGGTGGATCGATCGGCTCGGAGCGACGGTCGGCGGGCAGCTACACGGAGGCTGGACTCGCCCTCTCAGGAGGCAAGAATCCCAGTCAGCCCCGCTCAATGGCAATGCTGGGCCGGCATCACAATCCACACGCAGCGGGTAGTCTCTGCTCAACTGTTTGCCCCGTCTCACCTGGACTCGTCTAACTCCCACTTCTCAGAGCTCGCTGCCTTCGGCTGGTCGGAGCCATGATGCGATGAAGATAAAGGCTTCAAAGTCGTAAACAATGTAAGGTAATTGGCAAAGGAACCGGGGGGGGGGGGGGTGGAAGAGAATTTTTAAAATATAAAACGCAGCGAGTTATGATGATCTGGGAAGCACTGCCTGAAAGGGCGGTGGCAGCAGATTCAATAGTAACTTTCAAAAGAGAGTTGGATAAATACTTGAAGGGGAAGGGGAAGGGGAGTAGGACAAATTGTATAGCTCGTCCACAGACCCCATGGGCTGAGTGGCCTCCCTCTGTGCTGTGTGATTCTAAAGTGATGCCATTCACTTCCTCATTCCTCTCACCCAAGCCTGGTCAGATTGTATAAAATTCTTAGAGGGCTTGACAGGCTAGATGGGTAGAGGCTGTTTCCCCTGGCTGGAGAGTCGAGAACTAGGGTGGGGGGGGGTCACAGTCTCAGGATAAGGGGTCGGCCATTTAGGACTGAGACGAGGAGAAATTTCTTCACTCTGGGGTACAACAGGTGACTACACTCCGAAAGTACTTCATTGGCTGTAAAGCGCTTTGAGACGTCTGGTGGTCGTGAAAGGCGCTATATAAATGCAAGCCTTTCTTTCGAGAGAATTCCAAATGTTCACAACCCTCTGAGGGCTGTGGATGCACAGTGGTTGAGTATATTCAAGACTGAGAGGGATAGCTTCTTGGGCACTAAGGGAATCAAGGAATGTGGGGATGGGGCGGGCAAGTGGAGTCGAGGTGGAAGATCAGCCACAATCTTATTGAATGGCGGAGCAGGCTCGAGGGACCGTATGGCCGACTCCTGCTCCTAATTCTGATGTTCTTACGGCTAGAGCAATTCCCTCCTACTCTCTTCTGACCGCTGGGAATCCCCCTGTCTCGATGGTTAGTGGCGGCACACATTGGACAGGGGAGGAGGGTGGTCCCGTCCATTAGGAGTTGGGTGCTGTGGTGCAATGACTCCAGTTGTGCAGAAAAGTGCAAGCGACACAGCTGCGATAAGCAACCGTGGGCCGACAGCAGGTAGGGATGAAGGGAGGTGGGGCGGGGCAGGGGAAATCCTACACCCGAACTTTACGGTCAGGATATGCAGGGAATACTACGGCCGCCTCTCACACACACACACTGGGGCTGTAAATGAAATCAATACAAATGCTGGAATTACACAGCAGGTCAAGTCAGCATCAGAAATAAGGAAGAGACGGGTTTGGTTTGGGGTGGAGATCCTTAATCATGGGACGGAGATCCGGACCCCAGCGGGAACCCGTCTTTCTCTTTCCAAGATGCCAATTGCGCTGTCGTGCACTTCCGGCATCCGCCTCAAGAAAGGCGGTCGTTTTTTTTGGGGGGGGGGGCCAGTGGTCAGAGATCTTGCTGCATTCCCCGGCGGCCCCACTCAAACTGGCACGAGATTGGCTCCGCCGCGGCGTAAACTAGACGGAACTCGCCCCGCGACGTGGACACAGGCCGCGCAGTCGACAAACCGCAAACAGCGAGAAAAGCCGGTCTTTTCTTTTTTTTTTTTAAGACGGAAGGCGGCAACCTACCAAAACAGGACGCAAATTTACCCGGGGAAGAAATCGGAACCGAAGCCAGGCCGTTGGGAGGTGCTGTACGTACAGGCACGTTGTCAAAGGAAGAGCACGATCCAACAGTGTAGATGTGGTGGGGGCGGGGGAAGCCCCCCACCCCACACGGCTCGCCCTCTCCTCTCCCTCCTAGTCAGGTAGGCAGCGGAAGGAAAAGACCCGTTTGTGCACGGAGAGGACCTGAGGACGAGAAAGCAGGCACCAACACCGCGCGAGCTTCGATTCTCAACACCGTTAAAAAAAAACGACAGAAGCAGTTTAAAAAAAAATTAAGAAAAAAAAAAAAAACACGCGCGCGCACACGCGGGGATGGCGTTCCGAGGACCTGCTGGGAAACACTGCACCACCGCTCGGAGCAGGAACCTTAAGTCGACACAATAAATACAGAGAGGAAAAGGCGAAACCGATTCACGGAATCTGTAAGCCGCCCGATTGTAATTCCAATAACAAGACTGCAGAAAGTGCAGCAAAGCTGTACAGAAATCTATAGTTTTAAAAGGGACCTAGACGACTCTCACTCACCTTTCAGTTAGTAAGCCGAGTACTGCGTCTGCTCCACGTAGGTTTCGGTTGTCGTACCTGTCGCGGTGTACGCGGCACTGTTGGTCATGGTGTTTGTGTACTCGTACCCGTAAGTGCTGGCGTAGTCGGCGGCGGTATAGTTGGCGCTGGTGTAGTCAGTGGTGGTGGTGGCCGTGGCGTAGTTGGCAGTGGCGTAGTTGGCGCTGGCGTAGTCCTGGGCGTAGCTGGCGGCGGCGGCAGCGTAGTCGGTGGCGGCGGCGGCATAGTTGTTGGCGGCGGCGGCGGCAGCGTACTCGGTGGCAGCGGCGGCGTAGTCGGTGACGGTCGTGGCGGTGGGGGCCCGCCGGAGGGGGCTGCGGTCGCGGGTGTAGTAGGTCGGGGGCTGGGAGATGGCGCTCTGGCTGTACGCCTCCAAGGCTTTCGGCATGCGCTCCCTCATGGCGGAGCCGTAGGGAGTGCCCCAGCGGTCGGGGTAAGGGGTCCCCACCGCGCCGTAGGCTCCCGCCCGGTACTTCTCGTAGTAGTCGACGTAGCGGCTGTCGTAGAAGGGCTGCTCCCCGTAGCGGGGGGCGACAGCGTAGGGGTCAAGGTAGTCAGGGGCGTAGCCGACGCCCAGCTCTTGGCGGTCCGTCGGGCACTCTTTGGACCAGTGCCCGTCTTTGCCGCACCGGAAGCAGGTGTTCTTCTCGCCCATCCCGGGCTGTATCCGCAGCCGGCTCTTGGACAGTTCAACGTGCATCCGTTTGCCTTTAGTAATAAAAGGGAGATACAAAAGAATATTCCCAGTTAACGAGAGGACACAGATTTAAGATCACTGGTAAAAGAACCAGGGACTGGGGGAAATTAGGAGAACTTCTTTTTAACCGAGCGAGTTGTTGCGATCTGGACTGCGCTGCCTGAAAGGGCGGTGGAAGCAGATTCAATAGTAACTTTCAAAAGGGAATTGGATAAATACTTGAAAAGAAAAAATTGGCAGGTCTATCTGGTCATTATCTCATCACCGTTTGTGGGAGCTTGCTGTGCGCAATTGGCTGCCGCATTTCCTACATTACAACAGCGACTACACTTCAAAAGTACTAAACTTTAAAAGCTGCAAAGCGCTTTGGAACATCCTGAGGTTGTGAAAGGCGCTATAGAAACGCAATTCTTTCTTTTTATACAGCTCCAAATACTCTCGCAATTCAAGTGTGGATGGACCCAATCTAGAACGATACCGCTGGGTGTTTTTTTTTATAAAACAGTTCGACTGGACTCAGTATGTACATCTCACTGATCGTCAATGCACCATATTTAAATCCCAGCGACAGCACTGGTGACGGTGGTGTGGGGGGGGGGGACGAGGACGTACAGAGATGGACGGGAGAGGTTAGTGTTACAAGTGGAGGGTCTTCCTTAGATAATTTCTGAATTACAACCACGCCTGTCACTCTCGTAAGTGGTCTGAACTACTTATATTTAGGGGTGTGCATGTACTGTCCGATATCGAACTGTACGAGCGCAGAATTCAGGGGGTAACAGTCGTATCGCCCTTGCAATCTGAACTGGATACTCGTATCTTTCACTTCAACAGTGAATATCAAGAGGAACTACGAGTGCGATATGAAAGGGCTCTGCTCTAAGTGAGAGATAATTGTTGATTTATGTTTTTTTGCTGAGGTTGAGGGACGATATCTGCTCTCCCACCTCGCTGGTGATCTGGTCCACATTTCTATCTCCTTACTAAAAAAAACAACTTTTAAAATGTATTTTCCATTGACATTCTTACCTTTAATCTGGTGTCTCTTTACCCTTTTCTGCATTTAAATTCCATATTCTTAATCTTAAAGACCTCCAGCAACTCCCCTCCCTCACCCCACCCCACCATTATCCTGCTCTTCACCAGGCAGTTCAGTCCCAAGGTGGACAATGTTGCCTTGTTGGAATCCCACCCTCCAAGTTTGGCAGTCAGCCTCGGACCTCTTTCCCGATAATTTTACATATTTGCTGGAACGTAGAAAACAAAATGTCAACTCGCTGCTCTAGATAGGGGTGCACCGAGGCCAGAGGTAACTTCAACACTTCCTCAGGCAGACATCACATCCCAAGATCAACGTTCCGGCATTTGATCAGCTTTCTTCACTGCCCAAATCCACAGATCTTTCCTGCCGTTACCTCAAGCACATTTAATATGGAATCAAAATTCTAGCTTTTTTTTAAAAACGGAACCTCACGACTTTATACTTGTACAAGCTGAACTTCATCTACCACCTCTGTCCAGTGTCCACCTCCTTTTAGATTAATGCCAATGGTTATCATTGGCACTGCTTCCAATTTGTTCTCATCCGTAAGCTTAAGACACCACGGGCAACATTTCAGCCTCCAAGTCATTTATAATAGTTCCAAATAAAAGATGTGGGACATTTTCTCCCATCCGCTATTGAGTATTACTGCTAATATTTCTTAAAAGCAACTTAAAAAAAGACAGACTTAGCATTTCTATAGCACCTTTCACGACCACCGGATGTCCCAAAGCGCTTTACAGCCAATGAAGTACTTTCGAAGTGTAGTCACTGTTGTAATGTGGGAAATGCGGCAGCCAATTTGCACACAACAAGCTCCCACAAACAGCAGTGTGACAATGACCAGATAATCTGTTTTTAGTGATGTCGATTGAGGGATAAATATTGGCCAGGACACCGGGGATAACTCCCCTGCTCTTCTTCAAAATAGTGCCATGGGATCTTTTACGTCCACCTGAGAGAGCAGACGGGGCCTCGGTTTAACGTCTCATCCGAATTCCATCAGATACCGGAAAGAATCTCTTCACAAAATGGGGTGAGAAATGAGCAGCCAGAGAGGACAGTAGAGACATCATCAACAGGAGCATCCACAAGAGTTGGATGCTTCTCAGATAATGTTAGAATACTAAAAGGGGTGAGCTTTGGTGGCTTTTTCTCATTCTTAAAAAAAAAGACCATCAACTCCTGGGTCTGGGGTGAAAGGATAATGTCCGAGCCACTACTTCCCGCATCAGAGAGAGCGAGCGAGCGAATCACCTCTTCTGTCTGGTGTATTTAAACCCAGCTTGTAGCAGTGAAGGGACAGTGTCTGACCCACGACATCAGCCTCCAAGAAACACCCGTAATCATTTGAAACCGCACTAAAGGGAGACCAGGCACGGTGACCTCTGACCCCTCGCGCCGCCGACAACATGGAGCGCCAGGCCCACGTCCTCGCAACTGGCGGAGACACCGATCACCTCAACAGCTGACAATCCCAATGACTCGGAGCGGCTGCCCTCCCGTAATTTCACCTTTGAACTCGGTGCCATCCAGCCCTTTGATGGCCTCCATGGCATCCTCCCCTCGCTCCATGTGCACGAAGGCGTAATCTTTGATGATGTCGCACTCCAGGACGGTGCCGTACTCCTCGAACTTGGCCTGCAGCTCCTGGCTGGTGCAGCTGGAGCTCACTTTGCCCACGTGAAGCTTGGTGGAGGATTTGGTCATGCTCTTGCTGGCCTCCACGTTGATGGGGACCCCATGCAGCTTGTAGTGGTGCAGGTTCTCGATCGCCTCCTTTGCTGCGTCCTTGTTGTCCATATGCACAAATCCATAGTTCTGTTTTTTAAAACAAAATAATTGATGGCAACATTCGATAATGGAATTAAAACACTAAAAACCACACCAAACAACTTTGTGGGGATATACATCCTTCCAATATGGAACCGAGCCACAGAGAGCGAGAAGATCCCAGGCTCAGTGTCTGCTTTTAAAATTTTTCTAGTCATTCCTGGAATCTAGGTGTCGCTGGCAATGCCAGCATTTATTGCCCATCCCTAGTTGCCCTCGTGAAGGTAGTGGTGAGCCGCCTTCTTGAACCGCTGCAGTCCGTGTGGAGGGAGTTCCAGGATTTTGACCCAGCGACGATGAAGGAACGCCGATATACTTCCAAGTCAGGATGGCGAGAGAGACTTGGTGTGTGTTACTGTTAAATTAGTTCATCACACAGCCAGGCCAGCAGAACGTGTTTTCCTCAACCGAGGATTCCCCTCTACCGTGGTCGACACGGCCCTCGACCGTGTCCGTTCTATCTCCCGCACTTCTGCCCTCACCCCTGCCCCTCCCTCCCGGAACCACGGTGGGGTTCCCCTTGTCCTCACCTTTCACCCCACCAGCCTCCACATTCAGCAGATCGTCCTCCGCCATTTCCGCCACCTCCAGCGTGATCCCGCCGCCGGGCACGTCTTCCCCTCGCCTCCCCTTTCAGCATTCCGCGGGGACCGCTCCCTCCGCGACACCCTGGTCCACTCCTCTGCTACCCCCAGCACCCCTCCCTTCGCCCGGCGCCTTCCCGTGCACGCGCAGGAGATGCAACACATGCCCTTACACCTCCCCTCTTCCCACTGTCCAGGGCCCCAAACACCCCTTCCAGGTGAAACAGCGATTTACTTGTACTTCCTGCAATTTGGTATACTGTGTTCGCTGCTCACGATGTGGTCTCCTCTACATTGGGGAGACCAAACGCAGATTGGGTGACCGCTTTGCGGAACACCTCCGTTCAGTCCGTAAGGGGGACCCCGAGCTCCCGGTGGCCTGTCACTTTAATTCACCGCTTCACTCCCACTCTGACCTCACCGTCCTCGGCCTATTACACTGTTCCACGGAAGCGCAGCGTAAGCTCGAGGAACAGCACCTCATCTTTCGTTTAGGCACGCTACAGCCCTCTGGACTCAATATCGAGTTCAACAATTTTAGATCATAACCTCAGCTCCAATCACATTTATATTTTATTTTTTCCATCCTTTTATTTGCCCCCCCCCACCTTTTTTTTCCTCCTAGAAGCTGGCAGCTGTCCTTCATTCTGCCAGTGGATTTCACACTTCTTTCAGCCTTAATCTGTCACATTAACACCACCTCTAGCCTTGCATATCTCTTAATGTCTCTTCATCTCCCCCTTTGTTCTTTTATCCCCTCCCCCTTTTCCCAGCTTTACTCTGGCCTTAAATCTATTTGATTTCCGGCTCTTCACAGTTCTGACGAAACGTCATCGACCTGAAACGTTAACTCTCTTTCTCTCTCCACGGATGCTGCCTGGCCTGCTGAGTTTTTCCAGCGTTTTCTGTTGTTATTTCAGATTTCCAGCATCCGCAGTATTTTGCTATCGTCCCAGCAGAACGTGTGCCTGATTTGGTCTCAGCTGTGGCTCAGTGGGTAGCACCCTCACCTCAGAGTCAGAAAGTTGTGGGTTCAAGTCTCACTCCAGAAACTTGAGCACAAAATCCAGGCTGGCACTCCCAGTGCAGTACTGAGGGAGGGAGTGTTGCACTGTCGGAGGTGCCGTCTTTTGGGTGAAACGTTAAACCGAGGTCCCGTCTGCCCTCTCAGGTGGATGTAAAAGATCCCATGGCACTATTTTGAAGAACAGATGGGGAGTTCTCCCCAGGGGTCCTGTTATTTATCCCTCAACCAACATCATGAAAAAAAAATTCTGGTCATTATCTCATTGCTGTGTGTGTGACCTTGGTGTGCACAAATTGGCTGCTGCATTTGTTACGTTACAACAGTGACTACACTTCAAAAAGTACTTAATTGGTTGTAAAGCGCTTTGGAACGGCCAGAGGTCGTGGAAGGCGCTATACTATCACTTTCTTTCTATGGGAAAATACAGACTTCAATGTAAATATTGGCCAGGACACCGGGGATAACTCCCCTGCTCTTCTTCGAAATAGTGCCACGGGATCTTTTACGTCCACTTGAGAGCAGACGGGGCCTCGGTTTAACGTTTCATCCGAAAGACGACACCTCCGACAGTGCAGCACTCCCTCAGCACTGCACTGAAGTGTCAGACTAGCTTTAATGGGCTCAAGTGCCTGGAGTGGGACTCTGAACCCACGCCCTTCTGACTCAGAGGCGCGTGTACTACCAACTGAGCCACTGCTGACTCTAAAGAGGTCCGCCAGTAACAATCTCTGACCCACGCCCGCTCTCCTGATCCAAGGGCCACAGCTGGAAAACGTGTGCGTGAGAGAGATAAAAATCGAATGATGCTCCCCCACAGTCAAATATCAATGGCCAGCCTCAATGGGGTGTGCGTGGGATAAAAAAAATCGAATGATACTTCCCTCCCTACCCGCAGTCAAATAGCAATGGCCAGCCTCAGTGGGACGTAATCGAATGACGCCCCCCACAGTCGAAGAGCAATAGCCAGCCTCAGTGGGACGTAATCGAATGACGCCCCCCACAGTCGAAGAGCAATAGCCAGCCTCAGTGGGACGTAATCGAATGACGCCCCCCACAGTCGAAGAGCAATGGCCAGTCTCAGTGCGACGTGTGTGTGTGTGGGGGGGGGGGGGGATATAATCGAATGATGACGCCCCCTAGTCGAAGAGCAATGGCCAGCCTCAGTGGGACGTAATCGAATGACGCCCCCCACAGTCGAAGAGCAATGGCCAGCCTCAGTGGGACGTAATCGAATGACGCCCCCCACAATCGAATAGCAATGGCCAGCCTCAGTGAGACAGGAGTCAAGGCTCTCACCCAGTGTCACTGAAGAGAGCCTCTGTTCCCCCTGGTAACAACCTCTGACCCCTCACCACCCCCCTGGTGTCACTCAGCCCACGGTTTCCCTAGTAACGGCCCTCCTGACCCGGCCTACCTTGATCAGGTCGCACTCGCTCACTTCGCCGTACTTCTCGAACAGGGCCCGGATTTCCTCGGCGGTCGTCGGCCGCGGCAGGTTGCCCACGAAAATTTTAACCATTTTCTTCTTTCCTTCCACTTCCAAACGATATAAAAAAAGAGATTAAATACTGTCCTTTTCCGCGGCTGGGGACGCGGTCTTCGCTGAATGAATCTCACACTCCACCGCTCTCTGGCTGCGACATAAAATGGCGGCTGCAAATGGCCGGCGCTGGCGGATGGACCCACCCACCCGCTCTCTCTCCATTGGCTGGCAACCGCCGCCGCCGCCGGGGGGGGGGCGGGGGAGGCACGCTGGACGCTGATTGGCGCTCGCTCACGTCAATCAGCGCCGCTCGGCTGGAACGTGCCTGAACGCGGCGCTTCCAGCTGATTGGCTGAGCCAAGTGTCATTTATTTCAGTGGGGTCACGCTCGACGCTGATTGGCGCTCGCTCACGTCAATCAGCGCCGCACGGCTGGGACATGCCTGAATGCGCCGATTGCAGCTGATTGGCTGGGTCAGGTGTCAATCATTTCGGAGCACCGCCCAGCATGGGATTGCCAACCTTGCACTTGGGCTCCATTAAGATGGTTCACAAAGATGTGTGATGGATGTGCACTTCTGAAACGTTAGTTTGTGTTGTTTCTCCCCATAGATTGATGCCTGACCTGCCGAGCGGATTTTGCAGCACTTTCAGTCTTTGTTAATATTTTATTCAAGTACAATAGTACTTATACAACTCATCAATTACATAGTAAATCCATTACATTCATTGACCACAATAAAAAATAAAGCCTTAAGAACAGCTTTATGGTTAACAATATAAATGCAATGATAAATTTTACAAATAAATCAATAATATTTACAGTACAAATACCCTTAAATAGTCCCACACAAACTTTGTAGATTTAAAGTAATAAATCTCAAAGTAAATTCTACATAAATAAACAGTTTAACACCACAGTGTACAAAATCACATAGGACCATCATAATTCAATTAAATGGTACTTTCAACCAAAAAAAAAGAACTAACACTATTTCAACAAAACAACTTTCAGTCTTTGTGCAGGAAGCACGTTGGGCGATTTTTGTGCCGGTTAGAGCGCCGCCATCTTTAGTACTGGCAGCACGGCCTTCTCTGGGTCACACATGCCCCTGAGAGAGGAAAAAGAAAGACTTGCATTTATATAGCGCATTTCACGACCACCGTTCGTCCCAAAGAGCTTTACAGCCAAAGAAGTACTTTTTGAAGTGTAGTCACTGTTGTAATGTGGGAAACGCGGCAGCCAATTTACGCACAGCAAGCTCCCACAAACAGCAATGTGATAATGACCAGATAATCTGTTTTTGTTTTTGCGGGAAAAATATTGGCCCGGACACCGGGGATAACTCCCCTGCTCCTCTTTGAAATAGTGCCATGAGACCTTTTCCGTCCACCTGAGAGAGCGGATGGGGCCTCGGTTTAACGTCTCATCTGAAAGACATTACCTCCAACAGTGCAGCACTCCCTCAGTACTGCACTGGAGTGTCAGCCTAGATTTTTGTGCACAAGTCCTTGGAGCGGGTCTTGAACCCACGACCGTCTGATTCAGAGGCGAGTGTGCTGCCCACTGACCCAATGATACAGGAAGGCATGTACAGTAATATGTAGAATAGTATTAAAAAGGATATCGAGGCTCTGGAGAAGGTGCAAAAAAGATTTACAAAATGAAAGACTTGGATTTATACAGCGCTTTTCACGACCACCAGACGTCTCAAAGCGCTTTACAGCCAGTGAAGTACTTTTAGAGTGTAGTCACTGTTGTAATGTAGGAAACGCGGCAGCCAATTTTCGCACAGCAAGCTCCCACAAACAGCAATGTGATAATGACCAGATAATCTGTTTTAGTGATGTTGATTAAGGGTTAAATATTGGCCCAGGACACCGGGGAGAATTTCCCTGCTCTTCTTTGAAATAGTGCCATGGGATCTTTTACGTCCACCTGAGAGAGCAGACGGGGCCTCACCAGACTGGTTCCTGGATGGGGGGATTGTCCAATGAGGAGAGATTCAGTAGACTAGGCCTATATTCCCGGGAGTTTCGAAGAATGAGAGGTGATCTCATTGAAACATACAAAATTCTTACAGGGCTTGACAGGGTAGATGCAGGGAGGATGTTTCCCCTGGCTGGGGAGTCTAGAACCGGGGGTCATAGTCTCAGAATAAGGAGTCGGCCATTTATGACTAAGATGAGGAGAAATTTCTTCACTCAGAGGGTGGTGAATCTTTGGAATTCTCTACCCCAGAGGGCTGTGGAGGCTCAGTCGTTGAGTATATTCAAGACAGAGATCGATAGCTTTTTGGAATATTAAAGGAATCAAGGGATATGGGGATATTGCAGGAATTTGGAGTTGAGGTAGAAGATCTTATTGAATGGGGCAAGCTCAAGGGGCCAAATCGCCTACTCCTGCTCCTATTTCTTATGGGCTTCGGTTTAACGTCTCATCAGAAAGGCGACGCCCCCAACAGTGCACCGCTCCCTCAGTACAACACCGGGAGTGTCAGCCTGGATTATGTGCTCAAGTGTGGGACTTGAACCCACAACCTTCTGACTCAGAGGTGAGGGAAGCTACCAAGTGAGCCACTGACTGACATCGCAAATAGTCCTGGCAGCACCACCTTCCCTGGGTAACACATACGCCTGAGAGAGGTCAAGGGATAACTAATAGAAAAAGCAAAAAAAAACACGGCACATGTGGTAACATACAGGACACCTGCGAAAAATTATGTATGCTTGTATTGGTGTAGCACCTTATCACCTTGAAACATTTTAAGAGTTTCACACGTAATTAATTACTTTTGAAGTGAAGTGAGAATTTTCGTGTAAGCATGGGAGCCTTAATTTACCTATCACTTGGAGAGAAACGTTTAATATGTGTGTTACTGAAAGAGGCAGGTGTTAACCCGTTTAAAATACACGCCTTAGCACCTCTGTTAAAATAGCACACAGGGAATATCACACACAAGCACTAATGGTTCATCCAATATTATCACCAGCACTCATTTCTAGCCTCTTTCATCCCTTTCAAAACGGTTTATTTTCTTGGACTGAAACTCATAGAATCGTACGGCACAAAGGAGGCCATTCGGCCCATCATGCCTGTGCCGGCTCCTTGAAAGAGCGATCCAGTTAGTTCCACTCCCCCTGCTCTTGCCCCATAGCTCGGCAGCATTTTCCTTTTCAACATCAACTTACATTTATATCGCTGAAATAACAACAGAAAACGCTGGAAAAACTCAGCAGGCCAGGCAACATCCGTGGAGAGAGAAACAGAGTTAACGTTTCAGGTCGGTGACCTTTCGTCAGAACTGAGAAAAAAGCAGGAAATGAAACAGATGAAAAAGCAAGTTTGGGGGCTGGGGGAGGGAATAAAAGAACAAAAGGGGAGGTCCGTGAGACGTAGAGACATTAAGAGATACTCAAGGCGAGACGAGATGGGAATAGGACAGGTTAAGAAACAAAAGATGGCTCTAGAAGTGTCAAATGCGCTGGCAGGATGAAAGACAGCTGCCATGTGGGAGAGAGAGGAAAAAGGGAAAAGGCACAAACCAAAAGGGGGGATGAAAATGGTAGGGGCCGAGGTTATGATCTGAAATTGTTGAACTCGATATTGAGTCCGGAAGGCTGTAAAGTGCCTAATATAAAGCGCCTTTAACGCAATAAAACGTCACAAGGCGCTTCACAGGAGCGTTTTCAAACAAAATTTGACACTGAGCCACATAAGGAGATGTTAGGACAGGTGAATGATTACATCGGATATACGGCACAGAAACAGGCCATTCGGCCCAACCAGTCCATGTATATGCGCCACTCGAGCCTCCTCCCGTCTTTCCTCGTCTAAATCTATCAGCATAACCCGCTATTCCCTTCTCCCTCATCTGCTTGTCCAGCCTCCCCTTAAATGCATCTATACTATTGGCTTCAACCATTCCCTGTGGTAGCGAGTTCCACACGGTGGCATAGTGGTTAGCACTGGTGCCTCACAGCGCCAGAGACCCGGGTTCGAATCTGACCTCGGGTGACTGTCTGTGTGGAGTTTGCACATTCTGCCCGTGTCTGCGTGGGTTTCCTCCGGGTGCTCCGGTTTCCTCCCACAGTCCAAAAATGTGTGGGTTAGGTTGATTTGGCTATGGTAAATTGACCCTTAGGGGGGATTAAATATGTGGGGTTATGGGGATAGGATGGGATATGTTAGGGGGAATTAAATACGTGGGGTTACGGGGGTAGGGTGGGATATGTGTACTGTGGGGATTAAAGCAGGGACAGGGTACTGGATTTGGATGATCAGCCATGATCGTATTGAATGGCGGAGCAGGCTCGACGGGCCGAATGGCCTACTCCTGCTCCTAGATTCTATGTTTCTATTCTCACCACTCTTTGGGTAAAGAAGTTTCTTCTGAATTCCCTATTGGCTTTCTTGGTGACTATCTTATATTGATGGCCTCTTCCCCACAAGTGGAAACATTCTCTCTGTATCCACTCTATCAAAACCTTTCATAATTTTAAAGACCTCTATGAGGTCACCCCCCAGCCTCTTTTTTCAAGAGAAAAGAGACCCAACCTGTTCATCCTTTCCTGATATGTATACCCTCGCATTTCTGGTATCATCCTTGTAAATCTTCTCTGCACCCTCTCCAGTGCCTCTATATCGAATGAGGTAGGTTTAAAGAAGCATCTTAAAGGAGGAGAGAGTGATGGAGAGGTTCAGGGAGGGAATTCTAGAGCTTAGGGCCTTGGCAGCTGAAGGCACGGCCGCTAATGATGGAGCGATTGTAATCGCAGATGTACAAGAGGCCAGAATTGGAGTGGCGCAGAGATCTCGGAGGGTTGTAGGGCTGGAGGAGGTTACAGAGATAGGGAGAGGGGGGGCAAGGCCATGGAGGGATTTAAAAACTAGGATGAGAATTTTAAAACCGAGGCGTTGCTCAACCGAGAGCCAATGTAGGTCAGCGAGCACAGGGCTGATGGGGGAACGGGACTTGGTGCGAGTTAGGATACAGGGAGCAGAGTTTTCAAGTGTATATATATATCCAGTGAAAGTTACTGTGTCCACCAGCCTTTCAGGTAATGCATTCCAGATCATAACAAATTGCTGCATTAAAAAAATTATCCTCATCTCCCCTCTGGTTCTTTATCTTAAGTTTGTGTCCTCTGGTTACCGACCCTCCTGCCAGTGGAAACAGTTTCTCCTATTGACTTTATCAAAACCCCGTTAAATCTTTGAACACTTCTATTAAATCTCCTCTTAGCTTCTCTGCTCTAAGAGAGCAACCCCAGCTTCTCCAGTCTCTCCACATAACTGAAGTCCCTCACCCCTGGTATCATTCTCGTAAATCTCCTCTGCACCCTCTCGAAGGCTTTGACCTCTCCTTTTTAAAAAAAAATGGAATGACTGCTGCCAACGAACTGGAAGCTGCGCAGAACCGTACTGCGCACTCCCAACAACCGCAAGCATGATGTTTCTGCTTTTTAAAAAACAAGCACGCTAACGAGCCCGGTCCCTTCCCGGCTTTTTCTAACGAGCCCGCTCCCTTCCCGGCTTTTCCTAACGAGCCCACTCCCTTCCTGGCTTTGTAAAAAAAATTCTAGCGAGCCTGCTGCCAACGAACTGGCAGCGCGCATGCAGGGAAAGGGGGAGGGGAGGAAAGAACAACAGGGAAGTTCTGTGATAGGGTAGAAGGCAGGAGAGATTAAATGACAAAAGGGACGATGGTGCAAGGCAAAAGGGGCGGTAATGGGACAAGTAAAGAAACAAAAGATGGGTGTGAGGAGCTGTAAATGGCAACAGCAGAACTATTACCAACCATTTATAAAGGTTGAGCATAACTTCATTGCTTTTGTACTCTATGCCTCTAAAGCCAAGGATCCCATATGCTGTGTTAACAGCTTTCCAAACTTGTCCTGCCACCTTCAAAGATTTGTGTACATACACGCCCGGGTCTCTCTGTTCCTGCACCCCCTTTAAAATTGTACCATTTCGTTTATAAGTGTATCAGTAAACTCATTACACACTTCAATATAAATCATTACTTGCTACAATCATTAAAAACGGGCGCGCAAAGACATGCACGGGGAGCTGCTGTTTGTGCTGACTGACTGCCTCTAGTCGAAGATTTACAGTCTATCGAGCCCATTGATTATCGCCAGTCCTCACATTTCCCCACGGCTCTGACACAGATGATGGGAGCTCAGCTCGCTCAGTTACTGCAAGGTAACAAAGAGTCCTTCAGCACGAGCGCTGAAACAGCTTTCCAACTTAGCACATATAAGAACTAACATGGGATTACATAGGATATGCGGCACAGAAACAGGCCATTCGGCCCAACCAGTCCATGCCGGCGTTTATGCTCCACTCGAGCCTCCTCCCGTCTTTCCTCATCTAAATCTATCAGCATAACCCTCTATTCCTTTCTCCCTCATATGCTTTGTCTAGCCTCCCCTTAAATGCATCTATACTATTCGCTTCAACCACTCCCTGTGGTAGCGAGTTCCACATTCTCACCACTCTCTGGGGAAAGAAGCTTCTTCTGAATTCCTATTGGATTTCTTGGTGACTGTCTTATATTGATGGCCTCTAGTTGTGCTCTTCCCCACAAGTGGAAACATTCTCTCTGTATCCACTCTATCATGCTCTTCTACACTCCTTATTGAACCAAGGTTGGTCCCCTGGCTTGATGGTAATGGTAGAGTGAGGGATATGCCGGGCCATGAGGTTACAGATTGTGGTGATCACAATTCTGCTGCTGCTGATGGCCCACAGCGCCTCATGGATGCCCAGTTTTGAGCTGCTAGATCTGTTCTGAATCTATCCCATTTAGCACAGTGGTAGTGCCACACAACACGATGGAGGGTATCCTCTGTGTGAAGACAGAACTTTGTCTCCACAGTGACTGTGCGGTGGTAACTGCTACCAATACTGTCATGGACAGATGCATCTGCGACAGGTAGATTGGTGAGGACGAGGTCAAGTAGGTTTTTCCCTCGTGTTGGTTCTCTCACCACCTGTCGCAGGCCCAGACTGGCAGTTATGTCCTTCAGGACTCGGCCAGCTCGGTCACTAGTGGCTGCTACTGAGCCACTCTTGGTGATGGACATTGAAGTCCCCCACCCAGAGTACATTCTGTGCCCTTGCTACTCTCAGTGCTTCTTCCAAGTGGTGTTCAACATGGAACAAATCAACATTTTTCATAATTTTAAAGACCTCTATTAGGTCACCCCTCAGTCTTCTTTTTTCAAGAGAAAAGAGACCCAGCCTGTTCATCCTTTCCTGATATGTATACCCTCGCATTTCTGGTTTCATCCTTATAAATCTTCTCTGCACCCTCTCCAGTGCCTCTACATCCTTTTTATAACACGGCGATCAGACCTGCACGCAGTACTCTAAGTATGGTCTAACCAAGGTTCGATACAAGTTCAGCGAAGATTCACCAGACTGATACCTGGGATGGCAGGAATGACGTATGAAGAGAGATTGGGACGATTGGGCTTGTATTCGCTAGAGTTTAGAAGAATGAGAGGGGATCTCATTGAAACTTATAAAATTCTAACAGGACTAGACAGACTAGATGCAGGAAGGATGTTCCTGATGGCGGGGGAGTCCAGAACCAGGGGTCACAGTCTAAGAATAAGGGGTAAGCCATTTAGGACTGAGATGAGGAGGAATTTCTTCACCCAGAGAGTGGTGAACCTGTGGAATTCTCTACCAAATTCATTAAATATATTCAAGAAGGAGTTAGATATATTTCTTAAGGCTAAAGGGATCAAGGGATATGGGGAGAAAGCAGGGACAGGGTACTGAATTTGGATCATCAGTCACGATCTCATTGAATGGCGGAGCAGGCTCGAGGGGCCGAATGGCCGACTCCTGCTCCTATCTTCTATGTTTCTATGTTTAGCATAACTTCCCTACTTTTCAATTCTATCCCTCTAGAAATAAACCCTAGTGCTTGGTTTACTTTTTTTATGGCTTAGAACTAATAAATCCAATAGGGAATTCAGGAGAAACTTCTTTACCCAGAGAATGGCAAGAACATAAGAAATAGGAGCTGGAGTAAACCATGTGGCCCTTCGAGCCTGCTCCGCCATTCAACAAGATCATGGCTGATCTTCTACCTCATCTCCACTTTCCCGCACTATCCCCATATCCCTTAATTTCCGTCGTTCCCAAAAATTTATCAACCTCTGTCTTGAATATACTCAACAACTGAGCATCCACAGCTCTCTTGGGTAGAGAATTCCAAAGATTCACAACCCCTTGAGTGAAGAAATTTCTCCTCATCTCAGTCCTAAATGGCCGACCCTTATTCTGAGACTGTGACCCTGTGCTCCAGATTCCCCAGCGAGGGGAAACATTTTCTCAGCATTAACCCTGTCAAACCCCTTAAGAATTTTATATGTTTCAATTAGATTAACTCTCATTCTTCTAAACTCTAGGGAATATAGGCCTAGTCTACTCAATCTCTCCTCATAGGGCAATCCCCTCATCCCAGGAACCAGTCTAGTGAACCTTTGTTGCACTCCCTCTAAGGCAGGTATGTCTTTCCTTAGGTAAGGAGACTAGAACTGTACACAGTACTCCAGGTGTAGCCTCACCAATGCCCTGTATAATTGTAGTAAGACTTCTTTACTCTTATACTCTAATCCCTTTGTAACAAAAGCTAACATACCATTTGCTTTCCTAATTGCTTGCTGTACCTGCATGTTAACTTTCTGTGATTCATGTACAAGGACACCCAAGGTCCATCTGAATGGAAACATTTCCCAGTCTCTCACCAGTCAAAAAATATTCTGCTTTTTTGTTTTACTTACCAAAGTGGATAACTTCACACTTCCCCACATTGTATTCCATTTGCCATGTTCTTGCCCACTCAGTCAACCTGTCTATATCTCTCTGCAGCCTCTTTGCATCCTCCTCGCAGCTTACTTTCCCACCTAACTGTGTGTCATCAGCAAACTTGGATACGTTACACTCAGTCTCTTCATCTTAGTAATTAATATAGATTGTGAATAACTGAGGCCCAAACACTGATCCTTGCGGTACCCCGCTAGTTACAGCCTGCCAACCCGAAAATGACCCATTTATTCCGACTCTGTTTTCTGTCCATTAACCAATCCTCAATCCATGCTAATATATTACCCCCAATCCCACTGAATCATAGAATCATAGAATGATTACAGCATGGAAGGAGGCCATTCGGCCTGTCG
Organism: Squalus acanthias; assembly: GCA_030390025.1. NCBI lineage: Eukaryota > Metazoa > Chordata > Chondrichthyes > Squaliformes > Squalidae > Squalus > Squalus acanthias. The sequence continues at coordinate 430,431 of JASTWF010000129.1, read as the reverse complement.
AGCCCACGGCGACTCTCTGCAAGAGCACCTCAGCCAGTCCCGCTCTCCCGCCCTTTCCCCGTAGCCCTGCAATTTTTTTTCCTTCAGGTACTTATCCAATTCCCTTTTGAAAGCCGTGATTGAATCTGCCTCCACCACCCTCTCAGGCAGTGCATTCCAGATCCTAACCACTCGCTGAGTAAAAAAGTTTTTCCTCATGTCGCCTTTGGTTCTTCTGCCAATCATCTTAAATCTGTGTCCTCTGGTTCTCGACCTTTCCACCAATGGGAACAGTTTCTCTCCATCTACTCTGTCCACACCCCTCATGATTTTGAACACCTCTATCAAATCTCCTCTCAATCTTCTCTGCTCTAAGGAGAACAACCCCAGCTTCTCTGGTCTATCCACGTAACTGAAGTCCTTCAACCCTGGAACCATTCTTGTAAATCTTTTCTGCACCCTCTCTAAGGCCTTCACATCCTTCCTAAAGTGCGGTGCCCAGAATTGGACACAATACTCCAGTTGAGGCCGAACCAGTGTTTTATAAAGGTTCATCATAATTTCCACGCTTTTGTACTCTATAGAAACATAGAAACATAGAAGATAGGAGCAGGAGTAGGCCATTTGGCCCCTCGAGCCAGCTCCGCCATTTAATAAGATCATGGCTGATCATCCAAATTCAGTACCCTGTCCCTGCTTTCTCCCCATATTCCTTGATCCCTTTAGCCTTAAGAAATATATCTAACTCCTTCTTGAATATATTCAATGAATTGGCCTCAACTGCCTTCTGTGGTAGAGAATTCCACAGGTTCACCACTCTCTGGGTGAAGAAATTCCTCCTCATCTCAGTCCTAAATGGCTTACCCCTTATCCTTAGACTGTGACCCCTGGTTCTGGACTCCCCCGCCATCGGGAACATCCTTCCTGCATCTAGTCTGTCTAGTCCTGTTAGAATTTTATAAGTTTCAATGAGATCCCCTCTCATTCTTCTAAACTCTAGCGAATATAAGCCTAATCGACCCAATCTCTCTTCATACGTCATTCCTGCCATCCCAGGTATCAGTCTGGTGAATCTTCGCTGCACTCCCTCCATGGCAAAAAATCCTTCCTCAGATAAGGCGACCAAAACTGCACACAATACTCAAGGTGTGGTCTCACCAAGGCCCTGTACAACTGCAGCAAGACATCCTTGCTCCTGTACTCAAATCCTCTCGCTATGAAGGCCAACATACCATTTGCCTTCTTAACCGCCTGCTGCACCTGCATGCTTACCTTCAGCAACTGGTGCACAAGGACACCCAGGTCTCGTTGCACTTCCCCTTCTCCCAATCTATTGCCGTTCAGATAATAATCTGCCTTCCTGTTTTTACCACCAAAGTGGATAACCTCGCATCTATCCACATTATACTGCATCTGCCATGCATCTGCCTAATCACCCAGCCTTTCCAAATCATACTGGAGTTTCTCTGCATCCTCCTCACAGCACACACGCCCACCCAGCTTTGTGTCGTCTGCAAACTTGGAGATATTACATCTAGTTCCCTCGTCTAGATCATTAATATATATTGTGAATAGCTGGGGTCCTACCACCGATCCCTGCGGTACCCCACTAGTCACTGCCTGCCACTCGGAAAAAGACCCGTTTATTCCAACTCTTTGCTCCCTGTCTGCCAACCAGTTCTCTATCCAAGTCAGTACCTTACCCCCAATCCCATGTGCTTTAACTTTACACGCTAATCTCTTATGCGGGACCTTATCAAAAGCCTTCTGAAAGTCCAAATACACCACATCCACTGGTTCTCCCTTATCTATTCTACCAGTTACATCCTCAAAAAATTCCAGTAGATTAATCAAGCATGATTTACCTTTTGTAAATCCATGTTGACTTTGTCCGATCCTGTCACTGTTTTCCAAGTGCTCTGCTATTACATCTTTTATAATGGACTCTAGCATTTTCCCCACTACCGATGTCAGGCTTACCGGTCTATAATTCCCCGTTTTCTCTCTACCACCTTTTTTAAATAGTGGGGTTACATTAGCTACCATCCAATCCATGGGAACTGTGCCAGAGTCTATTGAATTTTGGAAGATGACCAGCAATGCATCTACTATTTCTAGGGCCACTTCCTTAAGTACACTAGGATGTAGATTATCAGGCCCTGGGGATTTATCGGCCTTCAATCCCGTCAATTTCCCTAACACCATTTCCCTACAAATACTGATTTCATTCAGTTCTTCCCTCTCATTAGACCCTATGTTCCCTGACATCTCTGGGAGGTTATTTGTGTCCTCCTTTGTGAAGACAGAACCAAAGTATACCTCTATTCATGAAGCCCAGGATCCTGTATGCTTTTTTAATTGCTTTCTCAACCTGCCCTGCCACCTTCAACGATTTGTGCACATATTCCCCTTGGTCTCTCTGTTCATGCACCCCCTTTAGGATTGTACCCTTTAGTTTATATTTCCCCTCTTCATTCTTTCTACCAAAATGTATCACTTCGCACTTTTCTGCGTGAAATTTCATCTGACACGTGTCCACCCATTCCACCAGCCTGTCTGTGTCCTCTTGAAATCTATCACTATCCTCCTCACTATAATTCCAAGTTTTGTGTCACCTGTAAATTTTGAAATTGTGCCCTGTACACCCACATCCGAGTCATTAATATATATCAAGAAAAGCAGTGGTCCTAGTACCGACCCCTGGGGAACACCACTGTATACCTTCCTCCAGTCCGAAAAACAACCGTTCACCACTACTCTCGGTTTCCTGTCACTTAACCAACTTCGTATCCATGCTGTCATTGTCCCCTTTATTCCATGGGTTTCAACTTTGCTGGCGAGCCTATTATGTGGCACTTTGTCGAACGCCTTTTGGAAATCCACGTACACCACGTCAACCGCATTGCCCTCATCAACCCTCTCTGTTACCTCATCAAAAACCTCGATCAACCTGGTTAAACACGATTTGCTTTTAACAGATCTGTGCTGGCTTTCCTTAATTAACCCACACTTGTCCAAGTGACTGTTAATTTTGTCCCTGATTATTGTTTCTAAAAGCTTCCCCACTACCGAAGTTAAACTGACTGGCCTGTAGTTGCTGGGTTTATCTTTACACCCTTTTTTTTTAAAACAACGGTGTAACATTTGCAATTCTCCAGTCCTCTGGCACCACCCCCGTTTCTAAGGAGGATTGGAAGATTATGGCCAGTACCTCCGCGATTTCTTCCTTCACTTCCCTCAGAGTCTTAGGATGCATCCCATCTGGTCCTGGTGACTTATCTACTTTAAGTAGAGCCATGAGTCCTAATTTTGTGTAAGAATGTGAAACTTGCTATCACAGGGAGTAGTTGAGGCGAATAGCGTAGATCCATTTAAGGAGAAGCTGGATAAGCACATGAGGGAGAAAGAAAAAGAAAAAGAAGACTTGCATTTCTATAGCGCCTTTCATGACCCACCGGACGTCTCAAAGTGCTTTATAGCCAATGAAGTACTTTTGGAGTATAGTCACTGTTGTAATGTGGGAAACGCGGCAGCCAATCTGCGCACAGCAAGCTCCCACAAACAGCAATGTGATAATGAGCAGATAATCGGTTGATAGTGATGTTGATTGAGGGATAAATATTGGCCAGGACACCGGGGATAACTCCCCTGCTCTTCCTCAAAGTAGTGCCACCTAAGAGAGGGAAGAGAATACACATTAAATGGTAGGACATTGAGTAGTGTAGAGGAACAAAGAGACCTTGGAGTGCATGTCCACAGATCCTTGAAGGTAGCAGGCCAGGTAGATAAGGTGGTTAAGAAGGCATAGGGAATGCTTGCCTTTATTAGCCGTGGCATAGAATACAAGAGCAGGGGGTTATGCTTCAACTGTATAAAACATTGGTTAGGCCGCAGCTAGAATACTGCGTGCAGTTCTGGTCACCACATTACAGGAAAGATGTGATTGCACTAGAGAGGGTACAGAGGAGATTTACAAGGATGTTGCCGGGAGTAGAGAATCTTAGCTATGAGGAAAGACTGGATAGGCTGGGTCTGTTTTCCTTGGAACAGAGGAGGCTGAGGGGAGACCTTATTGAGGTGTATAAAATTATGAGGGGCCTAGATCAAGTGGATAGAAAGGACCTATTTCCCATAGCAGAGGGGGTCAAAAACCAGGGGGCACAGATTTAAAGTAATTGGTGGAAGGTTTAGAGAGGATTTGAGGGGAAATTTCTTCACCCAGTGGGTGGTGGGGGTCTGGAACTCACTGCCTGAAAGGGTGGTAGAGGCAGGAACCCTAACCACATTTAAAAAGTACTTGGGATGCTCTAACCTGCAGGACTACGGACCAAGAGCTGGGAAGTGGGATTAGGCTGGATAGCTCTTTGTTGGCCGGCGCGGACACGACAGGCCGAAATGGCCTCCTTCCGTGCTGTAACTTTCTATGATTCCTATGAAGTCCCTGGAGGGGGACTTGAGCCCACAACCTTCTGACTCAGAGGCGTGTGTTCTACCAACTGAGCCACTGGCTGACACCACAAGGAATAGAGGGATATGATCTGCTGATAGGGTGAGATGAAGAGGGGTGGGAGGAGGCTCGTGTGGAGCATAAAACACCGGCACGGACCAGTTGGGCCGAGTGGCCTGTTTCTGTGCTGCAAGTGCTTTGTAATACTTTGCAACAATAACCGGGCGCTGGACTCACCCCGTAACAGGCCTGCGCTCCACATCACACATCAAAGCAGCACACTGGTAAAATCCTAAATACGGGAATCTGCGTAAGTTTTAAAATTACATAAAATTGAGCACCGTTCCGACTCCATTCCCTATTTTATTTCGCAAGTCTGCCAACTCCACCAGTGCCACGGCAGGGATATTCAAATAAAGCCAGTCAATTCGCAACAACTTTTCCTTTAAATTTTATGGACTTTTGGGAATGCCCTGTAATTTAAAGCTGAAAATAGCAGGGGCCTTCTGCTACATCGTGGGGAAGCACTTTAGGGAATCCTGCCCCCTCCCCACTTTCAAAAGCCTGGTTAAGGTCAAGAATAGGCAGGTGGAGCCAGTTTCTCTCCGATCTCCCCTCTTGTCCTCTCCGACCTTATCTTGCCCATGAGACCCACCTCCCGCTCTCTCGACCCTATTCCCATTAAAGTACCGACCGCCCAACCTCCCCAAGTTAGCTGATATTGTTAACGGTTCCCTCTCCTCGGGTACTATCCCCTCTCTCTCCTTCAAATCTGCCGCCATCACCGCCCCGGGTCTCAAAAAAACCTGCCCTTGACCCCACTACCCTTGCAAACTATACTGCCTCATCTCCAACCTCCCTTTCATCTCCAAAGTCCTTGAACGTGTCGTCGGCCTCCCAAATCCGTGCCCATCTTTCCCGCAGCTCCACGTTTGAACCTCTCCATTCAGGTTTCTGCCCCGGCCACGGTACTGAAATGGCCCTCATCAAAGTCACATCCTATGTGACCGTGGTAAGCTTCATCCTACTCGACCTGTCTGCCAGCCTTTGACACGGTTGACCACTCCATCCTCCTCCAACGCCTCTCCTCCGTTGTCCAGCTGGGTGGGACTGCACTCGCCCGGTTCCATTCTTATTTATCCAGTCGTCGCCAGAGAATCACCTGCAATGGCTTCTCTTCCCGCTCCCGCATCGTTACCTCTGGAGTCCTGCAAGGATCTATTCTTGGCTCCCTCCTATCAAGGGATATGGGGAGAAAGCAGGGACAGGGTACTGAATTTGGATGATCAGCATTGAATGGCGGAGCAGGCTCGAGGGGCCGAATGGCCTACTCCTGCTCCTATCTTCTATTATTCTATGATTTCTCATCTACATGCTGCCCCTCGGCGACATCATGATGTCGGGTTCCACATGTACGCTGACAACACCCAACTCTACCTCACCACCACCTCTCTTGACCCCTGCACTGCTTCTGATTTGTCACTCTGCTTTTCCGACAGCAGAAATTTCCTCCAATTAAATATTGGGAAGACCGAAGCCATTGTCTTCGGTTCCCGCCACAAACTCCGTTCCCTAGCCACCGACTCCATCCCTCTCCCCGGCCACTGTACGAGGCTGAACCAGACTCTTCGCAACCTCGGTGTCCTCTTTGACCCTGAGCTGAGCTTCCGACTCTATATCCTCTCCATCACAAAGACCGCCTACTTCCACCTCTGTAATATCGCCTGTCTCTGCCCCTGCCTCAGCTCATCCGCTGCTGAAACCCTCATCCATGCCTTTGTTAGCCTCCAGACTCGACTATTCCAACGCACCCCTGGCCGGCCTCCCGATCTTCCACCCTCCATAAACTTGAGCTCATCCAAAATTCTGCTGCCCGTGTCCTAACTCGCACCAAGTCCCGTTCACCCACCACCCCTGTGCTCGCTGACCTACAGCAGCTCCTGGTCCAACAGCGCCTCAATTTTAAAATCCCTCCATGGCTTCGCCCCTCCCTATCTCTGTAATCGTCAGGCCCACAACCCCCTCGAGATATCTGCATTCCTCTAATTCTGCCCTCTTGAACATACCTGATTATAATCGCTCAACCATTGGTGGCCGTGCCTTCAGCTGCCTAGGCCCTAAGCTCTGGAATTCCCACCCTAAACCTCTCCGCCTCTCTACCTCTCTTTCCTCCTTGAAGACGCTCCTTAAAACCTACCTCTTTGACCAAGCTTTTGGTCATCTGTCCTAATATCTCGTCATATGGCTCGGTGTCAAATTTTGTCTGATTAGGCTCCTGGGAAGTGCCTTGGGACGTTTTACTATGATAAAGGTGCTATATAAATAAAGGTTGTTGTTGTTGTACTACCAGTGGAGGGTGGGCTGTAATTAGAGTGTGTCAGATAAGTATTTACATTTAACATTCTCATAACTAATGTTTACAGAGGCAGTTTCAATCATAGTTTATGCAAGACTTTTAATGCCTTATTTTTGGGGGGACAAATACTAATAAACACACCTGTTACTGTGAGTATCAGAAACCAGCAGCTCAACTGCACCGAGTGTAATGTATCCAAGTTTGCTGATGATACAAAGCTAGGTGGGACAGTAAGCTGTGAGGAGAACACAAAGAGTCTGCAAAGGGATATAGATAGACTAAGTGAGTGGGCAGTAAGGTGGCAGATGGAGTATAATGTAGGGAAATGTGAGGTTATTCACTTTGGTAGGAGGAATAGGAAAACAGAATATTTTTTAAATGGTGAGAAACTTTCAAATGTTGATGTTCAGAGAGATTTGGGTGTCCTCATGGAAGAAACACAGAAAGTTGGCATGCAGGTACAGCAAGCAATAAGGAAGGCAAATGGCATGTTGGCCTTTATTGCAAGGGGGTTGGACTATAAGAGTAAGGAAGTCTTGCTACAATTGTACAGGGCCTTGGTGAGACCACACCTGGAGTACTGTGCACAGTTTTGGTCTCTTTATCTAAGGAAGGATATACTTGCCTTGGAGGCGGTGCAACGAAGGTTCACTAGATTGATTCCTGGGATGAGAGGGCTGTCCTATGATGAGAGATTGTGTGGAATGGGCCTATACTCTCTGGAGTTTAGAAGAATGAGAGGTGATCTCATTGAAACATACAAGATTCTGAAGGAGATTGACAGGGTAGATGCTGAGAGGTTGTTTCCCCTGGCTGGAGAGTCCAGAACTAGGGGGCATAATCTCAGGATAAGGGGTCGGCCATTTAAGACTGAGATGGGGAGGAATTTCTTCACTCAGAGGGTTGTGAATCTTTAGAATTCTCTGCCCCAGAGGGCTGGGAATGCTGAGTCTGAGTATATTCAAGGCTGAGATAGATAGATTTTTGGACTCTAGGGGAATCAAGGGATTTGGAAATCGGGCGGGAAAGTGGAGTTGAGGTCGATGATCAGCCTTGATCTTATTGAATGGCGGAGCAGGCTCGAGGGGCCGTATGGCCGACTCCTGCTCTTACTTCTTATGCTCTTAAAGCTTTTCCACCTCAAGTTCACTCACAGCCATCAGCGGCAGAAAGCAACAAGTTCTTGACTGGCCTCAAATTCCGTCCTTCAACCAGTCTGGTTTTATTGGTCCCGGTCTGCCCTGCGATTGATCCGATTGGTTCCGGTCTGCCCTGCGATTGATCCCAGCCTGTCTTGAGATTGATCTGATTGGTCCCAGACTGTTTTGCGATTGATCTGATTGGTCGATATTACCCACCTCCAATCCCAGTCGACAAAATAAGCTGCTTCTTTTTCTCGCGAAACATCGAAGGGCATTAAAAACGCTGATGTTCGGCACCTATGGATTTTGACTGCCGAGTCAGAATCAAGGGCAGACCGATCTGTCAGCCCGTCTGATTATCAGTAGATGGCACAAGGACAGAATGAAAGCAGTTCATTCAGAAACATCTGGCAAGGCTTCAGCTGAGGCCCTTTTACTCTGGGTGCGCCTGTAGTTTGGGTTGCTGGAGGGAGGCAGGGAGGTGTGCTGACTCCCTGCATTTGTATCGTTAAGACTGGGTCCCTTAAACTAATAGCAGAACCGCAGCAACCCGTGTTCATGCGTCAGTGTCCTGCCTTCCCTAGCGGGTGTTAAAAAAAAAAATCACTAAAGTGCTGTTTAATAAAAAGAGTTTTCCTCCTTCGCCTTTTATTGAGAAACAGCACAACACATAGAAACAGCAAACAGGCTCTCATTAGATCAAGTCCGTTTTCATTGCTGGCCGCAATCCTTTCCCTGCAGTTGTTTGTTTTATTTGTCCTGATCCTGGATCAGTTCGGTTGGCAGTTCGGGATCTTGGTCTCTGCCCAGCAGTGCTTGGGGGTGGGCCTGGACCCCCCGGCGAGCTATCCTCTTGTTCCCCTTCCTGATCGTCAGCTATGCTTCTGCCTCTTCCAGAAGCGCTTGACGTCGGGGTGGCCCCCGGGAGTCACCACCATCAGTCTCTTGGAGGGATTTTCCCACACCAGGACCCCCAGATCCCGGGCGTAGTTCCGAAGGAGCTCAAAATCCACCTGAGAGAGAAACTGGTTGTATAATACACCTGTAGAGAGAGAGAGAGAGAGGGGAAGAATGAGAGGAGAGATCTTACAACACACCGACTTCAACAAGTGTTTGGAGTTGGCCACAGTTATAGGACGGTGTGTCCACCCCATACACTCTGTGTAGCTCAGACCCCTGCTGTCTTTTCCTGATGTCGTCCAGGGTATTCCACCCCTCCATCCACCCCATGATCTTAAGCTTGTACGCTACAATCCCCGGCCTTCTGTGCACCCCTGACCCACACTGTGTACCTCTGATCCCACATGTGTCAGCTGTGGCTCAGTGGGTAGCACACTTGCCTCGGAGTCAGACGGTCGTGGGTTCAAGTCCCGCTCCAGGGACCCGAGCACAAAAATCTAGGCTGACACTCTGAGGGAGCGCTGCACTGTCGGAGGTGCCGTCATTCGGATGAGACGTTAAACCGAGGTCCCGTCTGCCCTCTCAGGTGGACGTAAAAGATCCCACGGCACTACTTCGAAGAAGAGCAGGGGAGTTCTCCCAGTGTCCTGGGCCAATATTTATCCCTCGATCAACATCACTAAAATAACAGATTATCTGGTCATTATCACATTGCTGTTTGTGGGAGCTTGCTGTGCGTAAATTGGCTGCCGCGTTTCCCACATTACAACAGTGACTCCACTTCAAAAGTACTTCAGTGGCTATAAAGCGTTTTGGGACATCCGGTGGTCGTGAAAGGCACTACATAAATGCAAGTCTTTCTTTCTTTCAATGAGAAGTCTTGGGTTCTCATTTTTGTCCAACACCGGCATCGCTGCATCATTTCTTTCAATGACCAGTGAATTCCTATCCCTTCTGTGCAGTCCTGACCCGCACTGTTCCCCCGATCCACAACATATGCCCAGTGCATCCCTCTGTAGCCCCGATTTCCACTGCGCGTCCCCTTATCCATGTACTCAATTCTCGATGTACTCTGTGTGGCCCTCCACCTGTATCCCCGATATCCCCCCGATGCCCAGGGTACCCAATGACCCTCGTGTAGCCCCGATGCCTACCTCGGATTCCCCAGGTACATTCTGCTCTCCGCTGCATCCCTCGAATTCCCCCAGTGTGCCCTCTTCTCCCCATTTCCCACTCTCTTAACAGGGTGGCAGGGACGTGACTGAAGGAAACTGGGACCCACCTTCTGTGAATCTCAGACGGTCTCTCTCCAGCTCCCAGAGTCGGATCTGATCGGTGATTGTTGGAGGCAACACCGGATTCTGTAAAAGGTACAAAAAGCTAAAGTTTTAGAAAGCACTGGTTAGGCCTCAGCTGGAGTATTGTGTCCAATTCTGGGCACCACATCTTAGGAAGGATGTCTAGGCCTTGGAGAAGGAGCAGAGGAGATTTACCAGAATGGTACCAGGGATGATGGACTTCAGTTTTCTGGAGACAGTGGAGAAGTTGGGGTTGCTCTCCTTAGAGCAGAGAAGATTAAGGGGAGCTTTGATAGAGGTGTTCAAAATCATGAAGGGTTTTGATGTAGTAAATAAGGAGAAACTGTTTCCACTGGTGGGAGGGTCAGTAACCAGAGGACACAGATTTAAGGAAATTGGCAAAAGAACCTGAGGGGGTTGATGAGGAGAATTTTTTCTTTTTTTACATAGCAAGTTATGATGTGGAATTTTTTTTTGTTTATGGGATGTGGGCGTCGCTGGCAAGGCCAGCATTTATTGCCCATCCCTAATTGCCCTTGAGAAGGTGGTGGTGAGCCGCCTTCTTGAACCGCTGCAGTCCGTGTGGTGATGGTACTCCCACAGTGCTGTTAGGGAGGGAGATCCAGGATTTTGACCCAGCGACGATGAAGGATCGGCGATATACTTCCAAGTCAGGATGGTGTGTGACTTGGAGGTGGCGGAGTTCCCATGCGCCTGCTGCCCTTGTTCTTCTAGGTGGAAGAGGTTGCGGGTTTGGGAGGTGCTGCCGAAGAAGCCTTGGCGAGTTGCTGCAGTGCATCTTGTAGATGGTGCACACTGCAGCCACGTTGCGCCGGTGGTGGAGGGAGTGAATGTTTAAGGTGGTGGATGGGGTGCCAATCAAGCGGGCTTGCTTTGTGCTGGATGGTGTCGAGCTTCTTGAGTGTTGTTGGAGCTGCACTCATCCAGGCAAGTGGAGAGTATTCCATCACACCGCTTACTTGTGCCTTGTAGATGGTGGAAAGGCTTTGGGGAGTCAGGAGGTGAGACACTCGCCGCAGAATACCCAGCCTCTGACCGGCTCTTGTTGCCACAGTATTGGAATGCACTGCCTGAAAAGGCGGTGGGAGAAGATTCAATAGTAGCTTTCAAAAAAGGGAATTGGATAAATACTTGAAAAGGAAATAAAATTGCAGGGCTATGGGGAAAGGGTGGGGGATTGGGGCTAATTGGATAGCTCTTTCAAAGAGGCACGATAGGGCCAAATGGCCTCTTTCTGTGCCATAAGATTCAATGGCCAGCACATCAAAAATATAGCTGTAAGGATGGGTAGGTGCAATTCAGCAACAGGCACTGGACTGCTAGGGGACACTATTTAGCCACTGACCCCACCAATGGGCACTATTTACTCACCAAAAGCCCAGGTGTCCCATATCCGCCAAAATCTGCCACATACTCTCCAAGGGGGCACAATTTATCAAAAGGATAAACACCAGGGGCACGATTTACCCCTTCAGTCGCGTTCACTGCAGGCGTGTTCTGACTGGCCATTTAGCAAAACACATCGGAGCTTCCAGAAAGCGCACCATTTAAAATTGTGTATTCCTGAGGCTGTATTTTTTTTTTTAAAAACCCAGTGCTGAAAGCATTTTGATGTTATACATTCGCCCCTGCACCCCCCAACCCCCTCCACTCCACCAACTGTATGACTTCACTTACAATATAATTAAGTGATTGCTTCTGAACTGAAGGGCAACACGGTGGCATAGTGGTTAGCACTGTTGCCTCACAGCGCCAGGGACCCGGGTTCGAATCCGGCCCAGGGTGACTGTCTGTGGGGAGTTTGCACATTCTCCCCGTGTCTGCGAGGGTTTCCTCCAGGTGCTCCGGTTTCCTCCCACAGTCCAAAGATGTGCGGGTTAGGTTGATTTGGCTCTGATAAATTGACCCTTAGTGTTAGGGGGGGATTAAATACGTGGGGTTACGGGGATAGGGTGGGATATGTGTCGGTGCAGGCTCGATGGGCCGAAATGGCCTCTATCTGCACTGTGGGGATTCTGTGATTCTGTGAACTGAGTGGCGCTGCGATAGAAACTGTCTTGCCCTGCGGGGGGGGGGGCGATCTGCAAGACCCCACGTCAAGAGTTCCTCAATGTGGAAAATCATAGAGGACGTGAAGACCCGGGGCCAGTCGAGACACGGATTAGATAATGTGAGGCCTGGGCAGCTCCGTGTCTGATCCATCGTCGTGTCTTCGATCTGGCTTGATTGACAGCTCCTCCAGCTATTCCTGCAACCTTTTACTTTAGTTCTCGTGGCAGCTTACAAAGTAATGTGTTGCATGGCACAACCACCGTGCTCAATGGGATAGATTCAGAACAGATCTAGCAGCTCAAAACCGGGCATCCAGGAGGGGCTGTGGGCCATCAGCAGCAGCAGAATTGTATTTCACCACAATCTGTAACCTCATGGCCCGGCATATCCCTCACTCGACCATTACCATCAAGCCAGGGGACCATAGAAACATAGAAGATAGGAGCAGGAGTCGGCCATTCGGCCCCTCGAGCCTGCTCCGCCATTCAATGAGATCATGGCTGATCATCCAAATTCAGTACCCTGTCCCTGCTTTCTCCCCATATCCCTTGATCCCTTTAGCCTTAAGAAATATATCTAACTCCTTCTTGAATATATTTAATGAATTGGCCTCAACTGCCTTCTGTGGTAGAGAATTCCACAGGCTCACCACTCTCTGGGTGAAGAAATTCCTCCTCATCTCAGTCCTAAATGGCTTACACCTTATCCTTAGACTGTGACCCCTGGTTCTGGACTCCCCCGCCATCGGGAACATCCTTCCTGCATCTAGTCTGTCTAGTCCTGTTAGCATTTTATAAGTTTCAATGAGATCCCCTCTCATTCTTCTAAACTCCAGCGAATATAAGCCTAATCGACCCAATCTCTCCTCATACGTCATTCCTGCCATCCCAGGTATCAGTCTGGTGAATCTTCGCTGCACTCCCTCCATGGCAAGAACATCCTTCCTCAGATAAGGCGACCAAAACTGCACACAATACTCAACCCTGGTTCAATAAGGAGTGCAGAAGAGCATGCCAGGAGCAGCACCAGGCGTACCTAAAAATGAGGTGCCAACCTGGGGAAGCTCCAACACAGGACTACATGCATGCTAAAAAGCAGAAGCAGCACGCTATAGACAGGGCTAAGCAATCCCACAATCAACGGATCAGATCAAAGCTCTGCAGCCTTGCGACATCTAGTCGTGAATGGTGGTGGACCATTAAACAACTAACAGGAGGAGGAGGCTCCATGAATATCCCCATCCTCAATGATGGTGGAGCCCAGCACGTGAGTGCAAAAGACAAGGCTGAAGCGTTTGCAACCATCTTCAGCCAGAATTGCCGAGTGGATGATCCATATCGGCCTCCTCCTGAGGTCCCCACCATCACAGAAGCCAGTCTTCAGCCAATTCAATTCACTCCACGTGATATCAAGAAACGGCTGAGCGCACTGGATACAGCAAAGGCTATGGGCACCGACAACATCCCGGCTATCGTGCTGAAGACTTGTGCTCCAGAACTAGCTGCGCCTCTAGCCAAGCTGTTCCAGTACAGCCACAACACTGGCATCTATCTGACAATGTGGAAAACTGCCCAGGTATGTCCTGTCCACAAAAAGCAGGACAAATCCAACCAGGCCTATTACCGCCCCATCAGTCTACTCTCAATCATCAGCAAAGTGATGGAAGGTGTCGTTGACAGTGCTATCAAGTGGCACTTACTCACCAATAACATACTCACTGATGCCCAGTTTGGGTTCCGCCAAGACCACTCGGCTCCCGACCTCATTACAGCCTTGGTCCAAACATGGACAAAGGAGCTGAATTCCAGAGGTGAGGTGAGAGTGACTGCCCTTGACATCAAGGCAGCATTTGACCGAGTGTGGCATCAAGGAGTCCTGGTAAAATTGAAGTCAATGGAAATCGTGGGCAAAACTCTCCACTGGCTGGAGTCATACCTAGCACAAAAGAAGATGGTTGTGGTGGTTGGAGGTCAATCATCACAGCCTCAGGACATCACTGCAGGAGTTCCTCAGGGCAGTGTCCCAGGCCCAACCATCTTCAGCTGCTTCATCAATGACCTTCCCTACAACATAAGGTCAGAAATGGGGATGTTCGCTGATGACTGTACAGTGTTCAGCGCCATTCACAACTCCACAGATAATGAAGCAGTCCATGCCCGCATGCAACAAGACCTGGACAACATTCAGGCTTGGGCTGATAAGTGGCAAGTAACATTCGCGCCACAGAAGTTCCAGGCAATGACTATCTCCAACAAGCGAGAGTCTAATCATCGCCCCATGACATGCAACGGCATTACCATCGCCGAATCCCCCACCATCAACATCCTGGGGGGTCACCATTGACCAGAAACTTAACTGGACCAGCCACATAAATACTGTGGCAACAAGAGCAGGTCAGAGGCTAGGTATTCTGCGGCGAGTGTCTCACCTCCTGACTCCCCAAAGCCTTTCCACCATCTACAAGGCACAAGTAAGGAGTGTGATGGAATACTCTCCACTTGCCTGGATGAATGCAGCTCCAACAACACTCAAGAAGCTCAACACCATCCAGGACAAAGCAGCCCGCTTGATTGGCACCCCATCCACCACCTTAAACATTCACTCCCTCCACCACCGGTGTACCGTGGCTGCAGTGTGCACCATCTACAAGATGCACTGCAGCAACTCGCCAAGGCTTCTTCGGCAGCACCTCCCAAACCCGCGACCTCTTCCACCTAGAAGGACAAGGGCAGCAGGCGCATGGGAACACCACCACCTCCAAGTTCCCCCCCAAGTCACACACCATCCTGACTTTGACATATATTGGCCATTGCTTCATCGTCGCTGGGTCAAAATCCTGGAACTCCCTCCCGAACAGCACTGTGGGAGTACCTTCACCACACGGACTGCAGCGGTTCAAGGCGGCGGCTCACCACCACCTTCTCAAGGGCAACTAGGGATGGGCAATAAATGCTGGCTTTGCCAGCGACGCCCACATCCCAGGAACTAATATAAAAAAAAATTTACGGCACAGAAACAGGCGATTCGGCCCAATTGGTCTATGCCGGTGTTTATGCTCCACACAAGCCTCCTCCCACCCTTCTTCATCTCACCCTATCCACATAACCTTCTATTCCCTTCTCCCTCACGTGTTTATCCATCCTCCCCTTAAACGTATCTGTTCTATTCGCTTCAACCACTCCTTGTGGTAGCGAGTTCCGCATTCTCGCCACTCCTTTACCTTTAGCACGGACCAGTTGGGCCGAATGGCCTGTTTCTGTGCTGTAGATGTTCTGTAATTCTATGTAATATAAAACTTGTCACTAAAGAGATGAGAAGACATGTGTTTTCTCAGTCTTGTTGGAGCACGGAATGCTTTGCTGCAGAGAGTGGCTGAGGCAGGGACCCCGGCATCTTTTAAGGGACATGTGCATAAATATTTGAAGCAGAGGAAGATCAGAGGGCTATGGGGAGAGAGCAGGGCAGGTGGGGGGGATAACTGTGAATTGCTCTGGCAAAGAGCCTGCACAGACACTGTGCGCTGAATGGCCTCCCTCTGTGCTGTAAACTTCTATGGCTCTATGAGTTAAGTAGACCGTAGGAGCGAAGAGGCAGCAATCGATCGGAAAACGGCAACTGAGAATTTCTAGTGTTTTAAATTGTGTTTTTTTTTGGAGACTTCCTTGGGGGGGGGGAATGGCTGGCCGAGGTGGGAAATTGCTCCAGGACCCCCCTCCGGTCACCCTGAAAACGGCAAGGGGTGGGGTGGGGACCTGCATTCGGTCAGCGATCCCGAACCCCGGGATTTGGGGACGGGGTCAGGGCCGCAGCAGACGGGCGATGGAAGCGAGTCTCGGAGTGGAAACGTGAACCCAGAAGCGCCGACCCAGCACGACCTTGTCGACTTTCCTTCATGGCGGGTTGCGTGGGGGCACCCGAGAGAGACCAGTAACACCCCGCTTGTTTTCCACGAAATGTAATCTCTTCCCTCCCGTCTCCAGTTGCCTGCCTGTTTCCCAGCACAGGTGGGCGATCTATTCCCAGGTGTACTTTTCATTGCGGGGCAGAGCGCGTTCAGGCACCAACGACTGGCGGGAATCACCCCCCCCCCCACCCCCGGCATCAATGCAATGCTGGCCGAGCCGATTCTCCTGTCACACTGCCCGTGTCCACCGGGTGGTGCTCTTGCACCGCAACTAGGCTAAAAAAAACACAGCCGCTTCTCCAGTGCACTGCGCATCAGGTTAAAGGTCAGACGCGGGCGGGGGGGGGGGGCACTGTGGCTGAAGCCACTCCACAGAGTTGTGTGTGTGGGGAGCAGGCAACAAAGGGGAAGAGGATGCGATATTCCTCCCCAAGTTTTCACCCTCCTCTCTTCAAGCCACTGAACAGGTGTTGTGAGCTGTATAACACCGCCAGTGCCTTATCATAGATTGAGACAGCACAGGAGGAGGCCATTCGGCCCATCGTGCCTGTGCCGGCTCTTTGAAAGAGCTGTCCCATTAGTCCCCAGAGCCCTGTAGATTTTTCCCCTTCAATTATTCATCCAATTCCCCTTTGAAAGTTATTATCTGAATTTAATTTAAATTCATTTTTTAGGATGTGGGCGTCGCTGGCAAGGCCAGCATTTATTGCCCATCACTAATTGCCCTTGAGAAGGTGGTGGTGAGCCGCCTTCTTGAACCGCTGCAGTCCGTGTGGTGATGGTGCTCCCACAGTGTTGTTCGGGAGGGAGTTCCAGGATTTTGACCCAGCGACGATGAAGGAACGGCCGATATATTTCAAAACTGCTCTTTCAAAACTGAGATGAGGAGGAACTACTTCACTCAGAGGGTGGTAGGTCCATGGAATATGCTGCCACAAAAAGCTGTAGAAGCTACATCATTAAATAAATTTAAAACAGAAATAGACAGTTTCCTAGAAGTAAAGGGCATTAAGGGTTACGGGGAGCGGGCAGGAATTTGGACATGAGTCTAGGTTCGGATCGGTCATGGCCCTGTGGGTAGTGGAGCGGGCCCAGGGACCGTGTAGCCTGATTCTGCTCCTATTTCGTGTGTGCAATTATGTTAGATGCAGGAGATGGTTCTGTGATAGTAGATTGGCGGTTAGGATCAGATCAGCCATGATCTTATTGAATGGCGGAGCAGGCTCGAGGGGCCGATTGGCCGACTCCTGCTCCTATTTCTTATGTTCTTATGTAAGTCAGGATGGTGTGTGACTTGGAGGGGAACTTGGAGGTGGTGGTGTTCCCATGCGCCTGCTGCCCTTGTCCTTCTAGGTGGTAGGGGTCGCGGGTTTGGGAGGTGCTGCCGAAGAAGCCTTGGCGAGTTGCTGCAGTGCATCTTGTAGATGGTGCACACTGCAGCCACGGTGCGCCGGTGGTGGAGGTTGCGGGCTTGGGAGGTTCTGGCCCTTGCCTACGGGATCTTTCTTCACGTGACCACCAACATGCTATTCCACTGCTGGGAACACTGCAGCCAAGCTAGATCCCATCCTTGCCCGACTTAGGCACGTGCGGGGTTAACTGGATAGTGATCAGGAGCAATGGCTGAATTTACACCTCCCTAACCCGGGGTTGGGGGGCGGGAGACAGTGACTTCTTGCAACAGTCCCATAAACAACATATGACCAGATCACGTGTTCTTTTTAGTGATGCTGACTGAGTGGTAAATATGGGCCAGGACACCGGGGAGAACTCCCCAGCTCTTCTTCGCGATAGTGGCTGTGGGATCTGTTACGTCCACCCGAGAGGGGCAGACGGGGCTCTCGGTTTAACGTCTCATTCCTTCCAGTCTGCGTGGCTTGGAACCACTCTGCGTGTAGCCACGGACCCGTCGGGAGAGATGTTGGAAATTTGCCGCCAGCCACCTACCTCTTTCATCATCACGGAGTGGGCTCTTGTCCGCAAGAAATGGATAATCTGCAGAACGGACAAAGCACAGGCTTAATTTAACACAGGGGAAGGTTGGGAACACGAATCCGGCAGCGGGGGGGCAATAGCACAGATACATTTAAGGGGAAGCTAGACAAACACACGAGGGGGAAAGGAATAGAAGGATACGCCGATAGGGTGAGATGAAATAGGGCGGGAGGAGGCTCGTGTGGAGCGTAAACACCGGCACGGACCAGTTGGGCCGAATGGCCGGTTTCTGTGCTGTAAAATTCTACGTAACTGGAACCCCCAGCTGTGCCTCACAGCTCATCCCCGACATGAATCTTGTCATTCATGTGGAAATGACTTATGAAGTAATACTGGGCGGCCTGCTGGTGGCGCTGTCCAGGGAGAGTATAAATACTTGGGCATGGGCCCAGCTTGCTCAGGACATTCCTCAACAGGAACTAGTGAAGGACAACTAGACCTCCATGTTGGAAAACAGTTGATTAAAGCTTTGTTTAACGCTTAGACCAAGTGCCAAGTAGTTTTCTTACGTCAATCCCTCTGATGGCGGGGGTGGGGAGGAAACGTGCCTCGTTGTTGGAGCACAGTTTCCAGGGGGTGCTACCCAGCCTGGACGCTGAAGCGGGAACCCTGGCCGAGTTTCCCCTCCCCGCCCCCGCTAACCCGGAGGCCGTCGAAGCCGATTGCCGCTCACCTCCCGGACCGAGACCGGCTAACTCAGCACGGGGCCTGGGTCGTACGGCGCAGTGCGCTCGCACACACCGACTCGCTGGGCGGCCCTGGTCCCACCAGAGCCGATGGGTGAAGCCCTGCAGGGGGACACCCGACAGCCAGGGCAAACGCTGGGGGCGAGTCCAGAACGTGGGGGGCATGACCTTAAAATTAGAGCTAGGCTGTCCAGATGGTGATGTCAGGAAACACTTCTTCACACAAAGAGTAGTGGAAATCTGGAACTCTCTCCCCCCCGCCCCCACACAAAAAGGCTGGGGGGGGGGGGGGGGGGGGTCAATAAATTTCATAACTGAGATTGGTAGATTTCTGTTGGGTAATCGAGTGGAATGGGCCTATAGTCGCTGGGATTTAGAAGAATGAGAGGTGATCTCATTGAAACTTATAAAATTCTTAAGCGGGCTTGACAGGGTAGATGCCGAGAGGCTGTTTCCCCGGGCTGGAGTGTCTAGAACCAGGGGGCATAATCTCAGGATAAGGGGTTGGCCATTTAGGACTGAGATGAGGAAGAATTTCTTCACTCAGAGGGTGGTGAATCTTTGGAATTCTCTACCCCAGAGGGCTGTGGAGGCTCAGTCGTTGAGTATATTCAAGACAGAGATCGATAGATTTTTAGACACGAAGGGAATCAAGGGATATGAGGATAGTGCGGGAAAATGGAGTTGAGGTAGAAGATCAGCCATGACCTCATTGAATGGCCGACTCCTGTTCCTACGTAATCTGTATTGCACAGTGGTCCCGTTTCCCTCACGCCATCCAATTTATATTCGAGACACAAGGCCCTGCCTGACTGATGTCTTACGAACACAAATCCGTTATTTAATAAACCTTAAATCAGAGCGGTTCAGAGAGCCAGCTTCAATGACAAGCTGTTCACCACAAACCACACTCGCCATCTTCTCCTTCTCATTACCATCAATAGCTCATCCAAGAGTTCATTTGGTTTCCCATGGCAACCTTTACAGCGAAGCTATTTTAGTCAGATCAGATCCAGGCCCCGAGCAATTGTTGAACACCAGCAGGAGGACTAGAGGTATTTCAGCTCTCTTTCACATTCCCGGAGAATGGCGCCACGGAATTAGCGGGACTTTGTTGCCGATTATTAAAGACTGGCTAAGATCAGCTCGGTGCACCAGGGGAATCACCGTCTGCTGCTTATACATTAGGGCCTGGAGCAGCAGCTACCTCTCTGGGTCCTGTATGTCAGTCCCGGGTGTTCACCTGTCTGGCTCCTGTTATGTGTCATCCATGCCTTTGTTACCTCTAGGCTTGACTATTCCAACGCACTCCTGGCTGGCCTCCCACATTCTACCCTACGTAAACTTGAAGTCATCCAAAACTCGGCTGGCCGTGTCCTAACTCGCACCAAGTCCCGTTCGCCCATCACCCCTGTGCTCGCTGACCTACATTGGCTCCCGGTCCGGCAACGCCTCGATTTCAAAATTCTCATCCTTGTTTTCAAATCCCTCCATGGCCTCGCCCCTCCCTATCTCTGTATTCTCCACCAGCCCCACAACCGCGCCCCCCCCCACCCCCCCGAGATATCTGCGCTCCTCTAATTCTGGCGTCTTAAGCATCCCTGATTTTAATCGCTCAACCATTGGTGGCCGTGCCTTCAGCTGCTTAGGCCCGAAGCTCTGGAATTCCCTCCCTAAACCTCTCCGCCTCTCTTTCCTCCTTTAAGACGCTCCTTAAAACCGACCTCTTTGATCAAGCTTTTGGTCACCTGCCCTAATTTCTCCTTATGTGGCTCGGTGTCAAGTTTTGTTTTATGACACTCCTGTGAAGCGCCCTGGGACGTTTTACTACGTTGAAGACGCTGTATAAATACAAGCTGTTGTTGTCTCGGGTCTACACCTGTCTAGATCCTGTATGTGCCAGGCCCGAGCGTAGACCTCTCTGGTCTCTGGGCGCATCTGCCCCTGGCATGTACTCGTCAGGCTCCTGTGTGTACCAACCCCACGCGTATACGTGTCTAGTTCCCATGTGTACCAGCCCTGGCATGTGCTTGACTGGGTCCACTGGGTACTGGCACTGGGTGTGTAAAGCAGCGTCAAGCGTGTACCTGTCTGGGTATCGTACCATCCGGGCCCTGTGGGTACCTGTCTGGACTGAGGGCATGGACTGCTGGAGGGAGCCCGCCCCTACACTTCAGACCCCGCGCAGGGCTTCATTAAGAGACGCCGACGACCCTCTCGCGGTTACCTGATCAGCGGTGATTCCGTTGGCGATGGACTGCTGCACGCTCTCTCTGCTGAGCTGAGCCACCACCAGATTGGGAAACCGGTACAGCATCTCGGAGAAAAGGGCGATGAGTGCCAGCTGGAGTTCCGAATCTGGAAATGAACAGAAAGGGGAGACAACAGAAGACGGTCTTCATGGCGGTTTGTTTCACCGTTGCCCGAGCAACTCCCGAATAAACCGCTGCAGCAGCTTGTCAAGTTTATCCGCACAAACAGGACGTCAAAAGCCCAAGCCGGGAGAGCAAGCTGGGAAGAGACGGGAGGAGGAGGCGGAGGGGGAGGGGGAGGGGAGGGGGAGGGGAGAGACGGAGGGGAGGGGAGGAAGAGACGGAGGGGAGGGGAGGAAGAGACGGAGGGGAGGAAGAGACGGAGGGGAGGGGGAGAGACGGAGGGGGAGGGGTGAGACGGAGGGGAGGGGAGGAGAGAGGAGGGGACGGGGGGAGAGAGGAGGGGACGGGGGG